>CM053582.1:2143387-2165512 GCA_028627135.1 Pseudochirops cupreus
GGCATTTATACCCCAAGGAGATCATTAATAAGAAGAAGGTCCTCATATACATCAAAGTAAAGCACTTTTTATGATAGCAAAGAACTGGAAATAAATTCTCATCAATTTAGGAATGGCTAAAGAAATTATGGTACATTGGAATATGTTCCAAGAAACAATGAAGAAAAAAAGCACAAAAAGACTTACATAAACTGATACCATAAAATAAGCAGAGCTCCAAACTAATGAGTACAGCAATGAAAATGCAAAGCATAAACACAAAACAATCAAAGTGAAATTGGAAAATTACAAAGAATAAGCACGGCTTCAAAGAAGAGACTCCTTTGCAGAGGTGGGAGGTCCACAGGTATGGAATATTGCATTTGTTTTCAGACATTTTCAGGGTTTTGATCAGCTTTGCTGATTTTTTTCTTCCTCTTTTCCTTTAAAAAAAATTATTTGTTATATGGGATGATTCTCTGGGAGGGAGAGGAGGGGGAGATTTGGGGAGAATACTGGGGAGAAATTCTGATAATTTTTTAAAAAATCAATAAAAATTTATTTTTAAAATGCAGGAAAGGGAAATCCAGTTTAAAAAAAAGGTAAGCAGGATGGTTTGAAAATAACATTTTGAAGTGATGTACTTTTATTTTTTAAAGCAAGTGGTATGAAATAGAGATTCTTAGTTTTAGTGTGCAATCTTCTTATGTTCTTTTGTGTGTATTGAAGTGCTCTCTTTGGGGGACAGGGTATTTAAATTCAGAATGTGGTCCATGCAATCTCTGAGGATCTTTATTCCAATTCCTACTCTCTCTGGCAAGGAGGGTCTTCAGAGTTTGGCTCTGCAAGATCACATCATCCCTGCCTGAGACTCACACCCCATACCACTGGGGCTCCTCTGATTGTAGAAGATGGAAGGTGGACAATAGTTTCTCACAGATTCTCTATACAAGGAGGGTATCCTGGGCAGTCATCTCATCACCCCCCCCTCCATTAGATCTTGAGCTCCTTGAGGGCAGAGACTATCTTTTGCCTTTCTTTGTATCCCCAGCACTTAGCATAGTGCCTAGCACATAGAAGGAATGTAATAAATGTTTATTGACTGACTGGCTGAATGGATCTCTCCCTCAGGATCCTAGGTGTACCCTTGATGTGTCGAGAATGATTTGCTACTGTCATTGTCTTGAGTCTCTCTCCCCACCCTCCAGGATTATCAGTTAAGAATAACATAAAACTATGCTCAAGGGGCTATAAAAATGTGCATAACCTTTGACCCAGCAATACCACTTCTAGGGTTGTATCCCAAAGAGATCATAGAAGGGGGAAAAGGACCCATATGTACAAAAATATTTATAGCAGCTCTTTCGAAATCAAGGGAATGCCCATCAATTGGGGAATGTCAGAACAAGTCGTGGTATTTGAATGTAATGGGATACTATTGTGCTGTAAGAAATGAGGAGCAGACAGACTTCATAATAACCTGGAGAGACTTATATAAACTGATGCTGAGTGAGGAGAGCAGAACCAGGAGAACATTGTACACAATTCCAGACACATCCTATCTGTGACTATCTTTGATCTAGTAGGCTCCTCTCAGCAATTCAGGGTTATAAGACAACTCCACAAGACTCATGATGGAAAGGGCTATCCACATCCAGAGAAAGAACTACAGAGTCTGAATGCAGATTGAAACAACCTACTTGTTCTCTCTCTTTTCTTGTTTTGTTTTATTTCATTCCTTCTTTCTTGTTGTTCACTTCATTGATTATAACTCTTTACAACTTGACTAATGTTTAATGTGAAGGTATTTGTAGAACCTATGTTGGATTGCATGCTGCCTTGGGGAGGGAGGGGGAAGGAGAGGGAGGGGGAGAAAATTTGGAACTCAAGGGATTGTGGAACTGAATGGTGTAAACTAAAAATAAATAAATAAACTTAAAAAAGAAAAGAAAAGAAAAAAAAAGAATAACATAGTCATCCAAGCTTAAATAGCTTTTTGAAAGGGTTTTCCTCCCGCTAAGGTGATACAATAAGAGCAATCGAGACAAAGCCATGCCCAAAGTGTGCCATGATCTCACATAGTCTAGAGCAGTGGTTCTCAACCTGTGGATTATGTTCAATTTGTAACAATGAAAATGTATCCTGAATATCAGATATTTACATTATGATTCATAACATTAGCAAAATTATAGTTACGAAGTAGCAACAAAAATAATTTTGTGATTGGGAGTCACCACAACATGAGAAACTGTATTAAAGGGTTGCGGCATTAGAAAGGTTGAGAACCACTGGCCTAGAGGAATGTATCTGTGTCAGAGAGCACACAGAGAAAGGGAGAGTTCACAGCTCTTGGTTTCTGGAAACTCCCTTCTTCCATTTTTTAGGAGGCTTAAGAAGTTCTCTATAAGCATGAGGGATCTCTTTGCAGGAATCTTTTGTTGAAGCATGAACCTGGTCTGCCCTTGGCTTCCTGTGATACAGACATTGACAATAATAGCTCTTCTGGAAAGGCCATTTAGGATTTCAGTGGGAAGAGGAGAAGTCCAAATTCATCATCTATCATAGAAGGTACTCCTCTGATCAAAATGAATGGGGAGGAGATGTGTCCCCCCACACCCCCATACAACTCCTTCTCAGGAGACTTTCCATCAATTTCTGGAATTTCTGAAAATGTGTATGTGATCATTGAGAATGCTCAACTTTCCTAAGTTTATCCAAACAAAATTATTGAAGAATGATGTTTCAAGGCCTTTTCACATTTTGTCTAAGTTCTTTTGAATTCTTGATTTGTGGTCTTAGTTGAGGTTTCACTCCACTTGACAAACTATACCCGGACTACCAATCTCTCCAACCTTACCTCAAAGGTTCTGGCCTTCTCAACCTTCTTTTGATCTTCTGGTTCTTCTTGCACCCTTCCTCTCACCTTAAGGCAGATGTGGGGAACCTGTGGCTTGAGGCCATATGTAGCCTTCTAGGTCCTTGGGTGCAACCTTTTGACTGAGTCCAAGTTTTACAGAACAAATCCTTCTATTAAGAGGATTTGTTCTGTGAAGTTTGGATTCAGTCAAAGGGCTGCCCTTGAGGACCTAGAAGGGATTTGTTCTGTGAAGTTTAGATTCCTCAAAGGGCCCCACTTGAGGACCTAGAGGACCAGGTATGGCCTCTGGGCCTCAGGTTCCCCACTCTGCCCCAGGCCTACAGAGTCGCTAACTAAACTTTATATGTTATACCCCTGCCTTTGCTTTGCCTATTGCTGCTACTATTCAAACATCCAGGGCTACTCTTCCCTCCAGAAAGCCCTTTCTGCTGCTGGACACTTGATTTGTTTGTTTTGTCTGTGAAAGTTCCTTTAGTAGAAGCACACAGGCTTTAAGGTTAGAAATACATCAGGCTCACCCTAATCTCCCAGTCAGCAAATTCCCACTCTGTGACTTTCTAAGCCAGACTGAACTATGGGAGGGATACAGACTTCTCCCAAGATGTCTTATCTGCCTTGCAAAAAAGACACTGTCAGAGAATGTGATTTGGATTCCTAGAACAGGGTTTAAGATCTAGGCTTAGAATCAGGGATGGAGTCCATCTCATAGGGACTGGTAAGAATATGTTTGGATGTTGTGGATCTGATAAATTTGTGTTTCAAACTGCCTGTGGAAGGTGACTGAGAAAAACCGCCATGTATAACTGTTCAAAGAGGTAGCCAGGACAACGTAGTAAGAATAGCATTGGAAACAGCCAGTTGGTCATTCACAGTATTAGGACTACTACTTAGGAGCAGCTAGATGGCGCTGCAGTGGATAGAGCATTGGCCCTGGAGTCAGCAGGACCTGAGTTCAAATTTGACCTCAGACACTTGACACACTAGCTGTGTGACCTTGGGCAAGTCACTTGACCCCAATTGCCCTGCCTTTCCCCCTCCAAAAAAAAAGACTACTACTTAGCAATGAGATTTTAGACTCTATAAGCTAAGGAGACCGCCCAGCTATTTATTCACCTGGAGGTGCCCACCAACTGTGCCCCAAGGTAAAAACATCTTTTTCTTCTTTCTCATGGTTCATTCCATTGGTTCTAATTCTTCTTTACAACATGACTAATGTGAAAATATGTTTAATATGAATGTTTATGTAGAGCCTCTATCAGATTGCTCACCATCTTGGGGAGGCGGGAGGGGGAGAAAATGTAAAACTCAAAAGCTTGTGGAACTGAATGTTGAAAACTAAAAATAAATTTTAAAAAATCTTTGACCAAAATGTTCATAAGATCATAGACTTAGATCAGGAAGGAACCTTGGATGCTGAGTCCACTCCTCTCCTCTCCTCCATTTTGTAAGCTGAGAGAGGAAGTGACTTGCCTAGGGTCACATAGCTAGAGAAGAGATTTGAACCTAAGTTTTCCTGACTCCAGGTGCAGTGCCCTATCCACTCTGCCAGTATTCAAAGGGGCAAAGCTTTCTACCACTACATATTTCTCCGCACTCTCTCAGGATCATAGTTAGAAGGGATCTTAGAAGACATTCTATTCCCCTCATTTTGCAAATGAGGAAACTGAGTCTCAGGGAGGTATGGAGATTTGTCCAAGGTCACCCCCTAGCCCTAGATCCAGGATTCCTCTCCCCATATTCACACTCGCAGAGTTCACCACCTGCTGTTCTGCCTTTCTGTAGAAACTTATTCCACACCACTGAACAGCAGGAATCAGAGGACCCAGTTGTGAATTCCAGCTCTCTCACTTACTATACTAAGTTAGAACTATAATCCTAGGTTGGACTTTGACATATTTGTAGGTTTAGCAGAGCTAGCTGGTGGCACAGTGGAGCACTGGTCTTGGCATCAGGAAATCTTGAGTTCAAATTGAGCCTTGGACCATGTTTGACCCTCACCTGTAAAATGGGAATGGTAACAGCACCTACCTTGAAGGGTTTTGTGAGGATCAAATGAGGGTATTACTTGTAGAACACATAGCACTGTGCCTGGCACGGAGTAGATACTATATAAAATGCTTATTTCCCACTTGCATCCTTAGAAGACATCAGCTCTTTCTGTTGTTCTTACCTTTTTTAACCTTTAAAAGCAAATCAGAGGTGAGAGCTGAGCTGAACCAAAGCGTCAAGTTCAGCCATGATCAGTGAGCCATGGGGAAAATTGGGAAGTAGTTGAAGTCACTTTTCTGCTCTCATTTGACTTGTTGTCCCCCCTTTTCTTCCATGAATGATGTTCCCTTCCTCCCCAAACACCTGTGCTCCTGTGCTTTCTCTCCCCTATCTCTCTATTAAAATCTTTTTCAGATCTCTTATTCATACTGAGCTATTAAGGGTTGATAAGCAGCATAGATAGGACTGGGACCAGTGAAAATGGCTTCATCTGGTAGATAGTGCAGTTTAGTAGAGAGAACGTGGGAACCAAGTTTATGCTCTGCCTATGATATTTACTGCCTGTAACTGTGAACAAGGCCCTTCAACCCCTGAGTTGCAATTTTATTGCCTGTCAACTAGGGATAGACCTATAATATTTCAGAGTGTGACACAGGGCTGGTGAGCACACACACTATGCTGAACGGATGCAATCCCCATATGGAAGAAGCCGGGGCATCTGCTTCTAGAAAAGCATGATACAGGGTAATGGAAGGGTCCTGCTCCCATATTTGGAGCATGCAGAGTTTGTAACCGGTTATGGTGAAGAGGAGCCTTTTTGATTGGCTACTGAATCACTAAGAAGATCAACTGAGATTGTGTATGGAAAGTGCCTTGCAAAACTCAGAACACAGTAAATGTCAGCCATTGTTACTATTGGAAAGCCTGGGTAGGGGGGGATTTCAGAAGTTCTCTCAAGACCCATCTCTTCATCCTCACTAGCATGTATAAACTGAGCATATGCCTATGTAGTCAGAAGGGTGCAGCTACTACTGTGGAGCATAGAGAAAAGAGATCATATGGAAATGTTCATCTTGCTCAAATTTCTATTTTCCCCAATACCTAGCATAAGGCTCTTTCTCTGCATGTGGTAGATTTTATACACACACACACACACACACACACACACATGCAATTTATATATAAAAATTTATATATATGTGTATATATATATATATATATATATATATGAAATTTGGAAATTAATATTCTGCCTGATGTATTTCCTCTCACCACATAAACACACACTCCTTTCTTTGCCCCGTTTCCTCAGGTGTGAGTTAGAGGAAAATGTCCTTGGGGAATTAATTTCATCTCTCTGAGCTCTGTTTCCTCATATGAAAAGGGGGCATTTAAGCCTATGACCCCTCCCAGAGGGATTAGCAATGCAATGGCAATCGAAGGCTTAAATTCAAGTGTGGAGCAGTGGAAAGAAAACTGAATTGGAGTCATTTTCAGGTCCTAGTTCCTCTGCTTTGCTCCTGTGTGACCTTAGGCATGTCTCTTAAGCTCTTCAGGACTGAGTTTCCTCATCTGTACAGTGGGGATAGTAGATAAGAAGGTTAAGGTGGTTTCTTCTGGCTTTAAATCTCTGATTATAAACAGATGTTAGAGATTTCAGGCATCAGCCAGAGGGTTTCGTCAATCAATCATATTTACTGATCATCTACTAAGTGCTGAGGATAGAAAGACAACAATGAAACAGTCCTTTCACTCCCCCAAGGAGCTCACAGACTGGGGAAGAAAACATAAATCCAAGGTATCTGGAGGAATGAATAGGGTTTAGGGGAACAACAGGACTTTAAAGAAGTTCCTGAAGTCATACCACACTGATATTCACTAACTCTCCCTATGGATAAGACCCATAGTTTATGAAGTTATGTGAGGTCACAAAATCAGAAGGGTCCTTGGTGATTATCTAGTTCAGCCTCCTTACTTTGCAGATGAGGAAACTGAGTCAGACCTGGGTTTTCTGGGTCCAAATATAGCACTCTTTCCATTAACCCATGCTACGAATGTTTTTATTTTAGTATTTGGCTTGCTGCTGTGAGGACATTCTTCTATCCAAAAAACACAGAAAACAGCTACCATCCATATGACATATATCCTGGGAAGTCTTTGGTATATTTACTTATTGTAGCTTAAACAAAACAAAACTAATGTGATCTTAGATTGTCTTAATTATACAGGGTGTCCCTAAAGTCTGGACACATAGGAAATCTCATTAACTGTGTTTATTTTCAAGAAATGAAATGAATGACATTTTCAACAACATGTTATTTAATTAGCATAAATGAGATTTCATAGGAAGACATAGGAGACACATAAGAAATCTCCTTAATTAATTAAATTCAATTAATTGCATTAATATGGAAAAATAGTCCCCAATAGCTAATGAAAGCTTTTATTCCATATGAAGTTGTCATGGCTAAAATTGATGCTAATTAAATGAAATGTTGAAAATGTCATTCATTTCATTTCTTGAAAATATGCATAGTTAATGAGATTTCCTATGTGTCCAGAGCAAGGTTGCTCAGGGTTGTCCTGTATATATGCCCTGTCCTGGTGAGAACATGGAATAATACTAGTTTTATTTGTTGGGGACATTTTAGGAAGTGAATTGACAAATTAGAGGATAGTCCGAAGACATCAATAAAGGGTAAAAGGATCTGAAATCTAAAAGAAAATTGAAATATACTCTCTCAGATATCGATAGACTGTCTATACCTAAAGAAATACATTTTGAACACTGAAGACGTATACAGAATCCACATAGAGCACTTGACTGCTAGAATGAATTTGTAATATCATGCCAATTCAGAAACTAGATTCGAAACTAAGTATATTCAAGTACAAATGAAAAATAAGTTTTAAACAGGCAAAAGAACACATTTTTCAGTTGTTTAAAGAAAATCGCAAACTTTACTGAAGACAAAAATTACAGTTAAAGATGAAAACTGTTCATAATACATTACAAATTAAGGATGTCAGACAATATACAATAGAAAATTTACTTATGAATTTAAGGAAAAGAAAATCTAACTTTTCTTAAAATGGACAGACAATTTAATTAAAGGCTAATCATGGCTTCATTGTATTCTTAAGAATGTTTAACATTCTTTTATTATCCTCTAATGACCCCTTAATGATATTTCCCCTTTTTTGTTGATTCCCACAAAGCATTGCTTCCATAATACCGAATACTGTAGTGGCTTTCCCTTGAAGATCAAATGGAATATTATTCATATTTAAGAATGAAGTTAGTTGAGACTTGAAATCATATAAGAAGTTAATAAATGATCAAATTCTTTCATCATCATCCTTTTCTCTTATTAACTTGAGGTTTGTGCCAATGGCTGGATGTGTTTTCTCCCTCTAAGGAAAGGCCAAAGCCTTTTTTAGATACTTTTTGGCAGATTCAACATCATCTTTGAATTCTATGTGGTGTTTTAAATTTTTCAGTGCACGTTTTATCTCAGTATTTTTGTCTGAGATTTTTGTCAGAATTTGATCTTCTACTACTTGCTCCTTATTCGATTGGTCTTTGGCTTCCTCTGAGGGAGGAAGCTGGGAGATCACTGTTCCTAAATCATGCACCTGTGTCCCTGGGGACTCCATGGCCAATGGAGCCACAAGAGCCATCTGTCCTAGTATAACACTTTTTGCTGTTTTTTTTTTTCACGTTTTGGGAAGCTTCGTCAATGATTTTCAAAGCCAAGTCTGAGATGATTTCCGATGTATTTTGGCAGGTGCTTTTGGGAGTGGTTTAGGAGCTTCTTTCACAAGTGGTTTGGCAATCAGCTTCTCCAACACTTTATTAGAGAGTTTCTGGGTATGGTCCGTAGCCAGTTTCACAGCTAGCTCCAGAGTTGAGACCATGGCTTTGTCCATTGCTGGATCCTCAGGTACATCTTCACTATCAGATTCATCAGTCTCTAAAACACTACTGTCATCATCCTCAAAATTCATGTTGTGGTCGAAGTCCTTGTCCATGTTCTTTGAGTTGCCAGGTGCCTCTTCAGTAGCTATGTTGACCATCTTCTCTTGATCCTTTCTCTCCTGCTCCCTGGGGTGCTGGATGGAGCTCTTGAGCTCCATCTTTTCCTTAGTCCAGGCTAGCCCTTTCATCAGAGGTACCTCAGGGTTTGTCTTGTTAGACTTAGAAGAGTGGGAGATCAGGAACACCAGGATTTCCTCCAGGATCTCCTCCAGGATCACCATGATGGCTTCCTCAATTTTGATTTTGTTCTCTCTGTCAGAGCTGATAGTAGTAGCTTGCTCCTTGCTAGGGGTGTCCTGAGTGGGCACTCTCAAGGCCATCTGCTGCAAGATTTCAGCATAGTGCTGCAGGATGCTGTCTTCCTTGCTCAGGTTGCTGGAGTTCACCTGTGCATCATTCAGGGTCAGCAGCAGTGGGTAGGCCATGATTGATAAAGGGCAGAACCATAGCATGGCTAAAAGCACGACTGCCTTGGCATCCGTCTTCCCTGGCTGTCTAAAGACCATCACAGCAGGGCTCAGGACTGAGAGGGAGTGCTCAGGACCAATTGGCTGGCTGTACCTAGCTTCCATGGTTGGCAGCCCTAGCCAACTGAACCATTGGCACCCCAATGTGTGCAGGCACAGGGGCACTGCCTCTGGGAGAGGGGGCTCGAGAGCAACACCAACCTCACTTCTCTAGCCTCTCCTCACCTCCCTCAGCCTGACTGGCCCACCCATTCATGAGGCTTGCCCCTCACTACCCCACTAGGGCTCTAGCCGCTGTCCTGAGGGCAATCAATTACCAGAGTGAGACTCCTCTCTACCACCTAATCACATCACAGCCAGCCAGCAACAGAACCAAACTCAAACCCAGCGTTCCATTATATCCAAAGAGGGGTTGCCTTAAACAGAGGGAGAGGGGTTTGAAGGCCACCAAATTTTACAGATGAAGAAGAATCAGGAACCCCTAGACGTTAGAGTGGTTTGCTCATGTGTCCACAAAAGTAAGGCAAGGCCAAGTAGGGATCTAGATTCATTCTTATTGACGTGAAGAATGAAGACTAAGGAAGGGGTGGGCAGATGGGGCGGGGGGGAAGGAAAGAAGTTAGTTCTTTAAAATAAGAGTCAGGCTTTCTAGTTTTGCCTTCCATGGAAGAAACAAGAGAAGGAAGAACTTGAGGCAAATAAGAAAGAAAAGTAAATTTTGTAGGTAAGTGGGAGGCATTTGGAAGAGGAAACGGTGTCAGAATTTGAATTTTGGGAAGACAAATTTGGTAAAATTGGGGACAATCTGAAGAAAAATCTGACCATATCACTTGCCCTATTCAACAAACTCTTGTGGCATTAGACTAGAGAATAAAGAAACAAAGAAATAAAGAAACTCTTTGCAAATGATATGATGATATACTTAGAGAACCGTAGAGAATCAACTAAAAACTACTTGAAATAATAAACACCTTTAGCAAAGTTGCAGAATATGGAATGAGCCCATACAAATCATTGGCATTTTTATAAATTACTAACAAAGTCCTGTAGCAAGAGATAGAAAGAGAAATTCCATTTAAAATAACTGTAGACAATATAAAATATTTGGGAATCTACCTGCCAAGATGAACCCAGGAACTATATAAACACAGTTACAAAACACTTTTCACACAAATAAAATCAGATCTAAATAATTAGAAAAATACCAGTTGCTCATGGGGGACACTGAGCTAATATAATAAAAATGACGATTCCACCTAAATTAATTTGTTTTATTCAGTGCCATACCAATCAAACTACCAAAAATCATTTCATTGAGCTAGAAAAAATAATAACAAAATTCATCTGGAAGAACAAAAAGTTGAGAATATCAAGGGAATTAATGAAAAGAAATTCAAGTGGAGGTGGCCTAATCATACCAGGTCTTAAATTGTTTTATAAAGCACCTATCATCAAAACTACTTGGTACTGGCTAAGAAATAGAGTGATGGATCACTGGAATAGGTTAGGTACATGAGACCCAGTAGACAATGACTATAGTAATCTACTGTTTGATAAACCCAAAGACTCCAGCTTCTGGGATAAGAACTCACTATTTGACAAAACTGCTGGGAAAACTGGAAAATAATATTGCAGAAACTAGGCATAGACTAACATTTTACACCACATACCATGATGAGATCAAAATGGGTACACGAATTGGACATAAAAAGTGATAGTATAAACAAATTGAGAGAGTAAGGAATAATTTACCTGTCAGATTTATGGAGAAGGGAAGAATTTATGATCAAATAAGAAATGGAGAATGTTATGAAATGCAAAATGGATAATTTTGACTACATTAAATTAAAAAGGTTTTGTACAAACAAAGCTAGTGCAACCAAGATTAGAAGGGAAGCAGAAAACTGGGAAACGATTTTTACAGTGTCTCTGATAAAGGCCTCATTTCTAAAATATATAGAGAACTGAGTTAAATTTATAAGAATGCAAGCCATTCCCCAAGGAACAAATGGTCAAAAAACTGGCAGTTTTCAGATGAAAAAGTCAAAGCTATCTATAGTCATATGAAAAAATGCTCTAAATTACTCTTGATTAGAGAAATGCAAATTAAAACAACTCTTGAGGTACCACTTCACACCTATCAGATTGGTTAACATGACAAAACAGAAAAATGATAAATGTTGGAGTAGATGAGGGGAGATTGGGACGTTATTGGTAGAGTTGTGAACTGATACAATCATCCTGGAGAGCAATTTGGAACTATGTCCAAAGGGCTATAAAACTGTGCATACCCTTTGATCCAGCAATACCACTACTAGGTCTGTATCCCCAAGAGATCATAAAAAGAGGAAAAATATTTACATGTACAAAAATATTTATAGCAGCTCTTTTTGTGGTGGCCAAGAATTGGAAATTGAGGGGATGTCCATCAACTGGCAAATGGCTGAACAAACTGTGGTATCTGAATGTAATGGAATACTATTGTTCCACAGGAAATGATGAGCAAGTGGATTTCAGAAAAACCTGGGAAGTCTTATATGAACTGATGCTGAGTGAAGTGAATGGAACCAGGAGAACATTGTACACAGTCACAGCAACATTATACTACGATCAACTTTGATAGACTTAGCTCTTCTTAGCAATGCAGTGATCTAAGATGATTCCAAAAGACTCATGATGGAAAACACTATCCAAATCCAATGAAAGAACTATGGAGTCTGAGTGCAGATCAATGTATACTATTTTCTCTCTTTTTTTGTTTTTTTCTTTCTCATGGTTTTTCCATTTTGTTCTGATTTTTCTTTCACAATGTGACTAATTTGGAAATATATTTGACATGATTATATTATGTATAGCCTATATCAAATTGCATGCCATCTTAGGGAAAGGGAAAAATTTAGAAGTCAAAATCTTATAAAAGTGAATTTTGAAAACTAAAAATAAATAAATTCAATTAAAAAATAAACTTTTGCGACTCCTATCATCTACCGGATCAAATACAAACTCCATTATTAGCACTTAAAAGCCTTCAAAAAGCCCCATTCCAGTTGTCTTATGCTTTGTGTCCTGCTTTTGCTCCCTTTCTGGACTCCACCAAACTCTATAATACAGATACACTGGCCTATTTGTTGTTCCTGTTACAGGACATTCGTTTTCCATTAGGTATCCCCTCCTGGTAGTAAAAGACAGTTATGTGGCACAGTGGAGTGCTAGGAGTGGAATCAGGAAGACCTGAGTTCAAATCTGACCTCAGACACTTATTAGCTTAAAGGAAGCTGGGCAAGTAGCCCTGGGCAAATCAATTAACCCTGTCTGCTCAGTTTCCCCATCTGTAAAATGAGCTGGAGAAGGAAATGGCAAACCACTCCAGTATCTCTGCCAAGAAAACCCCAAATGGGGTGACAAAGAGTTGGAAATGGCTGAACAACAACAACCTGCTTCTTACTTCTGCCTACTGGCTTCCCTGTCTTTTTTTAAGGACAGCTCAAATGTGGAAGAAAAGAAAAAGAAAGTAAAGAAGCAGAAATTATCTCTCCCTTTCAAGTCTACAGAGTGCTGCAGGCGTCTTTTTCTTTAGTTCCCCAGTGCTTAGCACAGTGCCTAGTACATAATAATCAATGCTTGTTGACCTTGAAATTAAGTCTCATACTTTAATTATGAAATTAAAAGAATAACTAATGGGTAAAGAGGGACATTGGGGAATAAGATCTCACTCTCTTAAGTTTGTTTTATAGTGAAGGCTGACCACCATGCTTGGAATATATTATTTTTACATATCTACCTAGTGAGATCCTACTCTTGCTTTAAGTGAGTGATCTTCCAGTAAGTTTCAGAGAATGAAGTGATAAGTATTGGTGGTTGGGCATTCTCGGCTTCTCTTAAAAAAAAGATCTTGGAATACAATATTCCAAAAGTCAAAAGGGTTAGGCTTACCACCAAGAACACCTCACTTGGAAAAGCTAAGCATAATCCTACAGAGAAAAAAAAAAACAACCTCTGACCTTTAATGGAATAGAAAACTCAAGAATTTCTTACAAAACATTAGAGCTAAGTAGTAACTTTGAAATGTAAACACAAGAGTAACTTACAAAAGTAAATGTAGTCAATTGGCAGGTACTGTAGGATGATGTAGTGCTAACATTCTTTTTTTTTTTATTAATTTGTTTATTTACTTTTAGTTTACAACATTCAGTTCCACAATCTCTTGAGTTTCAAATTTTCTCCTCTTCCCTCCCTCCCTTCCCACCATGGTGGCATGTAGTCAAATATAGGACGTACAAATACTTTCACATTAAACATTGTAAAGAAGGATTACAACCAATGGAATGAACAATGGGAAAGAAGAAACAAAACAAAACAAAACAAAAGAAAGAGAACAAGTAGTTTGCTTCAATCTACATTCAGACTCTGTAGCTCTTTCTCTGGATATGGATATCTCTTTCCATCATGAGTCTTTTGGAGTTGTCTTAAAGCTTGTATTGCCCAGAGGAGTCCAGTCTATCAAGATTAGTTGTCACACATATGTTGTGCCTGTAATTGTGTACAATGTTCTCCTGGTTCTGTTCTCCTCACTCAGCATCAGTTTATATAAGTCTCTCCAGGTTATTATGAAGTCTGTCTGCTCCTTGTTTCTTATAGCACAATAGTATTCCACCCTAGAAGTGATATTGCTGGGTCAAAGGATATGTGCTTATTTGTAGCCCATTGGTCATAGTTCTAGATTGCTCTCCATAATGGATGAATCAGTTCATAACTCCACCAACAATGCGTTAGGGTTCCAATTTTTCCACATTCTCTCCAGCATTTATCATTTTCCTATTTTGTCATCTTAGCCAATCTGGCCAGTGAGATGTGGTACCTCAGTGTTGTTTTGATTTGTATTTCTCTAATCAATAGTGATTTAGAGAATTTTTTCATATGCTTATAGATATTTTAAATTTCATCCTCTGAAAATTGCCTGTTCATATCCTTTGACCATTTATCAATTGGGGAATCACTTGCCATTCTTATAGATTTGATTCAGTTCTTTGTATATTTCAAAAATGAGGCTTTTATCAGAGACACTGGTTGTAAAAATTCTTTCCCGATTTTCCACTTTCCTCTTAATCTTGGTTACATTGGCTTTATTTGTATAGAAACTTTTCAATTTAATGTAATTAAAATGAACCATTTTGCATTTTATAATGCTCTCTAACTCTTGTTTGGTCATAAAACTCTTCCCTTCTCCATAAATCTGACAGGTAAACTTTTTCTTGCTCTCCCAGATTGCTTACAGTATCAGCCTTTATACCTACATCATGCACCCATTTCGACTTGATTTTGGTATATGATGTTAGATATTGGTCTATGCCCAGTTTCTGCCATACTATATTACAGTTTTCACAGTAGTTTTTGTCAAATAGTGAGTTCTTATCCCCCAAACTGGGGTCTTTGGGTTTCTCAAACAGTAGATTACTATAGTCATTGACTGCTGAGTCTTGTGTATGCAATCTGTTCCATTGATCCACTACTCTGTTCCTCAGCCAGTACCAAGTAGTTTTGATGACTGCTGCTTTATAACAGAGATTAAAATCTGGTATGGCTAGGCCACCTTCCCTAGCATTTCTTCTCATCAATTCCCTTGATATTCTGGACCTTTTGTTCTTCCAAATGAATTTTGCTACTATTTCTTTCTAGCTCTATAAAGTAATTTTTTGATAGATTGATTGTTATGGCACTAAATATGTAATTTAATTTAGATAAAATTGTCATTTTTATTATATTAGCTCAATCCATCCATGAGGAACTGATTTTTTTCCGGTTAGATCTGACTTTATTCGCGAGAAAAGTGTTTTTAATTGTGTTCATATAGGTCCTGGGCTTGTTTTGGAAGGTAGATTCTGAAATATTTTATTATGTCTATAGTAACTTTAAATGGAATTTCTCTTTCTATCTCTTGCTATTGGATTTTTATAGAAATATATAGGAATGCCAAGGATTTATGTGGGTTTATTTTATATCCTGAAACTTTGCCAAATTTATTTATTATCTCAAGTAATTTTTTACTTGATTCTCTAGGATTCTTTAAGTATATCATTATATCATCTGCAAAGAGTGATAGCTTTGTCTCTTCTTTGCCTAATTTGATTCCTTCAATTTCTTTTTCTTCTCTTATTGCTACTGCTAACATTTCTAGTACCAAATTGAATAAGAGCGGTAATAGTGGACATCCTTGTTTTACCCCTGATATTATTGGAAATGCTTCTAGCATTACATATAATACTTGCTGATGGCTTTAGATAGACGCTACTTATTATTTTAAGGAAGACTCCTTTTATTCACATACTTTCTAGTGTATTTAATAGGAATGGGTTTGTATTTTGTCAAAAGCCTTTTCTGCATGTATTGAGATAATCATATGGTTTCTGCTAGTTTTGTTGTTGATGTGATCAATTATGCTGATAGTTTTCCTAATATTGAACCACCTTTGCATTCCTGGAATAAATCCTATCTGATCAAAGTGTGTTGTTTTTGTGATAAGTTGCTGTAGTCTTTTTTCTAACATTTTATTCAAAATGTTTGCATCTATATTCATGAGGGAAATTGGTCTATAATTTTCTTTCTCCATTTTGTCTCTTCCCAATTTATGTATCAATACCATATTTGTGTCATAAAAACAATTTGGTAGGACTTTTTCTTCTTCAGTTTTCCCAAATAGTTTGTCAAGTATTGGAATCAATTGTTCTTTAAATGTTTGATAGAATTTGCTAGTAAATTCATCTGGCCCTGGAGATTTTTTCCTAGGGAGTTCATTGATGGCTTGTTCAATTTCTTTTTCTGAGATGGGGTTATTTAAGTACTTTACTTCCTCTTCAGTTAATCTGGGTAATTTATGTTTTTGTAAATATTCATCCATTTCACTAAGATAGTCAAATTTATATGCACACAATTGGGCTTTGTGATTTCTTGCTGGTCAGCTGAGGTGGGGCTTGATGGGACTCCTCCAGCCCTTCACCTCAGGCTCAGCATAGCTTCAGTCACACCCTTCCTCTAGGATTGAGCCTGAGGCTGTTTCCACGGTTTCAGGATTTTACACTGGAACATTAATCTCTGGGTTTTCAGAGTCAGGGAGGGGGATTAGAGCAGCTAAGGTTTACTCCATCATCTTGGCTCCTAGAAGTTCACATAGGAGATTTTTAGACATCCAGGCTGCAGGCTGATAGCCCCAGGAGAAGCTGCTGCCATGAACCCTGCACTCTGACCAATCCTCTGTCTAGTGGTGAGATGTCTGCAAAGCACCCTTGGGGTGGGCGGATCTGCTGGCTGGGGCTTGCTGTCACTCTGCTGTGCTCTGTTCTCAGGTCTGTACTGGTGCAGCTCCTACATGTGCCACACTCCTCATGCCCAGAACTACGTGGCCACTTTCCTGGGCTGGGAATCTGCCACGTTCCATCTCCCAATGGATTCTGTCACTCTAAAATCCATTCAGATTCACTTTTTAAAGGTTAGTGACAGAATTAATGGAGGAGCTCAGAAAAGTGTCTGCTTCTGTTGCACCATCTTGGTTCTGCCCAAGAGGTAGGTTCTTGAGGGAGATCTTGTGAAGAGAAGTGGATATGCAGCTTAAGAAATCTGTTCTTGCCCTGGCTGGTGGCATTTTTCTATGCAGAAGAAGTAATGGAGTACCAAGACTATCCTAGCTAGCTTGATTCTCATTACTGTATTCTGGATTAGTTAATTGAGATGTTTTAACAGTTTGTAGGTCCTGTACCAGTTCCCAGAAGTTGCTGTCATACTCTCCAGTGGACTCTGTCCCAGGCTAGAGCATCTTTTGGTTGGCAAATTCAGAAGCAAATAGATTCTCAAATGGTAGAGTGCATGGGTGAGGGTCTAGATGCATGGGTTCCCCCACATGTGTTTGAGTGCTTCCTTAGCAAAGCTCCCAAGGTCAGAGGTTAAGAAAACCAACAATACATGTTTCTTCATCTTCATGACAAAGCTTGAATGATGCCAGGCCTGGGAACAGAACTTCTCCAGGATGCTCCCCAACATACTGTAGCTCGCTAGGAAAGCTGTGGAACTAAAATGCAGGGCCCAGCTGGGCCCAGAGCTAGGTATTTCTCTGTGTGGGTTGACTACTCTGCCCTGAAGTATCTTTATTTTTGGTGGTGGTATGGCTTACAGCCTGGCATTCTGCTAGCAGTTTCTGGAAGATACTTGCCAGTTTCTTGGAAGCTGTGGGTCTTGTTCAAAAATGTCTTATTCTCTCCCACTCCAGGTTGGGCTGTGGTTATGGCTGGGGCTGTATGGAGTCCCATGGGGCCACATGTTCCTTGCCAGAACTCCCCTCCTCCCATTAGGGATCTGAGGGAGGACAGTTCAACACAAGACCTGAGATGAGTTTGGCAGCAAGATTGCAGGAAAGGCAAACAAAGGTTTATACTTGATTCTGCATGGCTTTGTATTGTACATACCCATCAACAGTTTTGTCATCCATGACTGTACTGCCAATGACCATCATTCGGGGAGCATCTTGATAGCTCTTTTGTAGGCTGGACAGAAAGAACTAATCACTTATCAATTTTCGATAAAGATGAAATAATTTTTGCCCTTCTAAAATGATTTTTAAAAACTACTTTTCTCTGATTTATCTTTATCTTGTGTATTGTCTCATCCTGGTGACTCTGCTTCACCTAATCATATCTTGCACTGTCAATTTCCTCATGAGAATTGCATGCCTGGGGATGATTTCCAATTTTGTTAGACTGACTCATTAGCCTTTGAGAGCCCTGATTCTCACTTGGTTGCTATATAACTCTGTAGCTTTCCTGAACCAGATGCTGACATCCTATTTGATATTTTTAAGTTTTGCCCACTCTAGCTGATTCAGAGACAGAATATCTATTTTCAAAAGGCATAACAACAGCAGCAGTATGTTTCTTATCAACGAGAATTCCTAAGGCCATTCCAAGTGACTCATCTAACCTTGGAACTGTCCAGTTTCCCTAAATCTCATCCATTTCTGCCACTCTGATGGCCTTAGCTCATCTAGATAAGATGTCAACCTGCTGTCAGGTAATAGCCCTCCTCAGCTGAGGACCACAGTGGCAGGAGACCTGTGGGAGTATCTCCTTTGGTGCTGTGCACTGACAATGTTTGTCTCCAGACAAATCTCCTGGCCTCATTCAAGGTGATATAGTTTAAGCTGGCTCTGTGAATAAAACTTCAGTTTGACAATTGGGCAAAGGATCTCTCCCTCATAAAAAAGGAGGCTGGAACCATAGGGGTGACAGAATGCACCTTACCCTGATCAGGTTTCTTAACTAACCCATATTTGTGAAAGTGTCTAAGCACCTGCTTGGGCAAGCAGTGGTCCATATCCAAGTCTCCACATTCTTAGTACTACACATACCATTGTATTGTGCCACCAATTAGCAGCATTAGGAGAGGTCTTGACAGCTCCTTGGTACCCTGGGCAGAAGGAAGGAATTATTCCCTGAGCAGCTGAGAGCTTCCTTCAGAGTGCGTAGAGCCCCTCTGGACGCCTCCTCCATTGAGTCCAGCTCTTACTTTTCAGAAAAATCTTACAAGTAAATGTTCAAAGGGAAGAGAAGACAGACAACTGGTCAGTTTTTTTTCAATTTCAAACTTCCTGGCACAGGTGTAGCAACTGGTGCATGTATATAACAGATTTACTCTCACTTATGCTAAGTAGGGGCAGAAACAAGTCAAACTTTATTAATTTAGGTGTGCAAACAATACCCTTCTCTAAGAACAGACTGATGGCTTGCATCTTTAGAGTAGAATCCAAGGCAGTAGATGATGAGAGTAATCTTGGGTTAAGGTTTAGCAAGGCATGATTGGTAATGGGAAAAGAGGGCAAGAGATTCAAGCATAGGGGAGAGTGTAGTTGAGCTGCTTTATACCAAGGGGTTGAAAAAGGTGAAGGGGAGTAGAAGGTAACAAATGCAGGGGTGATGGCCTGGGAAAGAAGTAAAGTGTGCAGGGATTGGAAGTCACAGGACAAAGAGCAGAATATGAATCATAAGGTAGAGGGAAGGAAAAAAGAGGATAAAAGATCATGATAGGGGCAGCTAGATGGCACAGTGAATACAGCAACAGCCCTTGAGTCAGGAGGACCTGAGTTCAAATTCAGCATCAGACACTCGACACACTTACTGGCTGTGTGACCTTGGGCAAGTCACTTTACTCCAATTTCCTTGCCTTCTCCCCTCAAAAAAAATCATGATAAATGAATTTTAGAGTTGAACATGGAAGTGGACCACTGAGTTATAGAAAGATAAAAGGTTTTTAGCTGTGGGGAGGGGTGAGAAATAGGTTGAGAAATTAATATATGGAAGAATTGAGGAGGTTTGGAGTATTTATTTGAGGGAATGTCAATATGTATGTTGAAGTATGAGGGCAGAAGTTGGGGAGGAGGCATACTGTGAGCCAAGTACTGAACTCATTGCAGAAGGAAAGAGAAAGTCAAGGAGGCCATTGGATGATGGTTTCTAAATCTAGGTTAGGTGATGCATTTGGATTAAATAAACCTCAAAGCTGGAGAGGTTACTGAAGGATCATAGTAGAGGGAAAGCCAGGAATTGTCAGTGAGGAACAAGAAGCATTCTGAATTTCTGACCACAACCAATGATTTGAGGCATATTGGAGACAGGTAATACTAGAAAGGGTAGCCTGGGAAACTGTATTGTTAGAAGGGAGTCAGGTCTCAGTGAAGTAAGAGTATGGAGGGAAAGGAAAAGATGTAAGCAGCATTTCTAATGATTGAGGAGGCTTTCCAGAGAACATAGTGAAAGGGGTAGGCATTTCCGATAGGAGTGCTGCTGGTGGCGGTAAGAGAAGGGAGTACAGTGAGATGCGGAACAGGATTGGTGTGTTTGTCTGGTTTATTCCTCAGTGGTTAGCAGACTCCGAATTCCCTCATGTTCTTCCAATCCCAGTAGCTGTATTCTAAGGGAGGCAGGTTAGTAAGAGTGTTTATGAGATCCAACCTCATGGGATCCCAGTTTTCCAGCGGGGCAGATTGCAGGGCTGATGATGTCCAGGGAATGAATGCATTGGTCGTTGAATATAGGCTAAACAACTTGATGCCCGAAGACTTCGAGACTAACAAAACCATGTTAGAGATTCTGGTCTGCTACAAACTCACCATCCTTTTGGTACCTGTGGGAGTGTATTTAAAACCTCATTTATAGTAAAATGGAAAATTTTTAGAAATAATATGTAAGGCAATGGATTAAAGGTGATAACAGAATAACTTGTGTTCACACCAATGCCTCTCCACCCACCTGGAACTTCTTGGCAGCCAGAACCCATTGAGAATGGATTAAGATATTAATGGAAGGAAGGAGGTTCTTTTGTTTCCCTCCTTGAGAGAGGGGAGTAGTACAGAAAGAATGGGATAGTGACATGGTTGCTCAATCTTGGAACATTAACCTAGTCTGTATTTTAAGAGTTCTCTTCTTTGTTGAAGATACCAATAAACATTACCTAAAATCTTTCTGGGGAAGAGAGGCATGTTAGAAGACATGACTATCGGTTTAGATTTCCTCACACTTTAAGCTAGAAATGGCTTGGATATAGATTGACATTAAACTATATTACATTGTTCTTGGCAGACCTGACTATTTCTATGCAGAATACAGTATTGATGTTAATCTTTTTCTTTGACATTCCTTTCATGAATTCTCTAACTTAGTACTCCTAAGGCCGGGAGAATTCTGAGAACTCATTTCCATATCCTACTATTCTATTGGTTATAGTGATTTGAGCATGAGCAAGGGAGGTGATTATGAAGGACCCCCAAGTTGATAACTAGCAGGGAGAGCTAAGGGAGTTCATAATGATTTGGACTGTAAGGATAGGTCATAGAAGAGATTCAGAGATTCCATGTAGGGAGGACCATTTCTAGGTGCACCAAATGTCTACAAGGATTGGTTTTCAGAACTCTGACCGTAGTTTTCCCTTACTCCTTATAACAATGACGCCTGTATTGGTTCTCCTTAAAAATTAGAATTGGGAAAGTGGAAGCTAATGATTCCATAAAACATCAAGAAATAATAAAAGGAAGTCCAAAATAAAAGAAAATGTGAAATATCTCTTTGGAAAAACTACTGACCTAGAATTAAGGAGAGCTAATTTAAGAATTATTGGGTTACCTGAAAGCCATGATTAAAAAAGGGCCTAGGCATCATATTTCAAGAAATTATAAAGAAAAACTTCCCCAATATTTTAGACCCAGAGGGTAAAATTGAAAGAGTCCACTGATCACCTCCTGAAAAGATCCCAAAATGAAAATTCCCAGGAATTTTATAGCCAAATTCCAGAGCTCCCAGGTCATTGAGAAAATATTTCAAGCAGCCAGAATGGAACAATTAAATTACCATGGGTCTACCATCAGGATCACGCAGGATTTAATAGCTTCCACATAATAGGGCTGGAGGGCTTGGAATATGATATTCTGTAAGGCAAAGGAGCTAGGATTACAACCAAGAATAATCTACCCAGCAATACTGAGTATAATCCTTCAGAGGAAAATAGATATTTAATGAAAAAGAAAACTTTCAAGCATTCCTGATAAAAAGACCAGGGTTGAATAGAAAATTTGACAAACACAAGACTCAAGAGTAATTATAAGGGACTCAATAAAGTTAAACTGTTTACATTTCTATATGGGAAGATGATACTTGTAACTTCTAAAAACTTTACGATTATTAGGGCAGTTAGGAGTCTACCCAGACAGAGAGCATGAGTGTGAATTGATTATGTTAGGA
>CM053582.1:2165612-2178911 GCA_028627135.1 Pseudochirops cupreus
CTGAATTGGGTATAGAAATCTATCTTATCCAATAAGGAAATAGGCAGGGAAGGGAATAAGAGATATGGGGGGGGAGGGGAGGGGAATGATAAAGGAAGGGTGGAGGAGTGGCTAAGAGAGGCAGTGAACAGAAGCAAAACCATCTTTTGAGGAGGGATAAGATAAAGAGAGACAGAGACAGAGACAGAGACAGAGACAGAGAGAAACAGAGAGAGAGAGAAGAGGAAGAAGAAGAAGAAGAGGAAGAAGAAGAAGAAGAAGAAGAAGAAGAAGAAGAAGAACAACAACAACAACAACAACAACAACAACAACTAGAAAATAGGATGAAGGGAAATTCGCAGTAATCATAACAGTGAATGTGAATGGAATGAGCTCACCCATAAAACAGAAGTTGATAGCACAAACCAGGATCCAGCAATATATTGTTTATAAGAAACACACTTAAAACAGAAACGCACATACAGAAGTTAAGGTAAAGGGCTAGATCAGAATGTAATGTTCTTCAGCTGAAGTTAAAAAGGCAAGGGTAGCAATCATGATCTCAGATAAAGCAAAAGCAAAAGTAGACCTAATTAAAAGAGATAATCAGAGAAATTACATTTTGTTTAAAAAGTACCATAGACAATGAAGTGATATAAAAATATTTTTACAAAAAGTTTCTCTGATAAAGGCTGCATTTCTCAAATATAGAGGGAACTGAGACAAATACACAGAAATAAGAGCCATTCCCCAATTGATAAATTGTCAAATATAGCTTTCAGAAAAAGAAATCAAAGCTATCTATAGTCATATAAAAATACTCTAAATCATTGTTGATTAGAGAAATGCACCAACTCACACCTATCAGAAATTACAAATGCTGGAGGGCATAGGGAAAATAGGTACACTGATGGGTTGTTGGTGGAGTTGCAGACTGGTCTGGCCATTCTAGAGAATAATTTGAAAATATGCCCAGAGGGCTATACAATTGTGCATACTTTTTGACTCAGCAATACTAGGTGTATACACCAAAGAGATCTAAGAAAAAGGAAAAGAACCTATTTGTCCAAAAATATTTATAACAGTTCTTTTTGTGATGGCAAAGAATTGGAAATTGAGGGTATGCACATTTATTGGAGAATGACTGAACAATGGTTGTGGCATATGATTGTGATGGAGTACTATTACTCTACAAAAAATGATGAAAGGGAGTGGTTTCAGAAAACATGGCAAGACCTTTATAAACTGATGCAAAATGAGGTAAGAAGAACCAAGACATCACTGTGTGTAGTAACAGCAATGTTGTCATGATGATCAATTGTGAAAGACTTGACTACTGATCAATACAATGATCCAAGACAATTCTGAAGGACTCATTATGAAAAAATGCTATCCACCTCCAAAGAGAGAACTGATGAACTGTGACTGAAAATTGAAGTATAATTTTTCTCACTTTATTTTTCTTGTGATATGGCTAATAGGAAATTGCACAATTTCACATGTATAACTGATATCACATTACTTGTCTTGTTACTGAGTGGGGAGGGATGGGAAAGAAGGAGAGAATTTGGAGCTTAAAATAAAAAAGAATGTTAAAAATAAATACTAAGAATGTTTTAAGAAAAGTCATGCTAATTGTCAGTCAGCTGATGAACATTTATTAAGCCTCTACTATGTGCCAGGCACCTTGTTAAACTCCAGGGATATAAAGAAAGACAAAAGGCAGTCTCTGCCCTCAAGGAGATCATGATATAATGGTGGACACAGCAAGCAAAAAACATACATACAAAGCAAGCTATATATGGGATAAATAGGAAATAATTAATAGAAGGAAGGCTCTAGAATTTTAAAAAGTTCAGAAAGGCTTCCTACAGAAGGGGAGGTGGAGGATCTCCTTCCTGCAATATCCAGGAACAGGACTGTATCACTTGTGAGAGCTCTCCAGAAATAGTCTGTGTGGCATTTGAACAATGTGGCTAGCCCATCAGAATTGTATTCTCTGCAATAGAGTTTGAATGTTTGCCTGTTCAGTTTGAGAAAGGATCTTAGTATCTAGTACCTTATCTTGAGAGGTGATCTTCAAAATCTTCCCTAGACAATTCAAGTGAAAGCAATTCAGTTTCCTGGCATGGTGCTGGTAGACTGTCCAGGTTTCACAGGCATACAACAGTGAGATCAGTACAATGGCTCTGTAGACCTTCAGTTTGATAGTCAGTCTAACAACTCTTCTCACCCACACTCTCTTTTGGAGCCTCTTGAACACTGAGCTAGCTCTGGCAATGTGTGTGTCAATCTTATCATCTATGTATACATCCCATATACTGCCAATCCCATCTATGCCATCCCATATGTCTGCAGTACTCAAAACTTCTCCATTTGCTATAACTGATGGTTCTTTGTGTGGATGGTGTGGTGCTGGCTGGTGGGAAACCTGTTTTTTCTTGCTGTTAATTGTTAGGCCAAAATTAGCCCAAGTAGCACAGAAGTCAATCCATACTTCGTTGCATCTCAGCTTCAAATCATTGCACCCAGCTGCATTAAGTGCACAATTATCTGTGAACAAAAAATCACAAGCAAAAAAAACTTCCTCCACTTTAGTCTTGGCTTAGGCCTGGCTTTCCAAATTAAATAACTTAGCGTCAGTGCAGTAGCTGACCTTGATGCCTTGTTTGTCCTCTTTGAAGGTGTCTGACAACATCGCTGAAAACATCATGCTAAAAATAAGACATGAGAGCAAGCACACATCCTTGTTTCACTCCATTGGTTACTGGGGGTGTAAGAACATTGTCCATTATTCAGAACCCAAGTTAGCATGCTGTCATGAAACTGATGTACAATACTGATTAACTCCTCTGGGCACCCAAATTTTGCCATTATTTTCCACAAGCCCTCATCACTGACAGCATCAAAGGCCCCAGTCAGATTGATCAGCATTGTGTACAGACCTCTGTCCTACTCCTGGCATTTTTTCTGGAGTTGTTGGGCAGTAAACACCATATCCACCATTCCTTGGCCCTTTTCAAAGCCACACTGGCTCTCAGGTAGATGATCATTTTCCAGGTGATTAGTGATAAGGACATGATCCTGGAGAGATGGGCTGAACACTTCCATAGTGTTCTCAATAGACCATATCAATTCAGTGAATACTAAAGCCATTGACCATTTACTTCAGGTTGAAGTCAGTCCCCCTCTAGCTAAACTTCCAACTGAAGAAGAGGTTTTGAATGTCATTAGGTTCTTCTCCTGGGGCAAATCACCTGATGCTGATTCTATTCCAAATGAGATTTACAAGGTGGTGGTGGTGGTGGTGGTGGTGGTGGTAAGGTCCACTGCTCATACAAAAGCTGACTGAAATTTTCTGGGCAATATGGAAAAGAGAGGTTATCCACAAGGAGTTCCAGTATGCTTCCACTGTCCATCTCTACAAAGGAAATAGATTGTCCTGTGACTCTTAGCCATTGCTGGGAAGATTCTTGTCAGGGTCCTCACCATGGTAGCTACTAAATCTTGTGTGATCCTGACTGGCTCAATGATATTGAATGACTTCTTTCTGGTTGCTTTAATTATTGACCTTAGAGATTTGGAACTTGCTATAATATTCCTGGGAGTTTTTATTTTGTTATCTCTTTTAAGAGATCATTGATGATATTATTTCCGTGTCTATTTTACCCTCTGGTTCTAAGATATCAGTGCAGTTTTCTTTAATAATTTCTTGACAAGTTCTTTTTTTGATCATGGATTTCTAGTAGTCCAATAATTCCCATATTATCTCTCCTTGATATATTTCCCAGTTTAGTTGTTTTTCCAATGAGATATTTCACATTTTCTTTTATTTTTCATTCTTTTGACTTTATTTTATTGTTTCTTAATGTTTCATGGAATCATTAGCTTCCACTTTCCCCATTTTATTTTTAAGGAATTATTTTCTTTAGTCTGCTTTTGTACTTCTTTTTCCATTTGAACAATTCTGTTTTTTGAGTTCTTTTCTTCAGTGAGCTTTTGTATCTCTTCTAACATTTGGTGAATTCTGTTTTTAGGGTGTTATTTTCTTCATATCTCATTTTTTGGTGATGGGTCAGTGGGAGGCTGTAGAATGCAAAGCCTAGAGGTGGGAGTGAAGAGAGAGAGAGAGAGAGAGAGAGAGAGAGAGAGAGAGAGAGAGAGAGCACAGTACTGTACTGTCAGGGTTCTCTTTCAGAGTACTCTAACTTGCCTGCAGGGGAGCCGGTTACTTACCTTACTCAAGTAGGTGCTAGCGCATTTTAAGAACAGAAGAGTCATGGCTTGCAGGTGCAAGCAGAGAAAGTTTATTGAGGTCTCTCCATGGGGAAGTCTTACAGCCAGATCTTAAGGCAGACTTCAAACTACCCCCAAGGCTTAAGACTTATACATCTCCCTGATGCACCTACCCCATGTGAAAAAGGAACAGAGCCCAGCTGAACAGAATTATGAGAGGGGAGGTACAGTCACAAGGGCGTGAAGGCTGGGGGGGGAGGTGGAGATACTAATCTGAAACACCTGGTAACCTACACGTGGGAGAACCTTGAGCAATGCTCTGAACTCCATGTGACCCAGCTTGTTCCAGCACCTCAACACTTCCCTGTGCCTCAACACAACGTCTTGCAGCCTGCACGTATTTCTTAACCCTCACACTGTACAATAAAATTAACATAGATGTTCTTTTGGAATGTGGGTTTCTTTCAGACTTCTTTACCTAAAGTTGAATTCACTTAATGCAAATTTACATAAATCAAGAACTGTCTGTATAGAGTTACATACTATGCATAGTTTTAGGCATCCACTGGGGGTATTATCCTCTGATGATAAGGGGGAACTATTATAATAAAACTATATGATTTTATCAATAAATGCTGGAAATTTTTTTTTGACAAAATCCAACACCCATTTCTATTAAAAAAAACCTTTTAGAATTTAGAAAGAAATAGACCTTTCCTTTATATAGTAAATAATATCTATCTAAATTCAAGAGCGAATAGTATATATGATGGAGAAGAGTCAGGAATCTTTCTGATAAGGCCAGGTGTAAAGAAAGGATGCTATTATCCTCACTAGTGTTTATCATAATGCTAGAAACATTAACCACAGCAAAAAAGAAGAAAAAAATGAATGGAATAGAGGCAAAGAGGAAACAAATTTTTTTTGGTAGATGATATGATGATTTACTTAGCCCTAAATAGTCAACCAAAAATTAATTGAAATAATACATTTGGCAAAGTTGTAGTAACCAAATATATATGTGTGTATATGTGTGCGTGTGTGCGTGTGTATGTATGTATGTATGTATAATTACCAACAAATCCCAGCAGGAAGAGTTAGAAAGAGCAATTCTATTCAGAATAACTGTAGAAACTATAAAATATTTAGAAGTTTATAGCTACCAAGCTACACTCAGAAACTCTTTCTCTCTGTGTATGTGTGTGTGTGTGTATGTGTGTTATATTTGATCTCTAAGTATGAAACACTCTTTTTTAGAAATAAAGGTAGATCTAAATAATTGGAGAAACATTCATTGTTCATGGTCAGGCTGAACCAATACAATACAGATGCTACCTAAATCGATTTATTTGTCCACTGCTTTCTAATCAAATTACCAAAAGAATATTTTATAGGGGTTAAAAAAATAATGCTGAAATTTATCAGGGATAACAAAAACCCAAGCATATCAAGAGTAATACATTTTTTAAATGGGAGGGAAGGGGGTCTATCAATACTTCATTCAGATTGTACAACAAAATAGCAGTCATTAAAAGGATTTGGTACTGGTTAAAACACAAAGAGATTGATCAGTGGAACAGACTGGGTACAAACAGAAGCAAGGAAACACAGTAACATAGTTTTTGATAAAAAAAAAAAAAGGAAAAACTCCAGTTACCAGAGAAAGGACTCATTATTTAGCATTTTGTCATTATTTGACAGAAATGGCTGAGAAAACTGGATAGCAGTCTGAAAGAAATTATGTTTAGACCAATACCTTTTATCATATACCATATAGTCTGTGGGATGGACAGATTATAGATGCTTACAAAAATATTAAACAAATAAATTTATTTTTGAAAAATAAGGAAATAAAAAAAGAAAAAAAATGACTATAGTCTGACTTTTCTGTTAAATGTTTTCTGTTATTACAGAAACTCTGTAATGTTTAGACGGGAAAAGTTTGAGCTACAGCAGCATACACTATTTTTTTGCACCAAGGAAACACCAAAGAAATATCCTTGAGAACTACCTTACTGTCCTCCTCCATTAAATACATGAACAGAGGAGGCTTCTTTTCTGAGATCAGCCTGGGATCCAAACTGGATACAGGCCTGTCCAAGCACTATACAATAATTGCCTGGTGTCAGTATTAAGTCTCTCCATTTCTCCTCTAAAAAAGAGAGAGAATTATCAAGTTCTTCAAGTGATATTAGTTATTTGGACTTTAGACTAGACAAGTGACCAGAGGCTAAGGGTTTGGGAAGGGGGTCTTTCTAAAGTCATACCAACAGGCAAAAGATATGACTCACTGCTTGAAGAAGGAATAAGAATCTTGATTCTGATCAGATCATCTGCATCACTGAATGATCCCCCCCACCCCTCCCCAGCTAGGGAGGTCTTACCCAGATAACTTTCCCCAGGCTATATCAGGTAAACATAGCCAAGATCCCTCTTAGCTTAGTGCCAAGATCCTTTTTTCATAGTGGGATCCCCTTGCTGGGCTGCAGAGCCCCTCTCCTCAGCAGACTGATGGCAGCTTTTAAATTTCTATTCATTATAAAGAACATGGCTTTAGCTACTCAGAAAATGATTAAAAGCTCAATCAAAGGAAAATTGACCAAACTCCTGGGGTGGCTAGGTGGTGCAGTGAATAGAGCACTGGCCCTGGAGTCAGGAGGACCTGAGTTCAAATGTGACCTCAGACACACTTACTAGCCATGTGACCTTGGGCAAGTCACTTAACCCCAATTGCCCTGCCCTCCCCCATCCAAAAAGCAAAAAAAAAAAATTGACCAAACTCTAGAGTCAGAAATCTAATTTCCTCCTATTGTCATGAGTCACATCTGGCCACCTCCCTCCACTCCCAACTTATCCCCCCATCCTATCTCCCCATAAAGTAGAATCACAGAAATTTAGAACTAGCAGTAACTCGTTATCTAGTCCGACTGCTCACTCTAGTCTGAAATAAGGCACTCTACATTATCCCTGCCATTATCTCTGGTCATATAGTCTTGTGTAGATATCCCACTTCTGGGAAATGATCAAAACAACTGCGCTTATTTTGAGATTTTTCACATTTTTTGGTAAGTCTTTCTTACAGTGAACTCATGTATGATGCTTTATATCTATTGATATTGAATCAAGTGCTGGCTATTGCAGCCATAGGAGACATCTTTTCCTCTTTCATGTGACAATACTTCAAATATTGGTTCAAGACCCACCCACTACTACCGAAGTCATACTGCTTAACTATTAGCTATTCACCACAAGGCTTGATTTCCAACCTTCTCACTTTCCTGGTTCTTTCTTTGAGACCAGGGGACAGTATATGGTGTTCTCCTTGCCCTACCAACTGCAATGACACAATGATAACTGGATGGTGCTTTCAGTGAGGTATGTACAATGGCATTTATTATATATATATAAATGTGTGTATACACACACGTTTATACATATATATGTGTGTATATATGTATGTACACACACACACACATATATATTTACCGGTGTATACTTATCATTTTGAAACAAGAAGAGGAAAGTAGACGTCAAATGGCAAGCTTTTAAGGCACAGTGGAGAGCGGATTATTTTATCAATCAGATGGCAAAGCATTATGTTTATTATTCAATGATACTATAGCTGTGCTAAAAGAACACAACATATGTTGCTATTAATAGACTAAGCACTTATAATATTGCGAATTCATAGGAAAGCAGCAGGCAGAAAAATTCAAAAATTTAAATCAATTTCTCATCAGAGCAGGATTTCTTCACAAAAATGGAAAAAAAAATTAAAATGAAGCTAGCTACAACTAAAGTAAATTTCCAAGCGGTTCATGTGTGAACCAAGCAAGCAAAGCCATTTACCAATGGTGAGTTAATTAAAGTGTTTTTGATGGTAGCAACCACAGAAATGTGTCCAGAGAAAACAAACATGTTGAAGACTATTAGCCTTTTGACTAAATTGAAATCAAGTGATCATGGATTGATATCATTATCTGATAGTACCTCTCTGAGAGAAAAGGCATTTTCAAAGATGAAATGCATAAAATTTTATTATAGCAGGTCAGCTTCAACAGATGAACATTTGTGATTGGTTTTGATGCTCTTGAACCCCAATTAAGCAAAATATTATTCCTCCCCAAAAGGATTTTATCCTTCCATCAGTAGGTATGTATTACAAAGATTGTATTCCATTATTAGTACATTTTGAATTTCATCAAAAATTTGGGGAAATTTATTATTTCTCTTATTGTGTAAGTATCTCTATAATACTCTTAATTTTGCTTCTTGGTCCATGAGGCCTAAAATATTGACTATCTGCTCTTTGCAGAAAGGGTTTACTGACCCCTGCTCTAAATATACTCTGGCTGGTTAATATCCCTTCCAAAGGGTGACCTCTATAGAACAGTAGTATCATACAGGACAAAGAAGACTGGATTTGGAGTGAGCGGCCAGTCCCAGTTTTACTATTTATTTTTTGTGTAACCTTGGACAAGTCATTTCCTGAGTCTCAGTCCTTCACCTGTAAAATGAGTGAATTGGACTGAAGTCCCTTCTAACTTACAGGTTCTCTGATCAATCTTCCAGATGGATTAGAGCAGAGGTTCTCAACCTATGGGTCACAACCCCTTTGGGGGTCGAACGACTCTTTCACAGGGGTCACCTAAGACCATCAGAAAACACATTTCCAATGGTCTTAGGAACTGAGACCCCGCTCCTCTATCCGTCTCCAGGCATGTCCGCCCACATGCAGATACGCCCACATATGAGTATTAAAGGGTCATGGCATTAGGAAGGTTGAGAACCATCGGATTAGAGGATGGCAGTGGAATCACTTTCCTAGTCCTTTAGGCTGTGTTTCTCTGAAAGAATGCTCAAGTCATTGGAGTCTTTAGTTAATTCAGACTCTTCACCTGGCTTTCATCACCAGAGATCATGTGGTCCATCCTCCACATTTCACAAATGAATTAATTGAGGCCTAAAATGAAGTGATCTACTCAAGTAGTGTTAAGTGGTAGTATTGAAATTTTCCAGTGCCTCTTTCCAATGCCTCTTCTTTAACCAAAAGCCAGACTTTATGGAATTGAGAAGTTAAATAGCCAGTTAGCAGTTGTATGTTATTACAGCCACAAATATGCAAATAAACATCACTGTCAGCTCTTCCCTGTTCCCTGTCTCCCTATCATTTCAGGGCCCTGGTGAAGAGTCTTGTGTAATCCTGGCCACAAATGACCAACAGGAATCTTCTACCACTTCAGAAGGGCAGCTCCAAGGGAGTCCATGGCCTCATCTTGAGGTCTTGAAAATTGCATTAGCCTCCTTGCCCTGGTCTCAGCATAATAAATAGCATGCCAAAGATCTAAGTCTAAATCTTGCCTCAGACACTTACTAGTTGTGTGACCAAGTCACTTAACCTCTGTCAGCCTCAATTTCTTTATTTGTAAAATGAAGATAATAATAGCACCTCTCTTCCAGGGTTGTTGTGATGTTCAAATTAGGCAAAGATGTCTTTTGTAAGCCTTAAAGCACTATATAAATACGGGCTATTATTATTCATTTCTGTAATTATTTAATGTTCTCATCATCCTCAAATTACAATCTGTTTCTAAGTTCTTTGAAGGCTGGTATGACTTCAGTTTTGATTTTGTATCCTCACTATCAAGTACAGTCCTTTCCACATAATAGACATATAATAAGTGCTTATTTCAATAAGCATGAATGACTAAATCTCCTTGAGGCTCTTAGCTGAATCAGAACTAGGCCTGAGCCCTGGAAAGTCATTCTTAGCATCCTCTACTCTGACAACCCCCTTCCTTAGATCTTAATTATACTCTTGCACCTGTGGAAGATCTAACTGTCTCCATAGTCTCTATTTCAAGCATCAGGAAACTCAGATTAAGACCCATCTACATGTAGCACACTTGGCCTGAAGTTTCACTTTACTAGTTGTTGGTCTTCAAGATATTTGAATCTCTTTTCCCTATTTATTTCCAAAGTCCCAGTTCTGTAATTGCTAGGTGCCTCTTAGTTCCAGTGCATGATCTGGACTGACCACTGCTTTGGCCAGCTGGGACTAAACATCAGTGAGGTTCGGTACCATGGAGAGCTCACAGCAGCTATATAAGCTATTTATTTGAGCTGTCAACCAGTCCACCTAAAGGTCTGTAGTAGGCCTGTTTTGAGGCCTTTGCACAGATCACCTACTGCTTAGTGGTGGTGAATTGGTAGATAAAGGGGTCTGGTCCCAGTGCTTTTGACTTCCTCTCCAACTTGACCAAGGCCATAGCTGCACAGCTGTACTTGGTAGGAGACGGCTCACTGTGACTTCATGGGTGTTAGACAAGAAATAAGCCTGGGTCTCAGGTAGGTCCTAGGCCCAGATCAGAATCAGAGAACCTTTTGCTATCTAGGCAGCTGCATCCTCAATACTAGGGGACTGAGAGTTGGCAGACAATAGACCATTGGAGGGTGGACCTTTCGAATAAATGTTGGCAGCAGCTTCTTTGAAGATTGCTCTGTGATGCCCTTGGCCTCCATTGCAGACTGTCCCTCAACATGCTGGTAGCCTTCAAGGTGATTATATAACCATCTGTGCAGTAGGATGGATATCTGGGAGGCCTTGGCACTGAGGATGGACACGGAGGATGGAGCAGGCCTAAGCAGTAAAATGTAGCAGAAGCAGCAGAATGAGTGGAGTTGAAGTCAGGGTCTGCTACAGTATGGATAGCAAAATGGATTCCAGCCACAATTAACTATAATAGCCTTGACTACAGGGGAAGTAGAACTCTGGCCTGGTCTGAGTCACTATTGGGGTTGAGGATATTAGTGTGGATAGCAGTACATATGGCAACAGCTGTGGCTACAATTTTTCCTACAGCAGAAAGAGCAGCAGAGTTTGGTCTTGTGCCATCAGCCTACAACAATAACTATGGCAAAGATAATTTCTGGAACTTTGACATCAGTGGCCAACACCAGGCCTCCTAGGGGCTGCTGGAGATTGGCAATAGACCTTCCCAAAGTGCCTTTGGTCCTGGGGGCATGCAGGGGAGCTCTCCTTCTAGAACAGTCATCTACCCTTGCCCCCCTTCTCCCGTTTCCTCCTTCAGCCTCCTCTACTGTCTGCCACACCTTCCAATCCATCTATGAAAATGTTCCCCTGCCCCCAATCACTTGCTTACATTAAACTTTCTCTTTGTGTAGCTAATCTGAGGGGAGAGGAGGAGGGGGTAGAGAAAGGGGAAGGTTTATTTATTACAAGAACTTGAGACCTGACCTGACTATTGTTTTTCTATAAAACATAAATTTCATTACTTAATTTTGGCAGCATAGTTTAAAATACATTTCTGGATTTCACTAATAAATATAAGTGCTTGGGGGCAGAGCCAAGATGGAGGTGTAGAAGCAGGAAAATTCTGCAGCTGCCCCCATAACCACGTCAAATACCTATAAAATATGACTCTAAACAAGTTTTAGAGCTCCAGAACCCACAAAAGTACAGACAAACAAAGCTCCCACTGAAGGCAGCCCAGCAGGAAGGATAGGAAGGGCTCATCATGGCACACTAGGAGCCAAAATCAGCCCAGCCTGAAACCGCAGCTTGGCCCTGGGGCAGCCAGGACAAGCTGTGGCTGGAGCTTTCAGGAGAGGGGATCACTGGCAGCTGTGGCAGTTTCCAGAATTATCAACCCATAAGAAACAGGGACAAAGTGAAAGGTCAGTGGAACTTGGCAAAATTTGGGGGAGAAAAGTGGGTCTGGCCATCTGCCCCCAGGGCAAGAAAGCAGCAGAAGGGGCAGCCCTGCAGCCACCTCCATGTGGCTGCTTCAGAGCTCTCAGCCTGTAGATTGCAGGGGGGCCAAGTGATCATTCAGAGGCTAAGTGCTCTTGCCTTAAGCTGCCTGGATCAGGATTGTGGTCTGGGGTGGTGTTCCTGAGGTACATCAACAGTGAGCCAAAGCTGGTGGGGGCTATAGAGATGGCAGCCCCCAATAGCTCTGGCAGCTGTGAAAACCCCAGCAATTTGGGACAAAGCTCTCCCCTCTGGTAGCAGAGTTCCACAAAGCTAAAAAGTCAAGTAATTGACTGGCAACATGAGCAGGCAGAGGAAGCAAATTAAGAACAGCAATCCAACTTTAGATTCATTTATTGGGGACAAAAAGGATCAAAGCAGGGAACAGGAGAAAGACAACACAGTCAGAACTCCTGCACCAAAAACTTCCAAGAAAAATGTAAGCTGGTTATAGACCATAGAGGAACTTAAGAAGGATTTTGAAAACCAAATAAGAGAAGTGGAGGAAAAATTGGGGAGAGAAATGAGAATGATGCAAGAAAATCCTGAAAAGAGAGTCAACAACCTGACTGAAGAAAACACCTTAAAAAATAGACTAACTCAAATGGCAAAAGAGGCCCAAAAAGCCACTGAGGAGAAAAATGCCTTAAAAATGCGAATCTGTCAGATGGAAAAAGAATCTCAAAAGCTTACTGAAGAGAATAATTCCTTATGAATTAGAGTGGAGCAAATGGAAGCTAGTGACTTTATGAGAAATCAAGATACTATTAAACAGATCCAAACAAATGAAAAAATAGAAGGCAATGTGAAATATCTCCTTGAAAAAACCACTGACCTGGAAAACAGATCCAGGAGAGACAATTTAAAAATTATTGGACTACCTGAAAGTCATGATCAGAAAAAGAACCTAGAAATAATCCTTCAAGAAATTCTCAAGGAAAATTGCCCTGATATTTTAGAACCAGAGGGCACAATAGAACTTGAAAGAATTCACTGATCACCTCTTGAAAAAGATCCCCAAAAGAAAACTCCTAGGAATGCTATAGCCAGGTTCCAGAGTTCCCAGATCAAGGATAAAATATTATAAGCTGCCAAGAAGAAACAATTGGAATACTGTGGAAACACAATCAGGATAACTCAGGATCTAGTAGCTTCTACATTAAGAGATCAAAGGGCCTGGACTATGATATTCTGGAGATCAAGGGAGCTAGGATTAAAACTAAGAATCACCTACCCAGCAAAATTGAGTATAATGTTTCAGGGGAAAATATGGTCATTCAGTGAGGTGGAGGACTTTCAAGCATTTTTGA
>CM053582.1:2179411-2197170 GCA_028627135.1 Pseudochirops cupreus
TAACCTCAAAATAAACAAGAAAGAAGTTAAGGAGACGAATACAATTCTACATAAATTAATTTATTTGTTCAGTGCCATAGCAATCAAACTACCAAAATTTATTTTATAGAGCTAGAAAAAATAATGATAATTTTGTCAAAATTCGTCTAGAAGAACAAAAGGTAAAAAACAACAAGGAATTTAATGGAAAAATGCAAAGGAAGGTGGCCTAACCATCCCAGATCTAAAACTATATTATAAGGTAGCAATCATCAAAACTATTTGATGTGGGTTAAGAAATAGAGTGCTAGGTCAGCGGAATAGGTTAGGTACACAAGACATAGTAGTGAATGAGTATAGTAGTCTACTGTGTGATAAACCCAAAGACTCCAGTTTCTGGAATAAGAACCTACTATTTGGCAAAAATTGCTGGTAAAACTGGAAAATAGCATGGGCATAGACCAACATCTCACACCCTATACCAAGATAAGGTCAAAATGGGTACATGATTTAGACATAAGGGATGGCACCATAAGCAAATCGAGAGAGCAAGGAATAAGTACTTTACCTGTTAGATCTATGGAGAAAGTAAGAATTCATGAGCAAACAAGGAACAGAAGGCATTGCAAAATATAAAATACATAATTGTTATTATATTAAATTAAAAATTTTTTGCACAAATAAAGCCAATGCAACCAAGATTAGACAGGAAGCTGAAAGTTGGGAAACACTTTTTACAGCCAGTATTTCTGATAAATGCCTCTTTTCTAAATATATATATAAATAATGTGTGTATATACATATACATATATAATATATGTGTATATACATATATATAACATATGTATATATACATATACATATATATTTCTACAACATAAGAATATGTCATTCCCCAAATGATAAATGGTCAAAGGACATGAACAGGCAGTTTTCAGAGGAAGAAAGAAGTCATATGAAAGAAAATTATATGAAAAAATGCTCTAAATCACTTTTCATTAGAGAAATGCAAATTAAAACAACTCTGAGGTACCACTTCATATCTATCAGATTGGCCAATAGGACAGAAAAGGAAAATTATAAATGTTGGAAAAGTGTGGGAAAACTGGAGCACTAATGCATTGTTGATGGACTTGTGAACTAATCCAATTTTTCTGGAGACCAATTTAGAACTATGCCCAAAGAGCTATAAAACTGTGCATACCCTTTGGTCCAGTAATATCACTACTAGGTCTGTATCTCAAAGACATCATTAAAAGGGAAAAGGACCCATATGTATAAAAATATTTATACTGATATATATACACACATATACACATACACATACACATGTACATGTACATGTATATATATATACACATATATATACTGCTCTTTTTGTGGTGGCAAAGAATTGGAAACTGAGAGGATGTCGATCCATTGGGGAATGGCTGAACATGTTGTGGTATATGATTGTAATAGAATACTATTGTACTATAAGAAATGAGGAGCAGGCAGATTTCAGAAAAACCTGGAAAGGCTTATTTGAAGTGATGCTAAGGGAAGTGAACAGAACCAGGAGAACATTGTACATAGCAACAGCAATATTGTGTGGTGATTAACTATAGTAGACTTAGCTCTTCTTAGCAATACAATGATCTAAGTCAGTTCCCAAAGATTCATGGTGGAAAATGCTATGGAACTCTGGAGTCTGAATGCGGATTGAAGCATACTATTGTTACTTTATTCTTTTTCCTTTTTGTGGCTTTTCCCATTTGTCCAGATTCTTCTTTCACAACATGACTAGTGTGGAAATACATTTACCATGATTGCACACGTATAACCTATATCAGACTGCTCGCTGTCTTGGCGAAGAGGGAGAGAAGGGAGGGAGGGAGGAAAATTTGGAGCTCAACATTTTCCAAAAATGAATGCTGAAATCTATCTTTACGTGTAATTGGAAAAAAATGAAATACGACTAAGGAAGAAAAACAAATGTTTGTACAGTTTAGGATTTTTTCCCCAATATATTTAATTACGTTGATTGTTTTTCTGATATTGAATCATCTTAGCATCTCCGGTATAAATCCAACAAGATTTATGGCATTATTTCACCTCATGGCTCAGGTTGAGGATTTACTAAAAAATTTTACTCAGAAAGTCAGTATAAGAGTGAACTTTATTATTACGTAGCCCAGCAAGCAGGCAAAAACAAAAGCGTACACACATGCGGCTCTTCCCCCGCCCCACACACACACACACACACACACACACACACACACGGAGCCAGAGTCACTCATATAAAGGCATATAAAGGAGATATGTACCATGACAAATATCTCAGTGGGAGTATATGCTCAGAGTGGGGTCTGAGCAGGGAAATTTTATGCCTTAAAGATAGGCTTGGTTGAGAACAGGTAATCAATGCCAGATATGGGAATAGACATTCCTAAGCAGACCCAGACATGGTGGGGAAACTGTCCAGATCACTTATCAATACCAGACTCAGGTGAGGGAGTTTCCTAATTAGAACCAGAAATTAGATGAGGGTTCAAATTGGTAATCAGGGACCCCAGAAATGGGTGCACACAGCCACTGCAGTTAGATGAAAGTGTCAATTAATCAAGAGTCAGATCATTTATATATTTGACACAGGTCAGAATGAGTCAGGACAGTAGAAAAGTAGAGGCTTTCTGTCATTAGTTATATGTTTATGGTCATTAGTACCACTTAGCCTAAGTGAATCCATATTGGAGTCATATCACTTATAACAGCAAATAATATATTTTAAAACTTGCATTGTATTTTTCATTAATGCTTTCTGTAATGAATTGCTATGCTCTATATAACAGTTTTTTACTGAAAAAATTCGAATTAATGCTCAGTGATATTGGTCTATAGTTCTTTTTTATTTATCCTTCCCTGTTTTAGGTGTTGGGACTATGTTTTATGAGAGAAATAGTGATACCATATAAATACAAAAGCTGAAGGTGGGGTGAGAGATGGCTGAAAGACCAAACCATTGAAATGCAGAGGTATTCATATGCAAAATAAACATTCCCCACCCTAGAAAGAATCTGAGACTTGAATAGCTCAATTGAATGTGAAGAGGCCAGAAAGACTGGGCTAGGGACTACAGCAGCTGTTTTGTCTCTTCATTGGGGTTAAATGACTTGCCCAGGGTCACACAGCTAGAAAGTAAGTGTCTGAGGCTAGATCTGAGCTCAGGTCCTCCTGACTCCAGGGCTGGTCCTCTGTCCACTAAGCCTAGCTGCCTGTATATTTTCGTCTCTAGAGACCCATCTACACAAGATTCTTGAAAGGTTATGAGAACTGATAGAACTCAACCTAATCACAGAGCTGAGGCTCTGAGCAAGTCAATTTTAAACTAAGAATCATTGCCCTTGGGGCAATGGTGAAGACCATCTACCAGAAGAAGCCTTTGGTTGAAGGTGTAAAATGACTGCAGTTGCCCATCAAAGAGAGAGCTCAGAAATAGAGCAGCCCACCCAGTCCTACCTAGAACCACTTTTCAATACCACTTGGCCCAGTCTAGTTACAATTACCCAAGCCTAACAATGGATTCACCATCATGTCCAGTCACCACACCTAACCGGTAGATGAATTCAAAGCTTGTTGGATATCTGGACTATTAAGAGTAGTTATTAATGGTTCAATAAGTAAACTTGACAGAAGGTCACCCGTGGAGCGCCTTAAGGATCTGTGTTTGGCCCAGTGTTGTAGGCACAGAAGGAATGACGAGGTGCCTCTGGACTATTTTGGGGTGACTTTGTCTTCAGTCTGTAAAACTCTCATTTGTGTTCGGGTATCTAGGTATGTAATATCAGTCTGTGGCATCAGCCTGTGCCATTAAGTTGTAAAAGCCACAAAGCATTAACTCTATCCCTTCCCTGCCCCCAGCCTAGAGGTATTTCCTCTGAAACCATTAACTCTATAACTATGATAACAAGCCATATTGATGAATCTTTTAAAAGCACTACCTCCTTTTGTTTTAGTAGCTGGCTGAAACAAGACTCATCCATTTGCAAACTGGATGGGTACTTCTCATTTAAATTTGACCTCAAATCTGACCACTGGTTAACTTTATGACATTTCAAGGCAAAAGTATTAGTCACCCCTTGGCTCCTCCCTAACTCCACCTTTGTACACCTAGTTAGCCTAATGAACCTATGACTGACAGTTTTGTGTCTTTAAAAACTGCATCTCTGTCCCCTACACTTGGCAGGCTATCTGCCTGCTGTAGAGCTTCACACTAAATCTCCTAGAACTTTGTAGGTTTTCTCTCTGACACCCCCCTGCCCCCGCCCGCTGAAAAGCATAACTTTGTGACTCTACCTTAAATCCCTGTCAGCTTGCAGGTTTCCTAGCTCCTTTGCCCCAGTGTAACAATAAATTTTTATAACTCTGCCAAAAGACAGCTGAGTCCAGTAATTCTTTTCAGATGACGAACCTAGAAAGGATTTTAATAGAAATCCCCCCTACTTATACCTCTTCAGGAATATTCATCAAATTTGCAAATGACACAAGATTGGGAGATATAGTAAGGTACTGGAACTAGCTGTTTGTTAAATCAGGGCTTGATTTATTGATTGTCTTAGACTTAAGAAAGAGTTAATAATGTAGCTTAAACTAGAAAGTTTTCTTCTCCTGAGCCCTGTTGTTTACCAGCACACCTGTATTGTTCCCTAATCATTACTTGAGCTCCACAGTAGCGCAGGAGCAGAAGGTTCAGGTAATGAAGTCATCACTAGGACTAAAGACCTGGTAACTATAGCCTGATAATAACAATCCTACTAATAACTGGGATTTAGATAATGCTTTACATCCATTATCTCATTGGAGCCTCACAATACCCTGGACAGAGCTAACACATTGCATGACAGTTGAGAACCAAAAACATCTTGGCAGGCTAGAGTATTGAGTTGAATCTGCTGAGATGAAATTCAATAGGGAGAAAAACAAAGTGTTACACTTGGGTTCAAAAAAATCACCTTCACTGTTACAAGGTGAGAGAACTAGTTAGACAACAGCTTGTCTGAAAAATGAGCTGGGGATTTTAGTGAACTGCACACTCCATAACAGTTGCCAGTGTGCAGTAGCAGACAAAAAAATTAATGTGGCCTTGGGCTGCATTAAGAGAGGCAGAGCTTCCATGAATAAAGAGGTTTTCATCCCATTATGCTCTGCCCTGATTAGATAATATCTCAAGTCTTCTGTTCAGTTTTGGGCACCATGGTTTAAGAAGGACATTGAAAAACACGAAGATATTAAAGTTGTTGTCTAATTGGGACTACAATTAGAATTGTCCCAAAGAGGAATGGGCTGCCTCTAGAGCGTCCCCTTCCTTGGAAGTCCTAAGGAGAGCTTAAATGACTACTTGTTATATTGGGGATTCCTTTTATGTATGGATTGGTCACTGAGGTCCCTTCTAACTCTCAAATTCTGTAACTGTAATATTTATTTGGGGTGGCTAGGTGGTGCTACAGAGGACTGACCACCAGTCCTGGAGTCAGGAAGTTTCATCTTCCTGAGTTCAAATCTGACCTCAGACACTCACCAGCTGTGTGACCCTGGGCAAGTCACTGAACCCTGTTTACCTCAATTTCCTCATCTGTAAAATGAGCTGGAGAAGGAAATGGCAAATCACTTCAGTATATCTCCCAAGAAAACCCCAAATGGAAGAATTGGACTGAACAACAGCAACATTATTTACTTGGCAGGTGGAGAAACTGAAGCAGCCTTTTAAAGTCACTAAGTCCTGGCCCTTTCCTTTATATTATAAAGACTTCCTATTACATGTTTACCTCTCCCATGTGAATGTCAAGACTGGCTTTCTGTGTACTGTGAAAGAAACACCATAGACAAGAAGTCAAATAGGTAAATTTGTTCCTTTTCAAGGATCACCAAGCACCTGAGCAGAGCCTCAGGTCATTTTGCAACGATCTGCTTGCCCTTAATCTCCCTGGAGCTGGTGAAATTCAGGATGTATTCCTGCTGGAGACAGAATTGTCTAGGAGGCCAGTCATAAGCTCTACATGGGGAGGGCACTGAAACAAACAGGAGCAGGCTTCCCTCTTTTGGTGCCACAGTTACACTGCAAGCTCACTCATCCATAGAGGAAATGCTCATTTAAATTGCTTCTCCTCTAAGCACTTCCCTTTCATATATGTGTGTATAAATACGGACACATCACATATATGTCTAGGTTGTTGTTCAGTTGTTTCAAGTCCAGTCTGACTCTCCACGACCACATTTGGGGTTTTCTTGGCAAAGATACCAAACTGGTTTGCCATGTATATATCTATACATATATACTTATGTATGCTTTATTTCAATTTACCCTATTGATATATATATATATATATATACATATATATATACATATATATATATATATATATCCTATTTCTTATTTCTATATACAGATAGTTCTTGATTTACATAAGTGGATCATTCTGCAAACCTTTAGGTAAGGTGATTTTTACATAATTCAAATTTGCCCTGTCCTGGGAATGGGAGGGAGGGAGACAGGAAGGAGGCCTTGGGCCTGTGTATAGAAGGGGCCTGCACAGAGTTTAAGAACACATGGGGGCCACGGACAGAGAAACAAGAGCAGGAGGAACACATCAGGGCAGGGCCTGGCCAGAACTGAGAAGTAAAGTGAGCAGTAGACACATGGGAGCCAGACACAGATACAGACAGAAGAAGACTACAAAATGCAGGGCAAGGATAGATACAAGGTACACAAGCCAAACCAGTGGAAGACAGAGTGGAACTTGTGAACTAGCTAAACAAGCTTGAGCCCCCTATCACCTGAAAAAAGCCTAAAAACCTGGATTTGCCAATTAGGAGAAAGACATTTTTGGCCCACTCTCAATCAACCTACCATAATGCTTTGCAAGCTCTCTGAGTGAACCCAAAAATGCCCCTTTCTGTGTCAGCAACTACAAAGCCAAATGAAGCTGACCAGGAGCTCTGTTATAACTGATAAGGACTAGGTACCTTAAACTGGACACTATCTTGATCAACTGGCACTTCCCTTATCTTGATATTTTATGGACACTATCTTGTTATGACATCCATGTTTTATGACAGCCCCATGTTTATAGCTGACAGATATGGAAACCATAATTTTGACTGACACCAGCATCCTAAGTCAGTAAGGGGGGGCAAGGGGAAACACTTCTTTACTCTTACTCTATGAATAAAAGTCTCCTTCAGCTGGCCTTTCTTTGAGTCAGATTATTCTGACTTCTATATATATGTTTTTGCCAGCTCAATGGGAATAAACCACACATACGAACCTAATGTCTCTTTTTTAGGGAAAACTCTGGAGGTTGACCTAATCTTGTTTGTTTCTTCTTAGACCAAACTCTGGGAGTTGATCTAATTTCATTGTCTCATTTAGAGCAAACTCTGAAAGTTGACAGGTATGATGACATGGACTTGGATGGAACTGATGGAATGAAAAGATGATATCCCACCCTGATAACACTAGTGACTTGGGCACCTCAGAATCCATTTTCCTGGAATCTTAACCTTGCTGGGGTTGGGTAAGTTCCTTTATTCTTAGCTTCCATTCCAGACTCCCCTACTTTGGTTGAAGTTCACAATTCCCTTTAAGCTAGCTCTGGGGTGGGGATCACAACACATTGAATCACTCTGCATTACATAGGTTCACTCAAGGTACGGATCAATCCTTTAAAAAAAAAAATTGATTCAGAAACTAAAATTAGAGATCCAGCTAACAAGACAGCCACTTTCTCCCTGAATTGTGTTGGAACAATTGGGGCTCTTTTGACCAGTATCTTAAAAACAAATTAAGCTTAAAGGCTAATAAGATGTCTAGACTGAAGTGGAAAAGTTTTTCACCACTAGTTCTGAAATGACAGGGAGAGAACAAAGCAGAAGCTTCTTCCCTTAAAGCTTGCAAAGCCACTTCAGTTTAATCCTCTTCCCCCTCCTCTCTCCTAGCCGTTAGGCTAGGGTCCCTTTGGGGACTCAGACCCCTGAATTTACCTTCATCAGGATGTGCCCCTTTAAATCTGCCACCTTAAGGGGGCTCTGAAGAAGCTTGCAAGATCCAGTCCCCATCTGCCCCTTTTTGCACCTCTCAACTAGGAGGAATGTACAAGGCCACCCCATTACTGCTTTGGTGGATACAGAGGCAGCCCTGTTGGTCTTGAATCCTTGCAAACTCTCCACCCCCCTTCCTCAGAGTAATAATAGTCTATTCGTGAGAGGGATTTCTAACAGTCACGCCAAGCTTTTGAACTTCCCCTCTCCCTGTCATTCTAAAACTGTATTTGTCTGTGTCTGTATCTCTGTGCTGTAAAATGTCTGTGTCATGTTTGTTCTGTGAGCTAGATTCTATTACCTTGAAAGATTTAAAATGCAGACAGTCAGAAAAGTTCTAAAGGCTGTGTAGTTAGAAAAAAACACTAGGAAAGATTAATGAGCTTTCTTGTTATCTTGAGGTCATAGCTGAAAGCAGGACAAATTAGGTTATTTTTAAAAGAAAAAAACCTGTAAGACTTTGTGTTGTGGTTCTAACTCTGGCCAAGTTGGAGCTACAATAAAAAGTCTGAACCACTGAAGATGTCCTAGCACAGGAACAGCGACCCTCAGGCCACTTACAGCCTGCAGCAACCAAACATCATCAGTCTGTCTCTAGTCTAACCTATCTGCAGCCTGAAGAAGTTTACAAGTTGTGCAGATCTGTTGCAGCACATTCTGGAGGTTTTGAGATTAATCATTAAGGGGTTTGGAAATTAATCATTTTTAGGATGCAGGAGAAAACTCCAGAGACTGGGGGTAATTCCAGGAATTCGCTCCCTGCTGAAACACCTCTCCACAATCCCAATCATTCAGCATTCCCCACTCCCTCCCTCAGAGTTAAGAGAGAATCTCAGTACGGGGATTGCAAACAGTATGTTTTCCCTCTTAACCACTCTCAGCCTAGATCAGATTAAGAAAAGGGAATCTTGGAAAATTGGAAGATTAATCTAAAAGATTAAAATCTGGAAAATTAATTGGAAGATTGGAAAATTGAACTTGAACCACCCTTCCTCACCTAGCAGAAGGGGGAGGCAGCAGCCACAGTGGAGGCCCCACTGGCAGTGTCCTCAGTGGCCCTGTGTCCCTGGGCACCCTGCAGCCCATCCCTCTAGGACATCCCATCCACCCTGCCCCAGCAGCTGAAAGCAGCCACAGCTCCAGCAGCATCTGTGGTTGTGGGGAGGGGGAAAGAGGAACAGGTCAGGCCAGCATTCCCTGAGCCCTACACCAGAAATTATCACTACCGTGAAGGCCTTGGCATTAGCTATCCCAGGCCCTAGGCAGTGCCCAGCTGGTGTATGAGGTGAGAAGCAAGCCAGCCCCTGCTCTTGGTAAGCCCACCCTCCTCTGCTCCAGTTACAGAAACGTATCACCTATGTAATTTATGGCAAGTTATTTTATCTCTCTTTCCCCTGTTTCCTGATTTGTAAAGGGAAAAATTATAATCGTTGTTGTTGTGAGATCAAAATGATATAATGATTGTAAAGTTCTTAACACAGTGACTGGCATGAGCTAGACACAATATTATTACTATCTCTCGTTTAATGTAGTTGTTCCCTACCTGTTAACTTTAAGGTAGTGATAAGATCAATCATTTCTATATGTGATAATTTAGAAATGTAACTGATGTCATCTAAAGCTTATTGTTTGTGCTATTTTTGTATTTATAAATTTTTCTTTTATTTCAAAATCTGAGAGACCATCGTGAGGTAGAAATGGTGTTAGACAAAGCAATTTTTAATCTGAATTCCACTGCATATTAATTGGGCTTTTAAAAAGATGTGATTTTTTTAAAAATTAGATAATTTAAGAACTGTTAAATATTTGATGAGTCATATTTAGTCATAAACAGGTAACAATAATATGATAGCAAATTTTCATTTGAAAATCTTGGCTATTATGAAAACATATAAAGTGGTTTAAAGATGTAACTTCAGCATAGTAAGGATGAGATGAATGCATTTTTGTCCAAGGTAATTTAGAAGTGCATTCACGTAAATTGGTCATGGGTTTGTTTCAAGTTTTAAACACATAATATTGTTATATTTCTAAATTGTGCAACTTGGTGAACAATTGTATCAGCTATTTTGTTAAGAAAGCAATTCCTCTGATAATCTAGATGTTAGATTAAGAATTGTACCAAAAAAATTAGGGGAGAATAAATAGGTTAGGAAACTAATAGGCCATTCTGTAAGCCCTGCTGACCATGCGCTGTAATATTCTAAGTGCTGTAATTTAAGAAAATTGTAAACTCTCAAGTTTGTCTGTATTTAAGAAAAAGTTTCATCTAATTCTTATCAACTCTGTGCAAGAGTTTTCTTTGTTGTACAAGTCCTACTGAGTAAATGAAAATCCTTGCACAAAATAGGGGGTGTGTTTCATCTAAGGATATATATATATATATATATATATATATATATATATATATATATGTTTATACACACATATGTATATACACATGTGTATGTATGTACATGTATATGGATGTGTGTATATGTACGCATACATATATACACATATATTATGCATACATATATACACATATATATTAATTTGGAGGTTTGTGAACCACCACATTCACTATTTATGTGGAATTCCAGAATGTAATTATTTCTAGTGATATATTTAAGGATAAAGGAAAGGAAAGATATTGAGTAAATGTTTAAAGGCTTAGTCACTTTCTTATTGTCATAAGGTTAATCTAATTGGATATGTTCTTCTTAGTTTATAAAAACTGAGTCTCCTCCCCATTATAAACACTTTTTTGATTAGAGGAATTTTGTGATAACTACAAATTTAATTTGCTATGGTACTTAGGGGGTTTATGTTACTTAGGGACATTTTATACTAACTTAGTTTTGATAAATTCTGATTTTAAAGATTCATTTTTTTAAGGTTGAAAGAGAGAGATCTATCATTTTAGGAGTTTCCAACTAATTTACTTCATAAAAGCTTAGCGATTATTCCTTTTGATATCAGGATAAATGTTAAGCTTTTTCTTTTAAATTACTTTATTTTTAGTTTACAACATTCAGTTCCACAAGCTTTTGAGTTCCAAATTTTCTCCCCCCATTCTCCCTCCCCCCCTCCATGATGGCACACAATCCAATATAGGTTTTATATATACCTTCACATTAAACATATTTTCACTTTAGTCATGTTGTAAAGAAGAATTATAACCAAAGGAATGAACCACAAGAAAGAAGAAACAAAACAAAAAAGAAAAGAGAGAGCAAATAGTTTGTTTCAATCTGCATTAAGCCTCTGTAATTCTTTCCCTGGATGCAGATAGCATTTTCCAACATGAGTCTTTTGGAGTTGTCTTGAATCCTTGTATTGCTGAGAGAAGCCAAGTCTATCAAAGTTAGTTATCACAGATATAATGTGTCTGTAATTGTGTATGATGATTTCCTGCCCTCACTCAGCATTAGTTAATATAAGTCTTTCCAAGTTGTTCTGAAGTATATCTCCTCATCATTTCTTGTAGCACAATAGTATTCCATTACATTCATATACCACAACTTATTCAGCCATTCCCCAATTGATGAGCATCCCCTTGATTTCCAATTCTTTGCCACAACAAAAAGAGCTGCTCTAAATATTTTTGTACATATGGGTCCTTTTCTAATTTGTATGATCTCTTTGAGATACAGCCCTAGAAATGGTATTGCTGGGTCAAAGGGAATGCACATTTTTATAGTCCTTTGGTCATATTTCCAAATTGTTCTCCAGAATGGGTGTACCAATTTTCCCACATTTCCTCCAGCATTTATAATTTTCCTGCTTTGACATATTAACCAATCTGGCAGGTGAGATGTGGTATCTATGAGCTGTCTTGATTTGCATTTCTATAATCAATAGTGATTTAGAGCATTTTTTCACATGATTATAGATATCTTTAATGTCTTCCTCTGAAAACTGCCTGTTCATATCCTTTGACCATTTATCATAAGCTGTTTTTAAGAAATGGAAATACTTTTAGGAAGAAATGTTTTATAAAATTTTTGTGTGTGATTTTTGGAATCCCTACTAAATTTTCATTTGCAAACTGATTTATTGCTAAATTACTGTAATGAGCCGTAAGTGGAAGAGATCATGGTGTTTCAATCTGAATTTGTAGGCATTCTGTGAGTTAAGCAAAATTCAATTCCTGAAGTATCCCATTCTTTCAGAGTAATTAGTATAATTAGAGAAGGATAAATAAGCTCACGAAACAAGAATGTAAATCTATCAAGTTGTGAAGTTGAAGTCACGAACCACTTTTGTTTTTGTTTAAGGAATAGGATTTCAGTACAAACAGTTATGTTAGTGAAAAGTTGTAATTTATGAACTATCTTGTGCTATCTTAATGGGGAATTTGATTTTACTGGTGTCTGTTATTTAATCTGGAATTAAACTCATGCAGAAATGTATGTGAACTACTTAAGATTCACCTTAAAGATATTCCCATTGTTTAAAGGGATTTTGAGAGCAGTAGTATTTTTCTGTCATGAAAGCTCTGATTATTGGAACTTGCTATTCAAGACTTTATGGAATTATAAATTACTATTGCTTTAAGCTTTGACTAAAGGGATAGTTGTCTGAATTGTCATGAAGCCACTAGTAGAAAATGGCATGTGATGCAGCCTGGGCTGCTAAAGGTGGATGTCTATATCTGGGAAAAGTTTTGAAGACAACGTTGGACACAGCCTAGGTAGAATCAGGAAGACTATTTCCCAATTGTGCCAATTCCTTCCTAAAAAGGAAAATTCTCCACCTGGTTAATCCTGAGCCTTGCTTTTAACATCTAGTGACAACAAGATTGACTGTCAGATATGAGTCATGCCTGGAATCAAACAGAAGGAAGATTTTCCCTCTGTTAGGATATAGGACATTGTTATAACTATGTCCCTCTTTTTCTTTTCATAGCAAATTTCTATAATCAAGAAGTTCTGTGAGTACAATACTAAATCTATTAAATAACAGATGGATACTAGAACTTCTCTGATGCAAGCATGAATATCTTGCAATTTTAACCCATATTTGTGGCTAAATACATTTTGAGGAAAGCAAGCAGATTAAGATTTTTTTACACACAAATTGTATGGATAATGGTAAAGAAAATGAAGTTATTTTCCCATTATTAAAGTATTTGTCTGATAATTTTAAAAGGCAGAAGAACTCATTTTATGGTTGGATCCTCAATTGGAAAAAAAAAAAGACTCCTATGTCAGTTACGGGATTTAGGTAAGGATAGAAGGAGCAAATGGTATATATACTGAAATTCTCTAAAGTTTCAAAAATGGAGAACCAAATATATTAAGTTAGAACTATCTAGGAACCTCTAGATTTGAAACCAGAGAAACAGAACTCTATTTAGAGCTATCTTGAGAATAAAAGCTATTGTCCAAGAAAGATATATTGGGACCAGATAACTACATGAGACATCTGGGACTCAAAGGGTGCTGTTTAAATGGACATTGAGAATGGGTTACTGGGACACAGTGAGACTTGATTTTAGTTAACAATGGTGATAATTATTGTATTGCTTTGCATGGTTTATGTTTAAGTTTCTTGGTTACCTTGATGACATGTAAATCTCATTTCTCAAAACTAGTCTATTGTGAGTTCTCTAAGCAGTTTGATCTGTACCTGACTTAATGTAATTATGCAGTAATGGGAATTGTGAGAAAAACCTGATTTTATTGTTTGATCCTAGCCCTGGGTTATTGAACCATCTCTATGTGCCTATGTTATGCTGATTTCTCACAATTTCCAACCATATGTCTTTTTTTTTTGTCTTTTTGGAGGGGGAAGGCAAGGCAATTGGGGTTAAGTGACTTGCCCAAGGTTACATGACTAGTAAGTGTTAAGTGTCTGAGGCCAAATTCGAACTCAGGTCCTCCTGACTCCAGGGCCAGTGCTCTATTCACTGCAATGCCACCTAGCTGCCCCCAAATGTCTTGTAAGAGCCCTTGTAAGGTCTTTCTGACTACTACCACAGCTGCCAACTTGTGGGCGTGGACTCCTGGATCATCCAAAGATGGCCCCACTCTGAGTAGACATCTGAGACCACACGACATCTTGTCCTCTGGTTCCATAAGGTCCTGAAGAAGATGACATCTGAAACAGATGTCTTTCCCAAGAATCTGGACCAAGCCTGTGAAGAGAAGGGCTCCCTCCCCACTTGAGCCCTCCTTTCCAGATCCTTTTGCCCATTTCACTAAGCTGCCCTAGCTTTGGTTTTGGTTGCCTGGCTGTATGATTTCCTTTGCTGTGCCCCTCATTTCCCCTACCTCAGGTCCTCCTCTTTTCTTTACTTGCTTTGGGGGGCATTCCCTGAGAAAGAGTGAGGCTTTCTCCATGCCTTTATTGGTCTGCAGATGGCGCCTTCAGCAAACCTTTGACCAAAAGGAGGGGAGATATGAACCAGCCAAACCAACTTGAGCCCCCTCACCTGAAAAAAACTAAAAACCTGGATTGGCCCATCAGGAGAAAGACATTTCTTGGCCCACAACCTACCAAGATGCTTTACATGCTCTCTGAGTGAACCCCAAATGCTCCTTTCTGTGTCAGCAACTATAAGGCCAGATGAAGCTGACCAGGAGCATTCTGCTATTGCGACTGATTAGAACCAGGTGCCTTGAACTGGACACTATCTTAATTAAATGGCACTTCTCTTATCTTGATATTTTATGGACACTATCTTGTTATGATATCCATGTTTTATGACAGTCCCATATTTATGGCTGACAGATAGGAAAACCATAATTTTGGCTGACACCAGCGTCCTGAGGGGTGAACAGGGGGAAACACTTCTTTGCTCTTACTCTATGGAAAAGTCTCTTTCAACTGACCTTTTTTTGAGTCAGATTTTTCTGACTCTCATATGTATATTTTTGCTAGCTCAAAAGGAATAAACAGCAGGAAAAACTCTGATAGTTGACCTAATCTCGTTTGTCTCTTCTTAGACCAAACCCTGAGGGTTGACCTAATTTCATTGTGTCTTTTAGAGCAAATTCCAAAGATTGACAGACTGCAGGGCAAGTGTACTGGAGTGGGACAAAGGTCTTTGTGGGCATCCAGAGGTCTCAAGCCAAAGTCAGGTCAGGAGGGGTGGCAGCAGCATACCACTTTTCTGCTACTTTACTTGGAGGGATTTTTAAAGGTTTTTAAAAATGTTTTTATTTGCAGGGGGAGGTGGGTGGAGGTCATGGGCAGGAGTGGACTGTAAAGTTAATGTGTAGGTGTTTTTCTGGAATATAGATTTCTTTCAGAATTCTTCAAAGTGGAATCTGTGGATTGTGAATGGATTATTATATTATTATTATTTCTATTATTTCCATATTTATTTCTATGTATTTTATTTCTATTTTTATATATGTATGTATGTATACACACACACACACACACACACACACACACACAATGTCATTGACCTTCAAAATCTTCTCTCAGGTTTTTAACCTTCACTCTCATCCTTTCCAAGTCAGTTAGTCAGGAAGTCTACTTGATACATCCCCATGGTGACTGGAAGAGTAAGAGCTAATATGAATCTCTTTTCTTGTTTCTTCCCTTCTCTTTCACGCAACTATAGGTTTTTCACAGAAGTAGTCTATCTCTCTTATTTCATCTGGACACCAGGGAAAATACAAGCTGATCCATGGGCCTATCTGTTCTATAATTTAGTTCTGAATGCCCTGTATTCAAATTCAACAATATGTCTATCAAACACAGAGATGCATATATACAATGCATATGCCCAGGAAATGCACTCCTTTTTTTACAAGATACTTGAGTGTAGGAAGAGGGAGACGTTAGTCCTTGAAAACATTGTATTGATATTGCCTGGGCTCCAAAGGAGTGTTTGAGGCATCTCATTTAGAGGTTATAGGCAGTCTATAAAAGCTCAAAAATTCTTGTTAAGAGCAGACTTAGAAGGGATCCTGAGCAGCTAGGAATTTGCCTCAGGAAACAGTGGGTTCACCCTCATTGGAACCCCAGACAAAAGGACCTCTGTCTCATTGGGGGAAAATAATAATGGTTGGAACTTACATAGCAGAGGTATGCAAAGACCTTTACAAACATTTCATTTGATCCTTATCACAATCCTCTGAGGTAACTGCTATTATTATTCTCATTCTATAGATCTGGAAACTGAGGCTCAAATAGGTTATAGTCCTTAACCAGAGTCACATAGCTAATAAATATCCTCATTTCAAGTTTCACACTATAGCCACTATGCCTCGCTATAGTAAACATCCACCCTGAAATTTTGTAAACCTGACATGAGAGTATTGGACTTTAGGGGCTGCTGTGAGGAATAATGTGGAAGGATTTCTGAAAAAAGCAAACTTTTTGTCACAGTTTGGCCTTGAGCTGGCTCTTCAGGAAGGTTTTCCAGATCCATGGTTCTCATCTCCTTATTCTGATCTCTAAAACTCTTAGGCAGTTAGGTGGTACAATGGATAGAGAGCCTGGCCTGGAGTCAGGAAGATTGACCTTCTTGAGTTCAAATCTGGCCTCAGACACTTACTAGCTGCATGACCCTGGGCAAGTCATCTAATCTTCTTTTCCTCAGTTCTTCCTTTGTAAAATGAGCTGGAGAAGGAAATGGCAAACCACTCCAGCATCTCTGCCAAGAAAACTCCAAATGGGATCACAAAGAATTGGACACAAGTGAAACACCTGAAACAACCTGAACAACAAAACTCTTAGAACTAGAAATAACCAAAGGGCAAACTGTCACCCAAGAGCCCAAGCTATACAATATATATTCTAATGGGAAATATGGGGGGTTGAGGCTATTGTTGACACTCATGCTTCATTGTTTTTCATTGAATCATAGTTTTATATCATCATCATCGAATCATAAACTTGTGATGATAAAGACCTAGAGAATTTATGTTGTAACTCACAGACTAAACTTCAGTTAGCTACTTCATCTCTTCTGGCTCCTGTAAATTTATAAAATTAAGGATTCAGGTGAGATTATGTCTACAACCCTTCTAGCTCTGAAAATTTAGGACTCTATGAATCATATCTGTCCTTGATGAGTTCAAGTCATCAAGTCCAGAATTCCAAGAAGGAATGACACAGGATGACACAAGGATACTGAAAGAAGACACGTGATTTCTGAGCCATTGTCAGTGATCTTTGAAAGAACACAGAGAATAATAATGGTACCACAGGCCCTGAAAAGGGAAGATGTCCTGATTTTCATAAGAGAAAAGAAAGCGGAATCTCTGAAGTGTAAGTCAATCAGCTTTATGTGATTCCTGGCAAATTAACATTATTAACTGGATATTAGTGAACATCTAGAAAAGGAAATGGGGGGTCACAAGACCAGCACAGGAATCAGTATTCATGAATGTAAATAATTTCCTATTTTGATAGGATTATTACAACAGTAGACCTGAGAACTGCTTTCAATAGAGTTTCTTAAGAGTCTAAGCTTAGGGAGAGCATTCAACAAAGAATCTCACAGTATTTTAGTGGCTGAAGGTGTGAGTGAGCTGGAAAGACGGTTAGGTGAATTTGAAACTGGGTAAGCAGCTAGACTCAAAGAGTCACTGCTTAGTCATGAATGAGGAGGTGCCAGTGAATGCTGGGTCGGTGCTTGGCCCTATGCTGCTTTAACATGTTTATCACTGATTTGGATTAAGGCATAAACTGCGTGCTTATCAAATTTGCAGATGATAGAAAGCTGGAAGGAATACCTAACACATGGGATAAAAGATTAG
>CM053582.1:2197670-2221510 GCA_028627135.1 Pseudochirops cupreus
GTAACTTCTGTTTGTATTCTCTGAAGTTCAGGGCGCTGACTTTTTCCCCTGAACTAGGTAAATGGTATTTGATTAATTAAAGTAAGATTGTTAACCCATTTTGAGTTGCTTTCCTTTAGAAAAGCAGATCTAAGAACCTGTGCTAGTAGCTGCCCTAGGTATGCTAGGGTGCTTGCTGATACATCTTGTTAGAAGTTTATGTTATATTTTTTCTTTTACATGAAATCTCTGGATTTTGGCTGTAATACTCCTGGAAGTTTTCATTTTTTTTCCTGGATGTGGATGGCAAATTCTTTCTATTTTTTTACTTTGTCCTCTGGTTCTAAGAATTCTAGGAAGTTTTAATTTATACTTTCTTGAAATAAGTATGAGAAAATACAAGATTGTAGACTCCAGCTGTGCAGATGATTCTTATTATTCTATATTCGATAGGCTGAAAAATGCACATGTCCCCTTCCCTCAGAAATATTTCTTTGAGATAAACTGAGTCTAACCCTTCCTGATATCCAGTTGATATTAAAATTGACCTTTACTGTGATTGGTTTAGACTTGTCTTGCTCATGCTGCAGAATGCTGCCTAAAAGCAGTGTATAAAGATATTTTACCCTATACTCAGAGTAGATGCTCTAAATAAGTGGTTCTCAACCTGTGGGTTGCGACCCCTTTAGGGGTCGCCTAAGACCATCAGAAAACACATATTCCTGATGGTCTTAGGAACCGAGACACTGCTCCTCTATCCGTCTCCAGGCGGGTCCGCCCACATAGGAGTATTAAAGGGTTGCGGCATTAGGAAGGTTGAGAACCACTGCTCTAAATGAATATCTACCTGGATAGCAAAATAAGGATCTCTTTGCTTAATCTCTGGACTCTTGCTTACCTATTGACTCCCTCTTCATGGTCCCTTTGAGACTCATGAGTAATGACACCTGAAGGTCAACTCCAAGTTTAATTCTACCATGTGCGGTAGGCAGACTTTTTTTTCTGATCACAGTTTTCAGACAGTCTATTAGTTTTTCCTTTTTTTTTTTTTTTTTTTGCTTTTTGGAGGAGCAATTGGGGTTAAGTGACTTGCCCAAGGTCACATGGCTAATAAGTGTCTGAGGCCAGATTTGAACTCAGGTCCTCCTGACTCCAGGGCTGGTGCTCTATTCACTGCGCCACCTAGCTGCCCCTTATTAATTTTTCCTGACCTGTTTCTCAGGTCAATTGTTTTTTCATATTATGTATGTTTGATCTTCCTGTTTTTAACCCAACACTTTGGTTTTGTTTTAATAATTCTTGTTTTATTGAGTCATTGTTCTTTATGTCTGCTTTATTCTAATTTTCAGGGCATTCAGTTCTACTGAATGTTTTCTACTGTCAATGTCCAGATATCAATTTTCCTTTCCATTCTTTTCTCCTTAGCTTTTCAATTGTATCTTGTTTCATTTCTTCCAGATACTCCTATAATCCCTTTTACCAGGACATTTTTTTTCTGAGGTTTTTCATGGACTTATTTTAGAATCAGTAGCCATTTCATAGCTTACCTTCTAGGGGTCCCTCAAACGAAGGTGTCTCCTCATGGAATTTGGAGTTTTCCTTGATTTACTCCTCTTACACGTCTCAGTATTTAGATTGGGGGTCTTATGTTTGTGTCAAGCCCTACAACTGAAGGGTGTGTGCATTGTGGCCCAGACTAGACCCCTCCTTCCAGCGACTCTAGGGCTCTTTCAGTGCTCGTTTCTTCCTACCTGGGTCCCTCTTATCACACCACTGCAGTACTTCTTTCTCCTCTAAGCTTTGCCTGGGCTCCTTTGCACCTGCTGTTGCCCTCAGGGGCTGCCCCTTTTATAGTTTCCCTGAAGACCACAGCCTTCACAAATTCCTCAGATTGGATTTCTCCTAGGCCTTTCCCAACTATTCTTGGCTGGCTGGTGACTCACTGGATCTACTTTGACCTGAAAGCCTCAAGGCTGCTCTTTCTGGCTGGTCATTTTCTTTGGGGGAAGGCTTGCTCTCTGTTGGGCTGGGTTTAGGCATTGCTTGGCTCATCAGACCTAACCAGGATGCCTTGAACTTTCTCTCTTTTGCTAGGCTCCTGCAGGCACAGGTTTCTGGGAAGGCTTACCCTGGGCTCAGGTGCTGCTGGCCTCAGGGAGGGAGTGTCATATTGGATTTAGGATTTTCCTTTCCTCTATCAAAAACTCTAGGAGGAACTGGACATTTATCTCCAATTATTTTCACTGTGGTAACCAGTTTCTCCCCATTAGTTAGAATCAGATCTGATATGGAATTTTCCCTTGTTGGTTTGTTTATCTATGCATGGAAATAATATGATGATTTCATGCTTCAAAAGTGACATAGAGAGAGAATTCCAGCACCTTGCACAGTGCTTGTCACATAGGAGGGGCTTAGTAAATGATGATGAATTGATTAATGTCTGGGTAACTGAAATCTCCCATCACTGCTATGTCATTCCTCTGTGGCAGGCTCATGCTCTGTTCCTTAAACTCATTTATTTTTCTGCTCCTCTCCCCTGGTCTCACTGTGAATCAGCAGTTTTCTCAGGGCTTTTGTAAAGCTTGGTGAAATGACATTTTAAAGGGGTTAGGAGTTATTTGGAGGTTAATCTCTGGGCAAATACAGCATTGTCATTCTCATCTTCAGGCCTTGTTCCTTTAGTCCAAAGATGATAATAGCAGACAACAGTAGTTTTCCTTTGCTAGACTTTTTCCTGAGCAGGAACAGGACTTGAGCTTGTAACCTTTGAAAAGTAAATTTTGTAATAGGACCTTCAGTGAATTATTTCCTAGCTCAATCAAACAATTATTCATTAAATACTTCCTATGTGCCTGGCACTGTGGTACACATCAGAAACAAAAAAACCAAGTAAAACAGCTTCTGTACTATGCCAGTTGTTGAAGATACTAAAAGAGAGATGATTAAAACACTTGCTCTCCTAAGATCTTTGAGTTGGAATTAGGGGCTGCAGAGGGCATCAATTCGAATCCACACTGGAGCAGCAATGTCTTCCAATAGCTATGATACCACCACTAACTCCCATTTCTCTGCTGCTTTAAGGTACTATCTCTACTTGGAAGCCTGCCCTGATCCCTGCAGCTGGAAGTGTCTTCTCCCATTTCAATTTTTCTTGAACACTCAGTCTGGCTTGTTCCTTTGCCCACCCCCTTCCACACTTTATTATGTTTTTAAAATTTTATTTTATTTTTTGTCTTTTTTGGAGGTGAGAAGGCAGGGCAATTGGGGTTAAGTGACTTGCCCAAGGTCACACTAGTGTTAGTGTGTGTTAGTGTTAGCTAGTATGCGTTAAGTGTCTGAGGTTGGATTTGAACTTAGGTTCTCCTGACTTCAAGGCTGGTGCTCTATTCACTGTGCCACCTAGCTGCCCCCATACTTTATAGCATAATGATGTCTATACACGTTATATCACCCCTCCCCATCCCTAGACCCCAGCACAGTCATTATTACTACCTACCAAGAAAACTGCCTCATTGGAAAGGGGATAGTAACAGTGAATCAGGGTAACTCCCTCCTTAGCAGAGGTGCCCTGGAATCTCTTGGTGGAATGCCCAGATCCTTTCCAGTAAACTGTTCAGAGTGTTAGGTTCCATTTGTTCAATTTGTATGCCAATTTATTAAGTAGTCAGTCTCTGACTGCATCTGGCCAACATTTAATTAAGTCCTTGGATCAGGCCAATTTGAGATCTCTTACTAATTTCAAGATACCAAGTTGGCAAACTTATCAACATCCACCAATTGCTAAAATATGAAATCATCTTCTGTTGGCACCACAGTATTAATCAGCTCAAGATCTTGCAGCATCCAGGGCCCAGAGGATGAGGCTCCTCCATCAATGTATTAGAATTTGTCCTGAGACAAGTCTCAAGATAGTAGTAGTGCAATGTGGTTCTCCTATACCGGGGCACTGGCAAAACATTAGACTTCAAATCCAAGCAACTGGGTTTGAATTCTGATTCTCTTAAGTTCAGTACCTGTATGTCCTTAGATTAAGGCAGAGATGGCATGCTCATCTCCAGTGACACCAAACAGGGAGGGAAAGTCACCATACTAGATGCCAGAGTCAGAATCTAAAGAAGACTCAAGAAACTGGAATAGTAGGAGAAATCTAAGAAGTTCAAATTTAACAACAATGAATGTGAAGTCAAATAGTTCAGTTCAAAAAATCAACTGCATGAATATATGATGAGGTATATGGGCTATACCAAACTGCTTACCATTTTAGGGAGGAGAAAGGGGGGGAAGGAAGGGAAAGACGGAGGGCGAAAATTTGGAATTAAAATTTTATTTTAAAAAAATGAATGTTAAGAATTGTCTTTACATGTAATTGTTTTGTTTGTTTGGAGAGGCAAGGCAGTTGGGGTTAAGCGACTGGCCCAAAGTCACACAGCTAGTAAGTGTGTCAAGTGTCTGAGGCTGGATTTGGACTCAGGTCCTCCTGACTCCAGGGCCAGTGCTTTATTCACTGCAGTGCCACCTAGCTGCCCCTTTCATGTGTAATTGGAAAAAATAAAATACTATTTATTAAAAAAATATGATGAGAGAGATGTAGCTCAATAACAACATGTGGGGAAAAGGTGTAGTATACATAAAAGGGAGGTAAGTGAGGGTTCCACTGTCCTATACCTAGGGTATACTTCATCTGCAGTACTGGGTTTGGGTCTGAGCACCACGGTTTATAAATGATGCTGACAAATAAGAGTGGGTTCAAAGGAGGGCAATCAGAACAGTGAAGGGCCTAAAGAGTAGATCTGCCCAGCAGACATAATGGGCAGGGTAGAAAAACTGGAATCTCCCAGCAAGCCTCACCAAAGAAACAAAAGAGAGAAGAAGAGATTGGAAATGCAAATACATGAAAGTGAAGGACAATGTAGAAGAGGAGAAAAACAAAAACATTAAAAGAAAACATGATCTTATTCAAGCAAACATATTGAGATTGAAGGTATGTGTAGAGACAATCCTAAGGATTATGTCTCCTGAAGAACGTGACAAGACAAAAAACCTGAACACCATCCCACAATATGGGAAATAATAGAAGAAAACTGCCCAGGATTTCTGAACATAGACAGCAAAGTACCAATTAAATGAATTCATAGATCACATCCATAAACACACACACACACACACACACACACACACACGACCGAAAACTCCAAGACACATAGTAATTAAATTTAATGATTCCATTTAGAAATAGCATATTCTGCAAGCCACCAGGAGAAAGGCCTTTAAATGCAAAGGAAAGGAAATTCAAATAACACAAGACTATTCTACACCCATAGGAAAAAGCAGGAGGGAGTAGAATAATGGGTTCCAAAGAATAATGGAACTCAGGATGCAGCTCAGGGTGATCTACCCAGCAAATCTGAGCTTAGCCATACATGAGACAAGACAAATGTTTAATAATAAAGAAATGTGCGAAACCTACTTAGAAAGAAAAACCAGCCCTAAGGAGATTATTTGCTTCTTGAATACCCCAGACAACAGCAATGCAGGAGGGGTGAACAGATGTAGAAGCTAAGGACAGCAACAGCAACAGAAAAATAGCAGAGAGATCAGTGAAAGGCTTCTTTTTTCATTGGCTTGTTTATTTACTTTTAGTTTACAAGACTCAGTTCTACAATCTCTTGAGTTTCAAATTTTCTTCCTCCCTCTTCCCCGCCCCCCCAACCATGGCAGCCTGCGATCAAGTACAGGATCTGCAAATACTTTCATATTGGACATTAGTCTGGTTGTATAGAAGGGATGTAACCAATGGAGTGAACAATGGGAAAGAAGAAAGAAAACCGAACTTGGAAAAGAACGCTAGCATGTAGATTGCTTGTCTCCATTTAAACTCTGGTCTTTCTAGATCTTTCTCTGAATGTAGGTATCTCCTTCCATCCTGAGACTTGTAGAGTTGTCTTATACCTGTGCGTTGCTAAGAAGAGTCCAGTATATCAAGGCTGGTCGTCACACATACGATGTGTCTGTGATTGTGTACAAGTTTTTCCTGGTTCTGCTCTTCTCACTTGGCATCAGTTTGTATAGACCAGTGAAAGGCTTCTTTCTAGATGTACCCAAGAAGATAGGGGCCAAGGTGGAAGTCAGATGGAAGTAATGGAGAGGCAGGCATGGTGCATTATGGATGGAACTTCATGAGACCCTGCCTACAGATTAATCTATGGTTTTTTGTGGGTCCAAATAATAAAATGGAAAATGAATGAAACAAAATTCATGAGACGGTAGAGGGGAGGAAGAGGATAGAAGGGAGTGTGTGATGTGCTCCGGTTAAGTCAAAGACTAGCAATGAGGAGAAGGCAACCCCTGTGTTCTCTCAGAAAGAGACAAGCCTATAGGAGAGGTGGAGAAAGGATTGAAATGATGGGAGAGAAAGAGGAAGGAAAAGATCTTGTTTTGGTGGTGGGAGGGGATTCCATTGCTATGGGTGAATGGAGATGGGGGCCACGTGCTGGTTGATATCTGTGGGGATTGAGTGCCTTAAAAGAGCACTAATCCTGTCTTGGAGTTGGGGGGTGTGTGAGTGTGGAGGTTGGAACTTTTGGAGGCAACTAGAACCTAAGGGAATGAGAAAGCATGGACTTCTCATGGAGGAAGATGTTGAAGGAAATGTGGGAGGAAGGTGACCAAGAAGTCTATACAGATCAGTAATGGGCTGCATAATCAGGGAGAGTGTCTACCATGGGTATTGTTCCCCTCCCCCATTACCTATAGGAACTGACATTTTCTGGGAGTAATGCACAATGGAAAACAGAGAGATGGAGGCCATGATCTATAAAATGTTAGTAGAAACTACTTAGAGGGAAGAGCAGAATGGATACCTCTGAAGATGTGATTCCATAAGAATGCAGAGAAGGGGGCCTGAATACACACAGGAGCTTTGAATCACAGAGTTAAGGGAGGATAGGTAATGAAAAGAGTGAGGGAGAGAAGTCCTCTCTGGAAAGGGGCACCAAAAATGAAATTTTAAAAACTAACCCACAGCGTTACTTAAAGGGGAGGAAGGGAAAGTGAAATCTACTTGACTGAGAGGAAAAAAGGAGTCAAATTTGAATCACAAGATAAGCTAAATTTCAAAGGGAATAGCGTAACAAACAAGAGGAGGGAATCAGAGGGGAGGAAAAGAGAGCCAGTGGAAGCAGGGCCACCTAAAAAAAGATTAAGATAAAATCATAGAAGAAACATAATATTGTGTCTACAACAGAAGAGAAGAGAAATCATAATTTGAAGAAAACCCCGTTAGAGACAAAATGAGGAAAAGAGAAATCTAAGTCTCTAAACTCTAAATTTGAATGGAATAAACAATCCAATAAAATGGGGGAAAAAAGGGTTACAGATTGGATAAGAAAACCAAACCCTCCAGCCTGGGAGAAAACAGCCCTGCTAGAGGTATTAAAAGAAAGGGCAGGGGAAGCTAGGTGAATAGAGCATCAGTAAGAAACCATAGGGTATGGAAAAAACTTTAGGGTCTTCTTCTCCTTGCAGTCCATTTGCTCCACCAACAACGGGCTTCAGTCTTTGGCTTCTTTGTTTGTTTTCTTCTTCCTTAAATGCAAGGAGTAGAAGAATCTGACCTTAGTCCAATGATCAAGCCCCAGGAATCTAAGTAAGGTTCCATAGTCAATGTTGTATCAATATCCTAAGGAGCAAGGAGCCAGTCACCTTTAGGAGCAACCTTAGGACCCTTAGCCTAATTGAAAGATTCCTCAGCAGTTATGCTGTATTTGAACATAAACTTAATGAGACCAATGCTATGTAGGAACTGAGCTAAGTTTTAAGCCTACTTCCCCAAAGACTAACATTATATTTCAGAGGAATTGGAGGGCATGCTGATATGTTCATTCTTACTATACCTTTGAAAGCAATAGCTTGCTTCTGATGTTCAACTTTCATGAAAGAGGTGAATAACAAGATTGTAAAATTAGCACAAGAATTGGAGCTAGAAGTGGAGGAGAATGATGTGGAGGTGATCGAGCCTCCTGGAGAAGAACTGTCCAATGAGGGATCTGATTGAGCTGCTAGCTGCAATGACTGCAGAAGAAGAAAAGGAAGCTTCAGAACACAAGGTCCAAGCAAAAAAGTTCACAGCAAAGAAGGTGGCAGAAGCATCTCATCAATTGAGTGATGTTTTTCTCATATTGAAATGAAGAATCCAAGATTTTTAAAAGTTCAAGGCATAGTTCAAGATAATAATGCTTGCTATTGTCTGATATATGAGGAAAAAAAGAAACTCACTGTCCAAACATCTCTTGGTAGCTTCATCAAAAATGTTGCACAGCTGCTAACCCTCAGTGATAAAGGCACAGTGGGTGGGGAAGGGGCAACATACTATAAACATATGTTTACTATACAGAACTGCGCATACTTTATCATTAACTTTTTCATTTCCTAATTCTGCTTATTATCGTGGCATAGTATTTAATATGTCTGCATTTGAGTACATTTTATGACTTGTGTAAAGATATTATTTTGTGTATGTCTTTGTTATATAGGCTAAGCGAAGTCTGTAGGGGCAAATTTGCATTATTTACAAATTGCTTTGCTAGAGGTCTGTGGATTATGTAAAGCTAGACCTGTCTGTATATATGCATGCCTACCTATATACATATGTGTATGAACGCCTATACCTTTTTTTCCCCTAAAGTTGCATCTCTACTTACACCTACACGTATAGTGACAACTCTGCCTATATACTTACATCTGCACCTATATCTCTGCTCAGACCTAATCCTAAAGCTACACTTACATTCATATCTACTCCTATGCATCTATCTCCACCCACTCAATAACATCTGTATATATACACACCCACTCGTTAAGCTCTAGTGGCTCCCAGTTGCCTCCAGTATGAAACCCGAAATGCTCAGATTGACATTCAAAGTCCTACCTTTCCAGTCTTCTTACACCTTATTCTCTACCACATACTCTTCTACCCAGTGACACTGGCCTCCTGGCTGTTCCATGAGCAAGACCCTCCATCTCTCCTCTCTGGGCATTCTCTCTGGCTGTGACCCATGCCTGGAATGTTCTCTCTCCTCCTTTCCCACTACTGACCTCCCTCACTTCCTTCAAGTCCCAACTAAAATGCCACCTTCTCCAGGAAGCCTTCAGAAATTCTCCTGAATTACGATGCTGTCCCTCTATTAGTCATTTATATTAATATTTCTGTTATAGCTCACCAGCAGCCCAGTTACGTCTATATTCTAGTACCTCTAGCGAGAATAGAGGCTTAATGAAGAGATTAGATTTGGAGGCAGGAAAACATGGGCTTAAGTTCTGCCCCAACACACACAGCAACCATGTGACCTTGGCTGCAGCTTAATTCCCCACTGATTGATTGCACCCCAAGCAACCCTAAGACTAGAAATCACAGATCTGTATTGGTAGAATTAGGGAATTTCTACACCAGGGCTTTTCCACTGGTAAAATTATAAATCTGGACCAAGACAATAATAATGGTATATGTGTATGTAATGTAATGTGTGTAAAGGTATCTATGTAGATGGTTTCCAGGTCTTTAATAAATAAATGCTTGAGAAGTTGAAGGTGAATCTGCTTGTTACTTTTGATATCAGAAACCTAATAAAGCAGTCTTTTCCCTTGCTTGCCAAAGTCAACAGAAAATCATCAATGAAGGCCAAGGTGATCACTGTTGTCACCTAGAACTTCCCAAGAGCTGGTGGCGATGTTTATCCATTGCAGGTTCTCCTCCTTCTTTTTGCTACCCTTCCCTTCTTCAACCTCCAATGGAATTAGGCCCTCTTGCTGGACTTGGCCCAAAGTCCTCATGCTGATCCCCCAACTGACTAGACTAGAGCATCTCATCATCATACTCTGCCTACTTCCCCCTCCTCCATTCCCATTTTTGAAACTTATCTGTACTATAATTACAGAGCTAAGCTCTCAGTGTCTTCCAAGATGACAATTAGCTAAATTACTTCATTATAATGTGCCATGGCAACTCCAAAATCTACTCAGGAAATACAGAGGCTGCAGCTCAGTGGAGGGACCCCCCACTATCCACCCCTGCTGAGGAAATCAAGTAGCCTTGGTGTTCAAGTTGTATGCACATGAAAAGGCTGGAGAATATCCCTAGGGTCCTCCCTTTCTTCTCTTTGGCTTCCCTCCCATAGCAAAACTGTGCATTTAACTGGCTTCCTTCAGGAGAAAATGCTTTTGTGTGTGTGTGTGTGTGTGTGTGTGTGTGTGTGTGTGTGTGTGTGATCTAATGGGAATTTTAGGGTCAGTAAGAGAGGAAATTTTTGAGCAGGTCAAACCATTCCATGTAAGTGATTACACAGTCCTAGTCCTGGCCCTGTAACCAGGTTGCCCAAAGTACTATTTCCCCTAATATCATGGAATATAAAAAACTGAACTTGGGACGTTTTTGGTCTAGTCAATTGCCAGATGAGGAAATGCCCTCCACCGATATGGTCAGCACCTTCTTCACGACCAGTGCAGTTTTAGAGGATTACCTAGAATCGCAAAGGAGTTAGGTGACTTGCCTAGGGCTGTTTGACAGAGTGAGTCAGTTTCTAGACCTTCCCACTCCAGGGGCAGCTTTCTTTCCACTGGGCCATACTGTCTCCCCAAGGAACATTGCAGGCAAGTAAAGTTAAGTAGTTTTTTTGTCAGAGTATAAAATCTTATCTCTAGTTATTAATATTTGGACTTGAGATTTTCTCTGTTGACTTCCAGTAAAATGTCTTGTATTAGTAACATAGTCCAGTGGGATGTAAAATGTAAAATTGGCACGAAGTATTTACATGTATCTCTTTCTTAACAGATTAGGCTGGTTCAGCCATTTGTGGTTAAAAACAAATGTCTGTTTAGTGAATTTTATTTTCCAATTTATTTACTTCCATTATAAAAAGACTTGTTCACTGGGGTCTCATATGATAAAAATCATTCCTAGGAGTACAGCATGTATGGGAGTAAAGCAAAGAATATTTTCAGAGGAAAATCAATGTTTTGATCAGGAATGTTTTGTTCAAAATCATTCACAGAAGAAAAATAGCCATGCTTGAATCTCACATTATTCTCACTAGAAATGTAAATATCCCTAAACTTTTAACACCCTGGTTAAGGGTCTCATTGGGTTCACTCGCTCTCACTATTTCAACACTTCTAAAGTAAGTCTGATCTTGGTCTACTTGGCAAAGTTTAGACACACACAATATTTCTTTTCCCCAATGGCTAACAAAGTCCTCCAGTTTATCTACCAACTTTTCTTCCACTAATTCCAAGTATCTGAAGATTTAGATTTTAACCTTAAAGGTCATTAAGTCCAATCTCCTCATTCTGTTGTTGTTCAGTCATGTCTTACTCTTTGTAACCCTGTGGACCATAGCACACCAGGCCCTTCTATCCTCCATTATCTCTCAAAGTCTTTCCAAGCTCACGTTTGTTGTTTCTATAACACTATCGGCCCATCTGTCCTCTGCTGTCACCTTCTCCTTTTGCCTTCAATCTTTCCCAACATCAGGGTCTTTTCCAATGAATTTTGTCTTCTCAGTATGTGGCCAAAGTATTTAAGCTTCAGCTTCAGTATTTGACCTTCCAGTGAACAGCCTGAATTAATTTAAGTATTGAACCCAATTATTGGACCTTACATTTCTCCTTATTAGATCCAGGCTTATTAGATTCATTGTTCCAGTCTCTCAGTGTCTTCATTTTTTCTTCCTGGCTCCTGATTCTGTCATCCAGTATATTAGTATTATTTTGTGTTTGTTACAAATGTGACAAAAGTGATACAACGTCCAGAAGCGGTGATACATACCTATAATCCCCACTATAGAAATTGGTGATGGATTGCTTGAGTACAGGAATTCTGAGCTACAGTAGATTTAAGGCCAATCAGGTGTCATCACTAAGCCCAGAACCAATATTGATGGTCCCCGTGAAGTGGTGGACTATCAGGTTGCTCAAGAAGGGGCAAATTAGCCAAGGTTGGCAATGGAGCCTCTGTGCCAATCAACAGTGACTAACAGGTCACTTCTAGCCTGGTTGAGATAGGGAGACCCAGTTTCCTTTTTTATTATTATTTATTTTTAGTTTTCAACATTCATTTCCACAAGATTTCAAGTTCCAAATCTTCTTCCCATCTCTCTCTTCTCCCCTACCCCAAGATGGTATGGATTCTGATTACCCCTTGAGACCCAGTTGCAAAAATAATTACATTGTGTCGTCACCCAAGTAGTAGAACAAAAATGTTGAACAACATAGGATCAATGACAGATCCTTGGGACACTCCCCTAGAAGCCTATTTCCAGGTTGGCAAGAATTGGTTAATTAGTTGATTAATCAATAGACAGCATTTATTAAAATTCAATATGTGCTAATCACTGGGGATGCAAAGAAAGTTCCAGGGAGTTCCCATTCTAATGGGGGAGAGAACAGGGACAACATTGGTATATGGAAGATAAATACGGACTACATGAAAGGGAGCCATAGAGGAGAAGGCAATGGGAGCTGGTGGGAGTAGTGAAGGGTCTCCTGCAGGAAATGCAATTTAAGCTGGATCTTGAAAGAAGTCAGGGAAACTAAGAGGCAGAGGTGAAGAAGGACATCATTCCAGGCATGGGTTATAGCCAATGCAGAGAGGAAGAGACAGGAATACAGAGCATCTTCTGTGAGAAATTAGAAAAATGGTTGGATTATAGTATGCATGGAGAGGAGAAAAATGTAAAAAGACTGGAAAGGGATTTGGGGGTCAGGTTGTAAAGAATTTTAAATGTCAAAAAGAGGATTTTATTGATTGTGGAAGTAATAGAGAGTCATTGAGGAAAGGAGTAACATGGTTGCTTTAGGCTTTAGGGAAATAATTTTGTCAGTTGTGTGGAGGATGGACTAGAGTGGGAAGAGATTTGATGTAGGGAGAATAGTCTATGCAAAAAGTGATGAGGGCCTGAACTAGAGTGATGGCTGTGTGAATGGAGAGGAGGTGGGAGATACACGGGAGACATAGAGAAAGAAGTGACCAGATTTGATGACTGAGTGGGTGAATGAGAAGGAGGAAATGAGGAAGATGTCAGAATGATGTGGGACTGGAGCTCAAGAGAGAGACTAAGGCTAGACAGCTAGACCTGAGAATCAGTATCATCATGATGATAACTGAGTCCCTGGGAGCTGATAAGGTAATGGAAAGGAGCATTCAGGGAGGAGAGAAGAGCTGGGACTGAGCCGTAAGACACACCTACAGGTATTTGGTGTGACCTGGATGAAGATCCAGCCAAGGAGACTGAGGAGGGGTCAGACAGGTAGCTAGAAAAGAACAGAGTTATGAAAACCCAAAGAAAGATTATCTGAGAAGACAAAGTGCTCACCAAAGTCAAAGGCTCTGGAGAGATAAAAAAAAAAAAAGGCATATGGAATAAAGAGCATGAGATCTGGCCACTGAGAGATCTTTGAGAACTTTGGTGAGGGCAGTTGCTATTGGATTAAGGTCCTTTGAACACCCTTGTTCTCTATTCCCCACCCCACTTCAACTTTATCCTTATTGCTTATGATGTTTATGAAGATGTCTGAATTTTCGGTTTTTTTAAGAGCACCCTAGATGTCTTGACTTCCCAGTGTTTTTGGCTGTGGGATCCTACCTCTCCATTAGCTGAGCTCTTTGAAATCTACTCCTCTGGTATCTAGCCTGTGTTTGACTTTCCCTGGCTTCTGGGTGACCCATTAGCTAGAATACTAGGGAAGTCAGGAAGACCTGAACCTGGGGCTATCCACTCCCTCAGCTACCTGGCCAAACCCTAAATTTGTCCGGCATATAGTAGGTTCTTAATAAATGCTTATGTCCCTTCTTCCTTTTCCATAAAAGATTCTCAGATATCATGGTCACTTCCCCTCAAAGTTTTGTTCATTTCTACTTCAGCTGTTAACCATGTTACAGTCACAGCTAAGTCTCTCCAAGTCTAAATGATACCTCTACGGTTGAATTTACATTCTTGAATTAAGATGGCTACTTGGCTTTATTTCTTACCTCTCTCTGGTATATTTACTCCTCTTGAATACTGGTCTCCTCTGAATGACTGAACCTCTGATATTTGTTGTCATATGCTTTGTGCATGTACTTTGTGGTATCTTTCAGGATTAGAGAATGTGAGAGATCTAGACCATTAGCAGGCCACTAGTCCACGCCTAAGGGTTCCTGCCACCACATATCGACTGGGTTTTAAAATGGAATGTGATCTTTCATCGTATTTTTATTTATTTTACAAACTATTTCCCAAATCCATTTGAATCTGGTTCAGGCCTTCCGCAACAGTGTTCGGGGCTACATGTGGCTATTAAGCAGCGTGTTTGACACTTTCCTTCTAGACCAATTTGAAGTAGGAAAAAAGAGAACCAAAAAACCTCCTAACCTAATTGGTCCACTCTCCAAAGACATCTACTTCAGTCCCAATTCTCCTGGACAAAGCAAATGTTTACTTGAGTGTCAGGAGCACACATAATGAGAGTGTCAGGGTGCTTCTGAGAAATCTCAGAGAGGTGGCAAGCTCAGAGAAAGCGAGCATTAAGCTAGATTTTAATTTTCAGGTTTTCCAAAATGCCCTTCTTTTCCTCCTACCCCCTTTCCCTCTTTATTTCATTACTATTAAACTAGTGCCTTTCTATTTCTTTCATTTCCATTTTCTTTTTTTTTTCTTTTTGGAGGGGGGAGGGCAAGGCAATTGGGGTGAAGTGACTTGCCCAAGTCATATGGCTAGGAAGTGTTAAGTGTCTGAGGTCAAATTTGAACTCAGGTCCTCCTGACTCCAGAGTTGGTGCTCTACTCACTGTGCCACCTAGCTTCCTATTTCCATTTTCAAGAGACATTTCACAGTCCAGTCCATGTTTTCTGATTGGTTCTCCCCTCTGTCGTGTCCAAGTTCTGATTCTCCTTTCCCCATGGCCAATATCCACAGAACACACCCATATGAATGCATGTCTTCATGGAAGTCATTGGAGTTGGATCACTGTAAGCAGGAATCTACAAAAGTCAATTTTCGTTCTCCTAGGGTTTGGGGTCATATGCTATGGTGTCCTTGATCCTAAGGAGGATGGAATACTAATCTCAAGCTCTTTTAGATGAGAAGGACCTTAAAGGTCACCTAATTCAACCTTCTACCTAGAAAAGAAACCCATGGACAATTTCCCCAACAGGTTATTGTTCCAAATTGAGTCTGGATATTTTCAGTGAAAGAGTCCTCAGCACTTCACAAGGCAATCTGTTCTACTTTTAGGCAGCTCTGATCATTAATAAACTTTTCTGACTCTTTAGTTTTCACCTGTGTTCTTGGCATTTCTACTCATAGGGTCTAATTCTGTCCATGGGAGAAGCAACTTCCATTCCCTGTTCCTCTGCCCAGCACCTGAACTATTACTGGGGAGTTTCTTCAGCTCCTTTTTCCAGGAGAGCTTAGATTCCCAAATGGCGGCCTGGGGATGCTGTGGTCTCTAAGCCCAAATCCTGGAAGAAAATGCCTTGTTGGAAGCAGTTGGCTTTACCCAATCAGAATCCACCTGAAATCCACCTGAAGACACCAAATGCTAATTCCCTGGCCATAAATGAGAACAGTAGACATTGTGGTGGTATAGATATACATATATATTATGCATATGTATATTATGCACATATATATAAAACTTTATTGAATAGCTGTTGTTAGTGTTGTCTCACACCACCTATAGGATTATTTAGTTCAGACATTTTTTTAGCATTGCAAAGAGATTGCACAAAATGGTGCTTTTGAAAATAAAGATATTTTTTCTTTACAATGAACTTTGAAAATAAATGCATATGAATGGTAAAGAGCATTGACAAAACGAGTGATAGACTACAAATACATATCATACCTTAAAACATGACCAAGAATTAAAGACCATTGTATACACTTTTGGGGACACCATTTGTACCAAAGAAACAATGGCAACCCTCTGAATATTTGGGGAGGGAAAGGAAGGGAGTGGGTCATTTAAGGAAATCCAGAAGTCCCAAAGGAGTAAGAATGAAATTGCAGAATACATTGGCCAGGAATGAGGGTTTCCAAACGTTTCTCAGTTCTTTATCGTTTAGAAACAACTTGAGGATATGGACAGTGCTGGGTACAACATGAATTGCAAAGATTATTTTCTTGCTACTCAGTGAGTGGAAGTTGGGTCTACATGTGCAGTTCATTTTAGGCTCCATGGCAGAGAGTCATGCCCCAGGGCAATGAATGCTCTTGGTTCAGGACCCATGGAGTCCAACAACCCCTCTCAAGGGATCACTAAAGCAAAACCACTCCAAATGGATAGTTGGGGTTCATGTTGATCTTTAAAATGTCCAATAATATCCTGCTAAATGACTGACTTTCATTTTTCAATCAGACATTTTGGAGTCATCTAGGCCTTAGTGAAATGAGCAAGCACTGGATTTGGAAACTGAGAAGCTGGGTTTGAAACCTATCTCTACCACTTAATACCTGTGTGAACCCTCAGGAAGTCATTTAACCTCCATGGGTCTCAGTTTCCTCATTTGTAACATGGCAGGGGATGAACGAGATGACCTCAAAGGTCTCTTCATTTTAGTTATCCTTTGACCTTGTGTGAACTGACTTAATAAAGCCAGAAGAATCCTATTTCTATTATACTTCACATTTTTCAAAGCATTTTCCCATCTACTAGCTCAGCTGATCCTTATAATGGCCCCACGAGGAAGGGCAGATAATTACTATCCCTATTTTACAGATCCGAAGAGGTCATCCAGAGATGTTGAATGATATACTCATGGTCACATAGCCAGTTGGGAGCAGAACTGGGCCAGCAACTCAAGTCTTATGACTCTCAGTTCAGCACTATTTCTATCACAAAAGAAGTCACTGAACAGCAATATCAACATGCCAACATCAACACAGGGTATTTTTCTGATCACTCTAGAAGGAATCCATACCTCCCAATCTAAGTCTATACAACATTAGAAGTTAGCCTAGAAAGAAATTGGAAAAGAAAAAAAGTCTATGTGGACCGTTTGACCCGTGGAGATTCAATGAGGATATTTTGTGTTGGGCTTCGTTCTTCGCCTAGAATTAATTTTAAGATTCCTCCTTGCTCTCGATTCCTACAAAGGTCAACAGAATTGGAGCCTTGATTTAAAATTTTCCCAGAACCTCAATGGTCCTGCTGTCACATGTCAACCCCTCTGGACAAAGAATGAAAAAAATTCTGCCAATTATTTAAATATTCGACATCATATGGATAACACATGCAAGGTCATTGACATTTAGAGATTTTGTCAGAATGCTTTAACTTAGTGTAGGCACAAAATCAATGTGCCTCCTCAGGGTTATTACTGGATGAAAGTGGGAATGGAAAGATGCCACAACAATGGGGTGAAATGGGAAAACTCAAGGTAATCGACAAGTTGTTGGGTCCTCACAATACCCAGATCTCATTGACTATCTGATCATTGGCTTGACTCCATTAACCAATTGTTTTGATTGCATGTGGACATAGCCTAGAAGCGTGAGTTCATAAACGTGTGTGTGTGTGCGCGCAGACACACTTTTCTAAAAGCTAGCCAAAGTAATAACTGTTTTTGTTTCCTCTGAAGAATGGTCTTTTCAGACTTGGTTAGTCCTTGGATTGCAAGAACAAATTCATTTTCATTTGTATGTTTAGCACCAGTTAATCAGAGTCACCAAATTCTTTCCTGCAGAAAGCAGGAAAGAGAGTAGTACAGTGATAGCACAGTCTAGATTGATAGGAGTTATACAGTGCCGGGCACATAAGGGGTGTAAAGGAATCCTTGTTGGTTGAAATCATGGGAAATTAGGCAAGTCTTCCAACCACCAAGGGCCTTAGCTTCCCATCCTCTAAAAGGAGGGACTGGACTAAGTGACCCTTCAGTTCTGATGTTCTTCGGAGACCCTCGGTGGGTAGTCTGTGTTCCACACACCTGTTGACCACTCTGCTTTATAATGAAGGGCATGGAGTAAAGAAAAGCTTGGAACCACAAAAGTTCAAGGTGTTGGACACACTTGCAAGTCAATGCTTCCCTTTCTTCATTTTCCAAACTGCCCTCACCTAATTCCACCAATAAATCAAGACAGCTTTCTGGAGGATTGAAGTGATAGCTCACTCTGGCTCTGCAATGTTCTCAAGTCTTCTCCCAGGTTCTGCAAGCTTTCTCTCTCCCTGCTCAGGCTGTGAACTCAGTCTAGGCTCAGGTGATGAAACTATCACTTCAAGCCTACCTATGAGCAGCTGTGTCCCATCATCTTCAACATTCAGCTAAGACCTTTTTTAGGGACATCCATGGGTTCAGGGACAGAGGGATACTGTGTTGGAACTAACAGAGAAGAATGGAAAAGTTTAGACACTAGTTAGGAAGAGCAAAAAGAAGAGGGTTCCAGGGCACTCCCATGGGATCATGCTAGCTAAAACCCAGCAGCATCCACACTGGGGTGCTGGCCAGGCTGACTAACACCTAGATCAATCGGCAGGCGCTCCCAAATTTCAATGCCAGAGGCTGGCTGGCCTTTTCCCTTTTCTGTCTATACTGTTATCACCCATTTTCCATTGGTTTAGGGCATCCTGGATCACTGGAATGGGAGCAGAGAATTCTGACCTTTTTTGATTCCTGTCTAACAGAGATACCACCTTTCTACCCCAGTGTTTCAGAGTGCTCAAATCTATGGCACCAAGTCACCACAAAGAATACAAAAACCATGACATTGGTAAGTTTTTCTATGCCATAAAGACTCTGAAGTCATGCTGCTAATGTCAGGCACGCTGTGGGGGGAGGTGGGGGTGGCACTGGCTGGTACCGCTAACATCTTAGAAAACTAGGAGAATCATGAAAGATCAGCTGAGAATTGGGGCTCAATTCCATATGATAGAGTATGTCCTCTTTTCCCTGGTGGTCTGGGGTGAGGGGAGATTTGAATTGGCAAAAGGAAGAGTCACTCTCATGGGTTTGTCATTGTACCAGGGTTTATCTCTGTTCCAGACTTCTAAAGCTATTCTAGTGTGGGGAACCTGAGGAAAACCCTTAGCACAAAGGACCTGGACCATATTGAGGGACCAACATGGAAAAAGCAAGGAGATTAAGAGGTCAACAGAAATGGCCTAATTGCATATATGTGTATGTATACACACAGAATATATATATATACATGTAGTTATATACATAGATAGAATCAAGAAATGCTCATTCAAGGCTGCTGTTTATAATATACACGACACAAAGTAGAAACATCATGAAAACCAAGCTTTTCTGAAGGATTTTGAATTTTGTTGTCTATATTTTAAATATACATGTGTGTATATACATATACACACATATATCTACATATATATGGATATGGATATATGTCTGTACATAATGGGAAGGATACACACACACACAAGAATCCCCACTGAACCTATCTATGGTGACCCTGATGCCACCCAAGTCCAATCAACTTGGAACCAAGTGAAACTCCGGCTTCATCAGCAGAGTGAATTCTGAGAACCTCTCAGCTTCCTGGAGGCTGAGGTCAGACCATTTGGAAGTCCACCAAGAGAAAGGACCCTCTGGATATATGACAGAGTTGGGGGACCCACTGCTGGTGACTGGGGGCAATTGGCCTCAATGAAGACTACAGGACAAGGACCCATGGATGTCAAAGGGGGTTAGGGAAGAAGGCTATTGTCAGCACAGAATTGGGAGTAATAAGCAAACACCCATAGACTAGCTTTAGCTTTAGGCACAATGCACTAGAATCAGCAAATCTTTATATAGCTCAGCTCTAGGCACGCTTAAAGTGGAGCCAAAGGAGGAGCTTTTCCTCCCTCCACCTTGGATTCCAGAGAGCTGGTCACAGCCTTTAGTGGAAGGTCAATCTGGAGCACGCTCAGGAGAATAAGTGGCTTTTGAAGGAGGGATTAAAAAGCAACACTGAAGGTTATAGATACTTGGCTGGGTTCATATCTGTACCAAGAAGGCAAACCTTTGCATATGGCACCATTCACAGTAATATCATTAATATTATTAAAGCAATCACTCTAACCATCATACCAGTATGTTTCTATATACAAAAATAGATCAAAGCAATTCTCCACAGAGAGGAGCAAGTGAGTTGGGCAAGGCTGCTGGGCAGTACATGCCTGTCTGGTCCGGAAGATTCAAGGCCGACCCAAGACCTGTAGCACAGATGACTTTGATGGTCTTGGATCATCTCCCGCCTTTAGCTTTCATGCAGAACGTGGGCATTTTCCACTCCTCTTCTTCCCTAACCACCCCCCCACCCAAAACACACACCTGCCCACCCACTTTGGAGGGCATGAGCTGTATGGATGGAACCGCTAAGTAGCAAACCAGGCTGGAGCTCCTCTTTTTGGAGAAGGTGGCCTCTACCTCAGAATCCTTTCCTGAACTTCAGGCCCACTAGGAGGGGAAAGCTATAGCCCTGGGGAATTTCTCCTCCCAGTAGTCCTTATTAGGAGATTGTCCCTGCAGTTCTTCCACAGTATGTGACCTTGATTAGTTGGAGAAGCGTAGAGGCAGTCTTTCTCACAAGTAAGGAATTTTAGCCTGGGTACTCCAAGTTCAATTTAGGAAAAATGGAGGTACACCCTGTGTTACATACCTGGGACCTTGGACTTCTAAATCTGCAATTTTTCTTTTTCCTTGAAATTTGGTTCTGAGCTACCAGGTGCGTTGGCCAGTGCCTCCGCAGAGGCTGTGGGGCATGGGTGGGGGGGCACAGTCAGTTTGGGGAACCATAAGAGAGATGACATGGCGAGGTCTCCTTTTGGGGTTCTTGTTTTCAATCTTCCAACAGGCCACCCTTAGTCACCAAGAAGGGCCAATGGTGTTGCTAACTCCTCCTGGACAGCTACTGTCCCAATGAGCTGCAACCTTGGCCCTGCCAATTGGGCTGCCCACGGGTGACACTTAACATTTCATAAATGGATAAGTATCCAACGGACATTGGACAGTGATCATCGGCTCACTTCTCCCTGGTTCCTGAACAGTAGATAAGTGGAGGCTGTATCTTGCCCCCGCTAATGGGGTGGGGGAGCAGGTGAGAAGATGCCTGATGTGGTGCCAGGAAAGAGCACCAGTCTGGGAAAATAGAGGTCCATGTCCTCATCCCAGCTCTAGCACAATTGTCCCGTGTGGCCTTGGGCATGCTATGTCCACTTTCTGGGGCTCTGTTTCCTCGTCTGTCAAATGGGTTGCAAGACCTTCAAAGTCCTTTCCAGCCCTAAATTCTGTGGTTTGATAATTACATCCGCAGAATGTGAATCATGCAGTCTTAGGGCTATTAGTATCTTGGGAAGGGCTATGTGTTCCACCCTTTACTGCCCAAGGCCATCGAGTTTGGGGGGGAAAAGGACAAGACTCCAGCTGACCAAGCCTGGATTACTTGATCCTGATCCCATATGCCTTGAGATGTGTGGGTATGGTGGGTGCAGTGCATATACACACACACACACTCACACATCTGGGTTTCAGGCAGGCTTATTGGTTAATATATCACATGAATCCTTCTTTTTTTTTTCCTAAGACCGGGTAATAGCACAGCAAGGGGAAGAAAGCAGAGGGAAGGCATTTGGGAAAACCCCACTCCTGAAGGTGCTAGAGAAAGAGGCAGGGAGGGAAGAAGGCATGAGGAAGAGGTGAGGGAGGGAGCAAGGAGGCAATGAGAAGATAGGGGAGGAGAGAGAGGAGGAGAGAGAAGAGGGATGAGGGTATTGGGCTGGGACAAGGGATGGCAAAGGAAATGTAAGAAAAGGAAAGGAATAGAAAAGCCAATGAAAGGGGGAAAGATAAAGGATCAGGGAGGGGATGAGGGATCAGGTTGGGTAAGGGAGGAGACAAGGGATTAGGGAACTGGGAGGGGTTGAGGGATGGAGAAGGAAATGTGGAATGAGGGAGGATAAGGTATGAGAGAGAATGAGGGAGAGCCAGGGAATAAAGGAAAAGGCAAGAAATGAGGGATGAAGTGGAATAAGGGAGGGGATTAGGGAACTAGGAAGGGATAAAGAATGAGGTGGGTGCAAGGGGAAGAATAAGGGGATAGAGAGATGAGATATGGGAAAAGTGGGGATAGAGAGAAATGAGGGAGGGGGAGGAGAAGAAAGAGCAGGGAGGAGATGGATGAAAAGGGAAGAAAGGAGAGGGTGATGGGGCAAGTCAAGAATGAGGGAGTAGAGTGCAGATGATGAAGAGAAAGAATGAGAAAGGCAAGGACCAAGAGAGGGGAAGAAGGGAGGGAGAAAGAACAATTAGATTAGGTACTCCCTGGATGCTTGCTGTGTGGCCCCAAGTTACTCTTTGGAAGCCATCTCAGGAGAAAGCCCCCGAAGGCACTGGGGAAATGAGTCTGGTGTGGAAGAAGGCCATGTCAGGGAGCCTCCTGTCTGCCACACAGTGCTGAGGAGGCCATGGGCAGATGGCCAGAGGCTGGCTCAATTTGTCTTCAATGTGCAAATCCCATGTCTTTGGATCATCTGATTTTTAATTAATTTTTTGCTTTGGGGCAAGAAAAACTGAGAGGTAAATGGGGAGCGGGGAGGCTAAGGGAGGAGTGGGGGCGCACAGAGAGCCGATGAAGGAAAGACAAGCTGCCTCGGACTCAAGATGCACTTGGCCAGCCCCATGGCATGGCAGGATTGATGGGGGCAAGCCCTTGAGTCCTGGCTGGTTGGTTTCTCTGACCCCCACCCTTCCTTCCTACAGAGTGAAGGGTGAGGGAGAGAGAAGGGGCTGGGTGGAGGGTGCAAGGCATTTACACTGGCTTCTCCATGGCCCTGGGGAAGGCGGCTCCACTGGAAGATGAGATCTTCCTGCAGACGGTATTGGTGTGGCTCTTGCATCGGCAACCTGGCCTCCGTAGGCCATCGTAGCCCTGCTGGCACAACTTGAGGCACCCTCGGGCTGGAGGGTACAAGCACAAGCAAGGCATGACCAGCGACAGGAGACTCATGGCTGCCCAGCGAGCGCAGCAGGAGCCAGGCCCACAGGAGCAGGGCTCATCAGCGCAGTTGTCTTCATCATCAGTGGAACAGTGGTAAAAGATGCCCTTGACGCAGCAGAGGCACGTGCTGTAGTCGAGAAGGCTCTCCGGGGAGCAGAGGCAGCGCTGCTTACAGAGCCAGCAGGAGGGTAGAGTGCGTGTGGCCGTGCAGCGGATGCACTTGCAACGGCCACACTCTTCACAGATGAAGAGGTGCCCACCAGTATGGAGGGCCAGCTTCTCAGCTGTACCTTTCTGAGCCTCCTCTACTTTCAAAGCCCCTGCTTGAGGTTGGGTACAGATAAGGGAGTGATCTGAGGGTGATGGAGTGATGCTGGTCAGAAGCCTTTGGTCAGAGGTGATGGTGGTATGGGATATGGAGCTGGCAAGGCTGGGTTGGCTCAGATGCTGTGGCAACAGCTGAAGCTGGTGGCATTGGCTTAGGCTTCGAGGCAGATCAGAGGGAATAGTAGACAGGGACCAATCGGACTTGTGGGCCTGCTGGGCAAGGGAAGAGCTGGACAGGGTCTGTTGGCAGGAGATGGCAGGCCGTTCCACATACTCATTGCTGACATGAATGGAGCAGAGTTGCTCAATGGGCAGGGTTTGAGGAAAATCGTCTGTTATTGGGGCATCCATGTTGTCTTGGCTCTTGAATTCTTTGGAGTTGAGTGAGGGTGGCACTCTGGTGGTAAAGAGGAGGGAGGGCTTGCAGTTATGTAGGCATCAGGGCACATCTGAAAAGCCTTAGGGAAAAAAGGGGGGAGGGGGAAAGAGAGAGAGAAAGAGAGAGAGAGAGAGAGAGAGAGAGAGAGGGAAAAGAAGAAGAAGGAGAAGAAGAAGAAGAAAAAGAAA
>CM053582.1:2222010-2248174 GCA_028627135.1 Pseudochirops cupreus
GAAGAAGAAGAAGAAGAAGAAGAAGAAGAAGAAGAAGAAGAAGAAAGAAGAAAGGGGGAGATGGAGAGGGAGAGGGAGAGAGAGAGAGGGAGAGAGAGAGGGGGGAGGGAGAGAGAGAGAATGAGAAAGAGAGAGAGAGAGAGAGAGAGAAGAAGAAGAAGAAGAAGAAGAAGAAGAAGAAGAAGAAGAAGAGAGAAGAGAGAGAAGAGAATGAGATCACATAGGCAGGACCATCACCAGAGAGTAAGAAGAGGCATGAGGCATGAGCAGGACCAGTTGCCCCTACATACCAAAGAATGAAAACTAAATAGAAGAAGAGGCAGGGGATTGTATTCATAACCCACTTGTCATCTTCTGCTCTTCCCTTCTCCCCCCAACTCTGATCGCTTCTCAGCATTCATGTATTTATGGATTGACATTTTAAATTTCCCCTTGGAATAAGTGCAGCATGTCTTCCCTTTGAGATGCAGACTCCCACAACAGAACTGTGACATCCACCAAGAACTGGAAGGGATCTTAGTGGTTTCCTAGTGCAGCTACAATTTGGTACAAGCCCCTTCTCTCTAACAGCCTCTGCTGCAGTGACAGAAAGCTCTCCCTACAGAACAAGGTAGATGTCCTTAATTGTTAGAAAATCCCTCTTCATATTGAGCTAAATTTGTCCCTTTGCAAACTTTTCCGCATTGCTCCTAGTTCTGCCCCCTTAGACCTAACAGAACAAGTCCCCCTTTTCATAACTGCCCTTCAAATACTTGAACACAATCCTTGGGTCTCCCTGAATCTTCTCTTCTCCCTAGTTCTTTCAACGAATCTTTGTATGCTTTGGCCTCTGGACCCCCCACTATGCTGTTCAACCTCAGAGAACTTGACAATCTCCTTCCTGAAATGTGGCACCCAGAACTGAACGCCATACTCTAGGTGAGGTCTCATCAGGAGGACAGTGGGACTCTTATTCTAGACAGTATGCTTTTAGTCACACTGCTGGCTCATACTGAGTTTATAGTCTTCCTAAGCCCCCAGGTCTTTTCCAAAGGGACTGTTGTCTAGCCACAATTTTCCCATTCTGTACTTTGTACAGTTCATTTCTTGGAACCTAATTATGGGAATTTACATTTATCCCATTTGAATTTCATCTTGTTAGATTCTGCTGAGAGGTAAGGGGGGGTGGGGGGCACAGACTAGTGGGACCTTTTGAAATCCCCAGTCTGTCATCCAGTCAGCATATAGCTCTTTCTTCCAGCTTCCCATCTCCATTTAATTTGATAAGTATGCCATCTATGCCTTTACCAAGTCAGTGACAAAAACATGTAAGAGGCACAGCCAAGGACAGCTCCCTGGGGCGCTGTACTAAGGACTGAAAATCCCTCTTATCATTATCCATTAATTACCAGTCCTTGGGGTTGATCCTACAAGGTCCAACAAACTCCATTATCTTCCAGCCCGGTATCTCTCAATCTTGTCCACAAGGCCAACATAAAAGATTTTATCAAGCATCTTGTTGAAATCTATGTGTATCACTGACATTTCCTTGATGTACTAACTCAGTGGCCCTGTTCAAACAAGAAATAACATTATTCCAGCATGACCTGTTTTTGAAAAAAGCCATGCCGGCTTTTGGTGATCATGCTCACAGATCACCCCTTAAATAATGCTTGGGAATTTGGCCAGGAACAGAATGAAATTGAGCTCATTGTACAGTACTTCGTCTCGTTTTTTTAGTTTTCCCTCCTCTGCCTGGCTGGGTCAGGACGGATACTGCTTGTCAGTTACTACTTGCCATATTTTTCTGATCCTACAAACCTGTAGCACCAGAACCCTAATAGAAAACTGGAAGAGAATTTGTTGGCAACACATGCAAAACATCTCCAATGAGCAATGACCAAAGCGCCTCCCATGACGTAAGGCTTATTTAGTTGGGGTTGGAGGTGCAGACAGCAGAACAGGACACCTAAGCTGACTCCAGCTAAAGGAGTTTCGGAATAGTCTCCTCTTCTGAAATGGCCATGGGCTTGGATGATAATAACAAATGATACTAATAATAAACAATAATAATAATTAATAACAATAATTCCAACTGACACAGAGAGCCCTTCGGGGTTAAGCTCTTTTCATTCTTTCTCATTAGGGTCTCATAACAGTCCCCTGTGGGAGGTAGGGCAGGTATGATTCTATTTTAGAGATAAGGAAAGTGAGTCTCATGAAGCTATAGGACATGAACCCACTTCGTTTGCCTTTTAAGTGCAAAGTTGCTGTCTTTCCAGTTAATTAAAGCCTTGGAAGGGCTATGCAGGTGCTGGAGGGAGCAGGGTTCTGTCTCCCCAGAAATGGAAATGTGGACGTTGATGGGCTCGCTTCAGAATGTTTGGGAGGGGAGGCTGTGGCAGTATAATGGTAGGGAAAGGACAAGCCACAGAGGAGTAGAGACAAGGCCAGGTGGTGAGATCGAGCACCAGGCTTGTGAGCCAGGAGATCTGGGCACTGTCTCCTTCTGCCCATATTTCTGGGCAAGTCTTTCTGCATCTCTGATCTGCGGCATCCTTCTGTTTGAAATGAAATGGGGATAATAATCTCTGCATTAGGTACTTCATAGGGTGGTCAGGAGGATAATAAACACACTGGGAAGATGTGAGTGCTCTCTGTGGGTAGGATGGCAGCTGGGGTGGGCAGCAAAAGAATCTCTGAGCACGTCAGCTCTTGCTTGTAGCAGAGACAGGATAGGGAAAATCAGTAGGTAAGATGATGGAAAAAGAAAGGACTCTCATCTACTTCCAATGCTCAAGAAAGGAGAAACTGAGGCCCAGAGACCCGATATGACTGTGTGCACATAGGTGTCAATGGACAAAGCCAAATCTCTAGTCAGGGCATTGGCCTCTCAAGCTCCACCTTCTTCTAAAATAGCAATGTGCTTCCCTGCTGTCCCAGGCTCTAAATGGATCCAGATGGAGCCAGGTGCTGACCTGCAATTGGGTTCCTCCCCATTAGGTGGAGACCCACCATGAATGGGTGTTTAGACCCATTGCTTAGGCATTGGTTTGGGTTGCCAGATGATCTCTAGATAGAAAAAAAAAGGTGAAGAAGTGTTCTCTCTGACCTTAACCTACAGGAGCAATTGGCTAAGTCATTGGACTGGCGCAGAATGGAGATGTAAGAAATGTTTCCTGAGGTAAATGGAATTGCATTCACTAGAACCCTCACCCCCACCCCCCACTGGTCACCATCCTTGCTGGAAACCCAGGTTGTAGAGTCAGCAAAGACAACGACCATGCAGTAAAGGACCATGGATGCAGAACCTACTGGCTATCAGCATGGAGGAGATGGTTGGCCATTAGTTGAAAGAACTGGGAGAAGACTGTCCTCCCAAATGTGATCTTCAAGGGACCTCCAAGGTGGCCCACTCTAGAGAGGCAGGCAGGAGCAATGAGCACATGCCAATCATTCTTGTGCCCTCTGAGCCCTTGGCAATTTAAATGGGAGAAAAGGGGAGCTAAGCAAGCTTGCATACAAATGCCACAGCCAACCAGGGGGCACCAGGCCCCAGAAAACAGGAGCATGTACAAAAGCCATCAGATTTCAGGGCAGCTCAAAATAGAACAATTAGTCATACAAGCTGGATGGTGTGGATGGCTTGAATGAGTAATAGACCTGAATGGGTGCGAAAGGGTATGGTTTCCTTCAATGAACATGGCAGAGGAACAAATAGAAGGCAATATGGCAGGGAAATGGCCAGACTCAGAGGAACGGAGAGAGAGTGAGGGAAATGAGGAGGTGAAAGGTCTCAGCCCCTAAACACTCAGTGGAGAAGAATCTATCTGGTGAGAGGCTTAGGTGGTTTGGGGGAGGAAGCCACACAAATCATTTCAGCTGAAATGTTTGCCCAAGGGTTAATCAGTGCAATGACTTGAGGGGGAGGGGGAGGGGAGGCGAAGGAAAGAATCTCAATGCACCCAAAAGCCAATGTAGTATTTTTCGCATTGGTTATTTTGGCCTCATGGAAATCCAGAACACAACAGACATTGGCACACACCTGAGACTCACCCCCTCAAGTCAAGTTCTGAATACAAATAGGTCTTTGGCTTTGGGCAAAATCACTTTCTCTTTCTGGACTAGTTTCCTCACTTATAAAATGAGGAGGTTGAAATTCTGGTTCCTGTAAACTAATAGTAAATAAATTAAAAAAAAAAGAAATTCTGGTTCCTGAGGAGAGATGATGAAACACAATTCCTTCCTCTTGGCTGACTGGTGGTGGACCACAGGTGTGGAATGTTGTATAAACTGTCAGATGTGGTCACTGTGTCAGCTGGCTTTCCCTCAGTCATTCTTTTGTATGACAAAAGAGGCTTCCTGGGGCAGCTAGGTGGCACAGTGAATAGAGCACCAGCCCTGGAGTCAGGAGGATTTGAGTTCAAATCCAGCCTCAGACACTTGACACACTTACTAGCTGTGTGACCTTGGGCAAGTCACTTAACCCCAATTGCCTTGCCTTCCCTGCTCCCAAAAAAAAAAAAGGCTTTTGGGAGGGAGGGTTGTATATTGGGAAGTGCCTATAATAGTATCAAAATAAAAAGCATCAATAACATTTTAAAAGAGAAATAAAGGGATTGGAGAGAGAGGGTGAGCAGCTAAGGGGCACCACAGTGCACAGGACACTGGTGCTGGAGTCAGGAAGATCCAAGTTCCAATCTGGCCTCACACACTAGCTGTGGGACCCTGGCCAAGTCACTTAACCTCTGTCTGCTTCAGTTTCCCCATCTGTCAAATGGAGATAATAGCACCTACTCCCCAGGGTTGTTGTGAGGATCAAATGAGATAATATTGGTAAAAAGCTTTGCACAATGCCTGTCGATTAGTAGGCACTAAATCAATGCATGCTATCATTATTATTATATAACGGAAAGAATCCCGGACTTGGAATCAAAAGACATAATTTTCCCATCTGAGCTCTGTTATTTGCTACCTGTAAGAGCTTAGGCAGGCATCTTCACTTTCCCAGGTGTCAAACATAGGACTTTCCCAGTAGTCCCTTTGAACTCTAACATTTTAGGGTTTTCTGATTCTGTTTCTGGGAAAACATGGGTAAGAGCAACCCCAAATAGAAGATATGCGTGGATAGGAAGGGATTTGGGATCCACCGATCCCGGGAGGAATGTGTAATGCCTTGCTTAGGTCTAAGCAATTTGCATCCAGCCACCCTAATCAACAACAACAGCAGAATTTACTCAGGGGCACTGTCCAAATGAGCTGAACGTCCTATGGATTCCAGAGGTAGGGCTAAGAATGACCCTATTGTCTCCAGTGGACTTTCCTGTGGAATGAGGAATTCAGAAGCATTAATATCCATCTCCTGAGTTCCAGAGAAGTACAAATATCCAATAGCACTGAGAGGACCTGAGAGTCTGTGCGTTAGACTGGAGATCCCATTAAACATTAGCCTCAGACAGAAAGACCAAGGAAGCAATAAGGTTCCACAAAACTCCAAACCTCTGAAGTTTGGAGTGGAGTACAATGGGCAGCTGAAGGCAGGGAAGAGAAAAGAGATGACATGAGGGAAGGAAGGCAGGCATGGGGGTGGGGGCCCAGGGCACAGCACCGAGGATTCAGGACCAAGGGCCTCAAGAGATGTCAAAGGAACAAGCCAGACAAAGGAAGCTTGTAGACAAAAGATTCTAGGCTTCTTTGGCTCATAAGTGTAAGGCTTAGAGGATCACAGACTCCTAGATTGTAGAGCTGGAAGGGGCCTCAGAGGTCAGCTAGTTCAAACTCCTCATTTTACAGAGGAGGAAACTGCAGCCCAGAGAGGGCAAGTGATTTACCCAAGGTCACACAGGGAATCGATTTTGGACTATCAGAGTAATGAAGAGGAGAAACACTTGGACTGAGTAACCAACAGGGGCTAAAATATTTCCTGGGGCTGGCGAGTGGGAGTGAAGGAGGGAGGAGGAAGTAGTCTCTAAGACCAGACATTGTCTTCTGGTTTGGGTATGGTTCTACAAGGGGATGTCCAAGACAAACCCACGAGGTTCTTTTTATCTTGGCAAAAGCTTTTAATCAGCAGGAGCTCTAAAATCCCAAATGGAGGGACATCGCAGGACAGTGGGGCTTCAAGGAGACCTGGGTAAGATTGGGGTGCTGAACAGAATACAAGATTGAATGAATGATAGCAAACCACGTGCCATTCCGACTGCTGAATCCAGTCTAACAGAAGGGAGGTAAAGGGGAACAGAGGCTCAGAAATGAAAAGGCTGATGCAACAGAGACAGGGAGAAATGACTACAAACATGTTTCTTCTGATACAGAAAAACCCTGAATCAACAGCACTAGGACCTAGTAATGCTGCTGGGCAGTTTCTTTCCCTCCTTGAGGAGGGGCTTTTTTTTTTTTTAACAAGGCACACACTCTTAAAAGGTGGTTTAGGAGATTGCAAATTCTTGACTGCAGGGTGGAGAGATGTTGTTATTTCAGACGGATGCATAGTGCCTCTGCAGTCATGAATGATGCATTGTAAGCCCACTCCCATCGGCATCCCTCTGCTCAGGTACTCACAACTTCCTGAACAGTTTTCTTCTGGCCCTGGAATTTGCTCTCTCTGACCTGATGTGAATTTTGTTTTCCAGATTGCTTTGAGGAGACAGAGACAATCAAAGTCCATTCAGGGGATTGGATTTTAAGAAAAATTTCATAACAAAATACCCTAAGCCCTGAATGCTTTGTAATGTTGGGTCTAAAGTTCCAAAATGTGTCCATCCACCACCACCTTGCTGAATGAAAACTATGGACAGTTCTGATTTCAGGACTGAATTCCCTGCTGACATAATGGGAGTCAATGTTCATTTCAGAAGAAAATGGGGAAGGACAGTGGAGGACAGGCTGACCCCTCTTTCCCCACCCCCATCTAGTCATCTGGCAGTCATACCTTGTCTTTATGACATATGAGCTAACTTTAAGAATGAATTCCAGCAAATAGTGGGATTAACTATGTTTAATTCCTTGTTTTGATCCTCACTATCGAAAAATTTGTCATTGTGCAAATGACACCCCACCTGGCAATTCCTTGCTTGTCCCCTTTCTACATGACTAAGCTCTCCCTCTATAATTGTTCATGCCTTACTATAACCTATGCAGCACTTTGGGAAGAGCTCGGGTTTGGGGATTTAGAAGACCAAGGGTCTTCTGCTCTGCAAGGGTGTGATCTCTGACAATTCCCCTGCCCACTCTGCACCTCAGTTTCCTTATCCTGTAAAATAAGACAGTTGGTATTAGAAGAGATTTGAGGCCCCTTCTGACTTTTAAATTCCAGGATTCTTTTGCAACTTGTCAGAGAAATTCCATCTCAATTCAACCATCATTTCTACATTTCATTGCAGGTCCATATTTTGCTTAATTCTTATCTCATCTCACTGCTTACATACTGAAGGCAGTTCATTTCTAACCTGGGGAATTTGAAGATTTCAAGTTGCTCAAACCTAATGAACACAAATACTTTTCACACACCAGAACATGCTGAGAAACCAGCCTTTCCTTTCTGAGGGCTCTGTGGATTTTCCTTTTTACCCCAAGGGGCTTTGAGGTGAATTAAGAGATCTAGGTTCTGGCGACAACCCTACCTACCAGTAATGGGATACACTGCCTTGAGACTTCAGGTCTTAGGGATTCAGTTTCCCTGTAAATAAAATGTGAGGGGTTGAACCACTAGAGCCAGGGTCCCATCTTGTTTCATTTCAGCCCTATTCTATTGGGCTATGCTGGGGGCTGGGTAGAGGGAGAGAAATCACTAATTCTAATTCTCAGTCTCTAATGTTTGGTAAAAACCCAGTGTTCTTTTCACCCCCCCCCCCCACATACACTCTAAAGGCCCTCCATTTTGAAGGGCACCCTCTCAGTACAAATGACTACAGGTGCTTATAGGTTCCTGTGCCATGGCCACAAAGAAACCCAAACCCTGAGGCAGAAATGAGGTTGAGCTGATTCACAGGCTTACTGTGCTCAAGCAAGCTGGTTGGCATATGGGGGGGCAGGGTATAAGTCCCTGGATCTCGAATATTTCCACATCCATGTCATTCTTATTGGACCTGACAGGATATTTGCCCTTTGAAATAGCTTTTATGGCTAAGAGTTCAGTTTTGTTTCTAATTTGCCCAGCCTGATTTTCAACATTTTCCAAGGATGGACTTAATGACCGGCCCCAGAGCCTCCCCGGCAGTCACTGGCTAAATTGATTTGTGTGAAGGTCCCCAAATTCGGGGGGAGGGGGGAAATAATCCCAACTCAAATGCCACTTTCCGACATGTGCCCACCAAGACATAAATCCCTAGATTTTTAAACAACTGCTGCGGCTCCATGTGAGGAGGGGGTTACACTCCGCCAGTTTGGGCCATCTTCTTCCCAGGGCAAGGTGATATGATGAAATCAGAAAGCTGCACCAATCCAAGCCGGGAGCCATTAGCAGAGGAGGCCCCGGCCTGGGCCCTGCCTCAGTGGTCCGCTCCTTTTGGGTAGCCTGTCTGTCTGTTATTCCCCCAGCCAGCTTAGCGCTGATGACCTGGAGCTGTCTGGAGCTAGGACAGACAGGCGCGCGCGCAGGCGCGCGCGCGCGCGCCAATAGACACATACATACATACACACACAGACAGAAACACACACATACACACAAAGGTATTTAAAGGTCAATGGGAGAGAAATGGATGAAGCTTCGGGCTTCAAAAAGGCTGATTCTGAAGAGTATTCTTTGGTTTTTCAAATGTCCAATTTGGAGTTTTCTCTAAGTGCTGACTCATGTCAATGGATTTCACTGTTTTCCCAGGCAGGGTGTAATCCACAGAGCCCAGGGCTAGGCAGCTCCAAGGAAAGCCAATCGATACATTGCCTAGATAAATAGGGGGAGATAGAGACCCGGCCCCGGATTTAAAGCTGCTAGCAGCGTAGAGGCCCCCCCTACCCCCCACCCCCAACACACACACACACACACACACACACACACACGCTCGCACACAAGCGCGCGCATAGACACATCCATATCCACTCCATTCACACACACCGCATACACGTCCACACACACACACACACACACATCCACATCCACTCCATTCACACACATCGCGCGCACACACACACACACACACACACACACACACACACACACACGCCACATACATCCACGCACACGCTGCGGGAAGTTCTGGTCTACTGAGGCTTACTTACTTGGAGAGGAAGGCAGGTCCATGGCGAACAGGAGCAGGAAAAGGACTGAATCCCCAGGCTGGCTCAGGGGACCTTTTCTGGTGAGTCTCTCAGTATCTCCACCTCTTCAGAAAGTCTGAATGAAAACTCCTCCTCCAGCGGTGGAGCCCGAAACAGAGGTACTTCTGTCTGCGTTTCTCTGACACAGCAGAGTGGGAGGGGAAAAAAAATTCGAGACCTGTTACTGGTAGATACTTTGTATAGGTTTTACATACAGATATAAATCAAGGGGCACATATTCCCCAAAGAAAGCCAGTCAGGGCAAATTCCCTCCTCCTTCTGCTGCTGGGGCTGCTGCTGGGGCTGCTGCTGCTGCTGCTGCTGCTCCTGCGGCTGCTGCTGCTGCTGCTGCTGCTGCTGCTGCGGCTGCTGCTGCTGCTGCTCCTGCTGCTGCTGCTCCTCCTCCTCCTCCTCCTCCTCCTCTTCCTCCTCCTCTTCCTCCTCCCCTCCTCCTCCTCCCCTCCTCCTCCTCTCCTCTCCTCCTACTCCTCCTCTTCTCCTCTCCTCCTCCTCCTCTCCTTCTCCTCTTCTTCCTCCTCTTCTGCTCCTCTTCCTCCTCCTCCTCTCCTCTTCCTCCTCCTCCTCCCCTCCTCCTCTTCCTCCTCTCCTTCTCCTCTTCCTCCTCTCCTTCTCCTCTTCCTCCTCTCCTCCTCCTCTTCCTCCTCTCCTCCTCCTTTCTTCCTCCTCCTCCCCTCCTCCTCCTCCTCTTTGACAGATGAAGAGAATGAAGGGGATGCAGTTGTAGCCTCAGTGTATTTCAGCAGACCAATAGCTATCGCTTGCGTGTAGTGCTCTAATCTTGCTGTGTTTGGGTATAATGGGGAGAGGCGGGGGGCTGCTGGCAGTTCGAGGTGCCGTGTGCTCACTCGGTTCTGCTGGCTAGCTGGTGAATATAGATGATTTCCGCAGGTCTTGTGAATGAGTTCCAGGGGAGGAGGGGAGAGCTTTATTGCTCCTTGGAATGTCTCTCCCTCTCCCCTTCTCTCTTCTCCTTTCCCCCCCTTTTCTCTTTCCCTTCCCCTCCCCTCCCCCTCCTCTTCTCCTCGCTTCTCCTCCCTTCTCTTCCTTCCCCATCTCCTTTCTTTTCCCTCCTTTCCCTTCCCTTCCCTCCCCTCCTCTCCTCTCCCCTCTCTTCCCTTCCCCTTCCTTTTCCTCTCCCCCTTCGTTCTCTGGGCTAAATCTGTTAATGTTTGGCTAAGTGGCATCATTCATTTGAAATGGAATCGTCTCTGAGAACTCCCCATAGGAATCTCTGCATCCAGACCCTGGAATAATGACTGCAACGGAATTTACAGAGGGAAGAGGTGGGGGAGGGGCAGCCCTCATTTTAAGGGGAATCCTTTGAAATCTTCCCCAACTCCCCCTGGCTACCAGTATGCTTTCTAGCCATTTCCCATCTCACAGACAGCCTCGAGGTGCCCCAGGTTGATTATGAAAGGACAAAGCTTCTCCTTTGCTTCTCCTTTCTCTGTCTCACCTGGGAGCCCCACTGACCTTGAGCATTGAGCACAAAGGCCTTTATGCTGGATGCTGGGTCACCACAGCAAAGCCTGTGTCAGTCGGGCAAAGGAGCTTCCTCCTCCACAGGTTGCTATGACATTGTGAGCCCTACCTTCTTCCTTCCTTCCTCCTTCTTCCTCTCTTCCTCCCTCCCTCTCATCCCTTCCTTCCTCTCTCCCTCCCAATAAAACACTCTTCCTTCATTTTTTCCTTCCTTCCTTCTTTCCTTCCTCCCTCCCTCCCTTCCTTCCTTCCTTCCTTCCTTCCTTCCTTCCTTCCTTCCTTCCTTCCTTCCTTCCTTCCTTCCTTCCTCCTTCCCTCCCATCCCTTCCTTCCTCTTTGCCTCTCTCCCTATCTTCCTTTCCCAGCTCTTGGTTCCCTACTCTGTGTAGGGCCCTGTGCTGAGCCATCCTGAGCCAGGCTTTCCATCAGGATGCATGAATTAAAGAGAAACCCCTAGGGCTGTTCCTTTGGAGGAGGTGCAGAGGAACCCAAGCATTTTTTTTTCCCTGAACTCAGTGAGTGAGCTACATGCTAAGAAGGAGCAGCAATGAGCAGTATTAGGAGACTGGGCTTTTTACATCCTGCCTTATCACTGACAAACTGTGCAATCTGAGGCCATAGACTTGCCAGAAAGAAGAGCAACAACCAATCCTTGGGCACTGAGGGAAATCCAGAGTTTGAGTCATTCAGGGTCACATCACAGAGGGTTAGAATACATACACATGGTAACTACAATAGACAAAGTGCTCTGGGAAGTCTAGGGTGGGGGTGGAGATTTGTTACTGACCATGAGATCAGAGAAGGCTTCCTGGAGGAGAGGGAGAAGGACAAAAATGAAACTGTGTGGGGGGGAGGGCACTGCAGGCATAGGGGTCAGCCTGAGGAAAGGCACAATGGATAAGTGAGCATTGTGTTTATTTAAGGCTTATGGAGTGTTCCAGCTTGTGTGTGGAGGGGATTGAGATGAGATGTCTGGAGAAGTCAGATAATATTAGATTGTGGAGTTCCTTGAATGCCTTGACTTTGAGTTTTATTCGGAAGGCCATAGGGAGCCACTGTAGATTTTCCAGCTGTGGAACAACATAATCTATGTATAAGAAAGATGATTCCAAGAGCAGGGTGAAAGCTTGATGAGAAGGGGAGAAAGGGGCAGGAAGATGAGTTAGGAGGTTATGGCAGTAATCCAGGTTAGTGATGAGGACCTGGATCCTATTAGCCACTTAGGGACTCTACTACCTGGTGATTATAGGAATAGAGAGAAGCGGATGAATGGGAGAGAGGTTGCAGAGGTAGTCTCAAAGGGCTTTGATAATTGATGGGATAAGAAAGGTGGGGGAGAGGGAAGAGTCAAAAAATAACTTCAGGATTATATACATGAGTGATCAAAGGAATAGCACTATCACAGAAAAATAAAGAAGATAGAATTTGAGTCAGAGCTGGTGAGAAAACTAATGAGCAATTTTTGACATGTTGAGTTTAAGGTGCTGCTGGTAGAACAGCATATCCTGAAGGTAGTTAGAGATGTAGGATTGGAGCTCAAAAGAGAAGTCAAGACCTTAGAAGGTCAGTAGAGATACGGGAGTCATAAGGCATAGAACATGCAGTTAGAGATATGAGAGTGGAGAGAGGGAGATGAGAGGAAGGGGAGAGAAGGGGTGGGTGCAAAGTCCAGATACTTAAGACTTGCCCACACTGAAGAAAGAGAATGAGGAAGAAAGTGCGAAAAAAGAGTTAGGAGAAGGATTAGGGAACTATGTGATCTCTGAAACCAGAGTAAGAGAGAAGGAATTAGACAGCAACTAAATAAGAGAGAAGGACTAAGGTGACTTTTTTGGGACTCCAGTGGGGGACCTTAGTCAGCATGTTTATAGGCAAAGGGGTAAGAGGCAATGATGTAGGAGAGATTGAAGGTGCAGGAGTACAGGGATGGCCACTGGGGCAGGACTCTGCTAGAAATAGTAGCCTTGGTAACTTAACAAGTGGGTAACCAACCCATCCATCCATCCATCCATCCACCCACCCACGAATCAGTCAATAGAAAACATTTGTTAATTGCCTACTTTGTACTAGATGCTCTGCTAGTTGTTGATGATGCAGACAATGACATGCATTCCTGCCCTTGGAGAACTTCTGTTATTTGGGGAAAACAACATATATACATACAAGTAAATGCAAAGTGTATACAAAGTAAATCCCTTTCAGCTCAGGGATCATGAAAACCTCCTTACTGGAGGCGGCATCTAAGTTGAACTTGGAAAGCAAGAGAACATGTCAGGCCTGTGCAGAGATGGAGAAAGGAATTAGAATGTTGTATATGAGAAGGGCAGCTAGCTGGCACAGAGTGCTGGGCTTGAACCTCAGTTAAAATTTGACCTCAGACACTTCCTAGCTGTGTGACCCTGGAGGAGCCACTTCACCCTGCTTGCCTCAGTTTCCTCATCTGTAAAATGAATTGGGGAAGGAAATGGAAAACCAGTCCAGTACCTTTGCCAAGAAAATGGGGTCATGAAGAGTCTGACCCAACTGAACAACAACAACAGTATGAGAAATAGCTGGTGGGCCAGTTTGACCAGAATGTTTAAAGCTCAGATCTTAAAGGTGGTGCAGTTCTAAGAGATGGAGATCTCTGGAGTGTGTGGCTGTTGCAAGATATACATGGTGGTTCTTGGCATTAAGAAAATTGAGGATTGATATGGTCAGCTTGTCAGAAGAGTTATGAACATGAATTGAAGGGCCCCAAGGATGATCACAGGCATTGGCATTACCCTCTCTGGGCAATGATGATCTTGAGAAATTTGGGGAAATGACCCAGAGATGCATCTGTGTGCTACAGGTACCTCATCACTCATATAACATGGAAATGCTAGTGGGCATTTGTATGGTGTAATGGAGAGAGCTGAGGGCACAATTAGAAAAGTAGACAGCCCCTTTCCTCAAGAAGCTCTCATTCTGTATGTGAGACAACACATGGGGAAGGTTTCAGCTATGTTAGATAGAAAGTCCCCATGGTTCTTGGGGTATGGTGGCAAAGCAGATGGTCAGGCCTCTTCTATAGCCATTTCCACTGATAAAATCTTTTCCTTTTCTGATGTTGAGCCATTGGACAGGACCAAGGACTTTGGTGGCATGAACTCTCCTTTCTGTGTCTGTATTATCTACTTGAAACAGTTCCCAGGCCACATTTCCACGAGAAGGGTGACTGGGGGCACTGGCCCGAGAGGGAGGTTCTTTAGCTCGAGGTCCTGGGCTGTTCCCATCAGGGTCTGAGGGGAGAAAGAAACATTTGTTTATTTGTTTTTTTAAACCTTTTTAGGACAAATTATTACACATTTACCGACAGTCAATTTATGACATTTTTGAGAAAATCCAAAAAGAAAAGTTTGGGTATTACGTGATTCTCCTGGTACAAAGAAGTTGGGAAGACTTAACTGAAATGATTCTGAGTGAAGAAAGCCATACTAATATTATTTGGCATTTGAAATCATGGCTACTTCCTCTTTCCAGTCTTTTTCATTACCCCTCATGAACTTGCTGTTCCACTCAAAGGAACCCACTTGATTGTCCCCATTTATGATACTTCATCTCTTCTGTGACTTTGCATCAGTTATTCCTGCCCCACCCCAACCTTCTCATCTCTACCTCTTAGAATCCCTAGCTTCAAGACTCACCTCAAATGTCACCTCCTAGAGTGCTCAGTGTTCCCCACCCCAGAGATTGGGTAGGGTTGATTTTCTAAATCCTTCGTAATTAGTTACCTGGATACACAGTGTTTCTCACTCCTATTTTCACTGTATACCCAGAGTCCAACACAATATCAAACATATAGTAGGTGCATAATTAATGCTTGTTGAATTAAATTGAGGTGAACTGATAACAGCAATGATTCAGAAAATATCCTGGAGAAAATGGAAATTCAGGTGACAGAAAAGCGAACAGGATGATTGTGTTAGAAACAAAGAATAGGATATGGTGTCTACCTTATTCATATGAATTTAGATTTTCTTTTTTTGTGCTTTTTTTTTTTGATAGGGGCAATTGGGACTAAGTGATTTACCCAAGGTCACATGACTAGTAAGTGTTAGGTGTCTGAGACTGGATTTGAACTCAGGTCCTCCTGACTCCAGGAGTGCACTGTGCCACCTAGCCGCCCCTGAATCTAGACTTTTCAAAGAGGGAGGTCCTGGTTTTGTTCGCAATTGCTTTCTTGTGATGTTTCTGTTTTGTATTTGAATATTTGTGTTCGTTCATGATTTTTCTAATATAATAAGTTTTATTTTTAAAACCAAGCTGCTACAAATCTTTGTGTACAACAGTAATAAAAAGATTCCGCCATGAAAATGATTTCCCTTTACATAGCCACTAATTCAAGTCAAGAAGCATTTATTCAGTGCTTACTATGTATGAGACATTGTGCTAAGTGTTGGGGATACAAAGAGGGGCAAAAAGCAGTCTCTGTTCTCAAGGAGCTTATAGTCTAATGGGGGGAGCAACATGTAAATAGTGATGTACAAACAGCGTACATTGGAGAGAATCTCAGAGGGAAGGCCCTGGAATTAAGAGAGATTAGGAAAGGCTTTTTGCAGAAGGGGGAACTCTAGCAGAAACTTGGAGGAAACTGGGGAAACCAGGAGGCAGAGATGAGGAGGCAGAACTCCAGACATGGAGGCTAGGTTGGGAAAATGCTCAGTTAATACATGAAATGACTTGTGTGAGGAGCAGTAAGGTTAGTCACTGGATCGGAGTATGTGGAGTATATCTTTTGCCAAGATCTGTTGGTTTTACTTTCATAAAATCTCTCACGTATGCTCCCTTCTCACCTCCACACTGCCCCCACCCTGGTGCCAGCCCCCATCACTCATACCTGCACTATTGCAAGAGCCTTTGTGTGGGTCTACCTGACACAAGTCTCTCCCCATTCCAGTCTGTCCACCACTCAGCTGTCAAAATAATCTTCCTAAAACACAGCTTCCATCATGTCACCCCCTCCTCAATAAACTCCAGTGGCTCCCTATTGCCTCCAGGAGCAAATACAAAATGCTCTGTTTGGTATTCAAAACCCTTTATCACCTGCATGCGTGTGCACGTGCACGCACACAGTGTATCAGGATTCTTACACTCTCTATCCTATGATCCAGTGACACTGTCCTCTTTGCCATTCCTCAAACAAGACACTCTACCTTCCAGTTCCAGGCATTTTCTCTCACTGTCCCTCATGCCTGGAATGCTCTCCCTCCTCATCTCTGCCTCCCGGCTTCTCTCAAGTCCCAAATAAAATCTCATCTTTTATAGTAAACCTTTCCCAACTCCTCTGAATTCTGTTGCTTTCTCTCTGTTGATTATTTCCAATTCATCCTCTCTCTGCCTTGTTTTCTGCATAATTGTTTGTATGTTGTCTCCCCATTAGCTTGAAAGCTCCTTGAAATCAAGGACTGTCTTTAGTTTTTGTGCTCCTCTGAACTTAGCATAGCACCTGACACATAGTAGGTGCTTATTAAAGGTTTGTTTCCCTGATGTAGAGGGAAGTAAAAGTATAAGAAGATTGGAAAGGTTGGAAGGGACCCATTTATGAAGACTTTAAAAACAACCCAGATTTTATATTTGATCCCTAAAGTAATAGGGAGCCATTGGAGTTTATTGAATAGGAATAGGGTATGATGACAGAAGTACAGTTTAGTAGGGGGTGGAGATCCACCCACAGGCTCTTGCAGTAGTGCAGGCATGAGCAATGAGGGCCTGCACCAGGGGAGGGACAATGTCAGAGGAGAGAAGAGAGATTAGACAGGAGATGCTAGGAAGGGAAAATTGGGAGGGAGAGAGTTTAGGGGAAAAGAGAATGAGTTCAGTTTGTTTGAAGTTTCAAATGTTTACAGGATGTCCAATTGGAAATGTGAGATGAGATCAGGAGAATGGTTAGGGCTAGATAAAGAGATCTGATAATATCTATATAAAGATGATAATTGAATCCCTGGTGGCTGATGAGATCACCAAGCAAAATTGCATACTGAGAGAAAAGAAGCAGGGCCAAGACAAAGCCCATGGTTAGTGAGCATGACCTGGATGTAGATCCGGCAAAGGAGACAGAGAAGAAGTGGTCAGACAGGTAGGAAGAGAACCAGGAGAGAGAGAGTGGTGTCATGAAAACCTGGAGAGAAGAGAGCATCAAGGAAAAGAGGATGTTCTAGAGTGCTAAAAGCTTCAGAGAAGTCAAGGAGGAGGAGGGCGGAGAAAAGGTCATTAGATTTAGCAATGAAGAGATGATTGGTCACTTTGGAGAGAACAGTTTTGGTTGAGGGATGAGGTCAGAAACCAGAATGAAGAGAGTTAATAAAAAAGTGAGAGGAGATGAAGTGGAAGCACCTATTGTAGATGGTCTTTTTAGCCACAAAAGCCAGGAAAGATATGGTACAATAGCTAGTGGGGATGGAGCATTTATTTTTGAGAATGAGGGAGACCTAGGCATGTTTGTAGGCAGTAGGGAAGAAGCCAGGAAACAGGGAGAGGTTGAAGATAGGTTTTAGAGTGAGGATGATAGGGCAATCTGCTGGAGAAGAAATTGTCTGTCAAATCTATGGATAGGGGAAGAATTAATTACCAAATAAGAGATAAAGAGATTCATGGGAGGTAAAATAGATGGTTTTGAGTATTTAAAATTAAAAAAAAATTGCGCAAAGAAAACCAATGCAGCTAAAATGGGAAGAAAAGCAGGAAACTGGGGGGAAATCTTTGTAGCGGGTTTCTCTGATAAAGGTCTTATTTCTTTTTTTTTTGTAACTTTTTAATTTTATTCTATTTTGCTTTTTGGAGGGGGGGAAGGTAGGGCAATTGGGGTTAAGTGACATGCCCAAGGTCACACAGCTAGTTTTGTGTTAAGTGTCTGAGGTCACATTTGAACTCAGGTCCTCCTGACTCCAGGGCCGGTGCTCTATTCACTGCAGCGCCACCTAGCTGCCCCAAAGGTCTTATTTCTTAAATATATAGGGAATTGAGTCAAATTTATAAGAATAAAAGCCATTCCTGAAATGATAAATGTTCAAGGGACATTGAACAGGTAGTTTTCAGAAGAAGAATTCAAAGCTATCAATAGTCACATAAAATGCTCTAAATCAATAATAATGAGAGAAATGCAAATTGAAATAACTCTGAGGTACCATCTCATAACCATCAGCTGGCTAAGAGGCCAGGAAAGGAAAAAAAGGATGGGACAGTGAGAAAATAGGGACACTAATGCATTGTTGGTAGAGTTCTGAACTGATCCAATCATTCTGGAAATCCTTTTGGAACTATGCCCCAAAAGCTATTAAATTGTGCATACCCTTTGATCCAGCAATGCTGCTACTAGGTCTGTACCACAAAGAGATCAAAGAAAAAGGAAAATGACACAGATATATAAAAATATTTACAGAAGCTCTTTCTGTGGTGTCAAAGAACTGGAAATGGAAGGAATTGCCATTAATTAGGGAATAGCTGAACAAGTTATGGTATATAAATGGCATGGAATATTATTGTGCTATAAGAAATGATAAAGAGAATGGTTTCAGAAAAAACAGAGAAGACTTATATGAATTGATGCAAAATGAAGTGAACAAGACCAGGAGAAAAATCTACATGGTAACAGCAAATGTATAAAGACAAATGACTGTGAAAGACTTAGTAATTGATCAACATAATAACCTACCACAATTCCAAAAGACTCATGAAGAAAAAATGCTAGCTACCTCTAGAGAAAGAACTGATGGGTTCAGTGTGGATTGAAGCCTATTTGTTTCTTCTTTCTTTTTTGGGGGGGACCGTAGGGGAGTGGGCAGAACATGGCTAATGTGGAAATTTGTTTTGCATGACTTCAAATTTGTAATGGGGATTCTATTTCCTGCTTTTTCAATGGGTGGGGGAGGTGGCAGGAAGAGGAAAATAATTTGGAACTGAAAGGAAAATAATGTTGAACAATTAAAAAAAGAAATACACGTTATAGTAAAATTAACTACATTTACATTGCTAAGCACAATCCCTTGCACATAGTAGAAATAATTTTTGATTAATTGATTTGAAAAATAATATAGTCCTGAGTGGAGTGAGCCCATCTCTTGTGTAATTCTCTACCCTTGGAGAGGTGAAGGCTTGGTTTCTGTTCAAGGCAGTTTAAATCAATCCCCATTTTCACTTGTATATATCTTGGAATTATTTATTTGACGTTTACCAACTTACTTCTTGTTTATACACATTGAGTATGAGTTTCATTAAGGCAGGGATTGTTTTATTTTTGTCTCTGTGTCCCCATTGTTGAGCACAAAGTCTGATTCATACAAGGTGAGTGAGTGAATGAATGAATGAGAAAGCAATTATTAAATGCTTACTATATACCAAACATTGAGGATAGGAATGCAAAAGCTCAAATGCTCCCTGCCCTTGAGGTGTTCCATTCTGTTGGGGGAGGGAGTCAGTCACCATTCTGGGCACTATGTTGAGGCTGGAACCTTATACTCCCAACTTCTCCGCGTAGGCCTGGTCATCAGCACTCCAAAAGCAGTCAGGATCCACCACGACACCCCTGGAGGAAGATTTATATATATCTTTTATACTTGAAAGACTGCAGATTTTACTGCAGCCTTTATAAGCAGGGGGCAGAGGGCAGCTCGGTGGCACAGTGGATAGAACACTGGCCCTGGAGTCAGGAAGACCTGAATTCAAATCTGGTCTCAGATTCTTACTAGCTGTGTGACCTTGCCTCCAAGGGGAAAAAATGCCAGGTGGAATGTAGGGAGAGATTGGAATTTGAAATCCAGGTTATTATTTCCATCTAGTCCTGGGCTGTCTCCATAAACCTCTAAGGGGAGGTGGTGGCCAAGGAAATAACTATGGTTTGACCTACCTTGTTCATGTTGCTTCCGGTCTTTCCTTCAAGATACCTTGCTACTTCAGTGAAGCTGACTTGCTTTTGATGATGGTTGGTGTTGGCAAAAATGGTGAGTCTGAAATGAATAGGAAACCAGCTGCAGGAGCCAGGGGTACTTTCAGGACACCAGGACTGGATCAGGAGACATGATACAAGAAATGCCAGAGAACCGATTAGCTAGATCAGAGAGTCTTCCCCAAACTTCAGTCTTTATGGCAGCTGCTTATATTCCCTCTCGCAAAGCCGTACTTGTATAGCACCATAGTCATGGACTGGATCCCATATATCACCTCCTGACTCATCTATGCAAGTAAGATATTAGGTTCTGATGCCATCCTTTCCTATAGAATGCATTTCTAGGCTCTATGAGGCCAAGTCTTGTGGTATGGCATTGGTGGGAGTCCTCGGCCAGTTCTGGACTCCATACACTACATACTGGCTACTACCTGCTGTCCTCAGGGAAGTGACCCTGCCAGTCCACTAAGTATTCAAGAAGGTAATAAAAAATGTGTTCTTCCTCCCCATTCACAATTAGTAAGGAAATGGAGGTTACAGTTTAAGGTCTAAGTGGTGGGTATAAAAAAATAAACCCAGCTCATGATGGGAAAGGAGCCTAATGCATTCTTCTCCCAGTGTCTGAAATGATGCAGAGGCTATGGGAGCATAGCTAGATCTGAGCCTCCCCACACAAGGGCTCCTTGGGGGTACAATGGCAGCCATCCCTTTTGGGATACCTCTATGGCTACTTGTAGGGTGTACTGAAAATCCAGATCCTCCAATTCCCCCAAGTTGTCATTGTAAGAACTGTGGAAGCCATAGTTCATATAGAAAGGCCCATTCTGGATAGACAAGTGGGCTGAGGGCATGACCACAGTGAATGAATGGTAGGGTGCTTGCCCATTCATACTGAGAGTAGGAGGCAGATCACTGGAAGTACTGTTACAGAGATTCTTTTATTTATTCTGTGTGCCCACACAATCTTAAGGATTATGAACCAACAAAGCAGCCCAGTGAGCAAACCCAAGTATCCCAATTGGAGCCATATTATGGGATGCAAGACCATACTTCAGCATCTCAACTGATTTAGAGCTTGAGGTGATCAACACAATTATCATCATCTGCTCACCCCAAAGGCCCTCCATGACAGCGGCAATCCCCTTGGGAAAGTGCCCAGCTCTCTGCTTCATGTCTTACTTGAGGTGGTCAGGGAATGGTTGAGCAGAGCTTTCTCTATGGTTGCAGTTATTTGACAATTTCCATGATCTTTACATGTGTATGAGAGACCATGGGAGGACAGCCAACCAGAGCAAACGGTTGTCATCGGTGTTGTTTTGTATTCGGGCAACACCAATGCAGCAGGATCTCGAACTCTGTATCTTTCAATTAGTTGTGTGGCTCTACTGTTGAGAATGCTTGATGGAAACCTGCACTTCTCAGATTTTCATGACCGTGTGTGTTGGTGATTATATTGTTAGTGATTTTTTCTTCTCCTTCTGAGATCTTCCCTCCTCTGTGGAATACCTCTAAGCTCCCAAGCTGTTATCATCTCTAGCATTAGTTTCTCCAGGTATTGATATATGCTGGAAGCATCAAACACATGGTCCGTAACACTACCAAGTACAGCCTGAACGAGAGACTAGGGTGGAATAGGTAAATTTGAGAATCAGCAGCATAGACTTGGTCAGTCATTCAATCTATGGGAGCTGATGAGCTCACCAAGTGGAGAAGTATAGAGAGAGAAGAAAAGGGGGAGTATACCCTGACGGACACCTATGGTTTGAGGGCATGATTTGGAACAGAATCTAACAAATGAGACAGAGGAAAAGTGCTTAGATAGGTAAGGGAATAATTATGAGAGAGTGGTGCTCTGAAAACCTAGCGAGTGTCAAGGAGGTAAGAATGATCTGCAGCATCAGAGGCTGCAGAGAGATCCAGAAGAATGAGGATGGAGAAAAGGCCATAGAGGAAACAAGGAATAGCAATGACAAGGATGTATTTTCTAGACATGAGGGACAGTCAAGAGAAAGGCACAGAAAGGAAGTTGGAGTGCCATGGATGAGGAATGGTAAGAAGGTTAGTGTAGTGGGATGGCAATTTATATGATGGGGAATCGTGTTCTTACATGGAAAAATGAGGTGAGACCAGCTGAAAATGCTAGACTGAGGTGTTGATAATTGATCTTGGCTCTGGGCCCTCCCACTGTGTTAGGGGCAGGCCTGACACCATTATGTTTGATGTTGGGATGAAAGGAGGCACTCCTGCTCTTAAGTGAAGTTTGTTCATTTCAAAGTTTCCCAAGGGAGATCTCCTTAGCCCTACAATAGCAAGGCTACACTTTAGCACAGGGCCTCATAGAAGCGATATTGGGAAGGTGAGAATGACAAGATTTGACAGCAGATTGGGGATGAGGAATGAGTGTGATCGACGAGTTGAGGACATGGAAATTGCAAACCTCGGGAACAGGGACAATATCAATGCCCTTGACAGAGTCCTTTTCTTCTTGATGCTGCATCTCAGGGGTGCTTTGGGAAATTGGGCCGTGCCAGGGGGCCGGGCAAGCCTGACAGTGACTTGTAACCCTGAGCTAGAGGCAGACCTCTTCTCCATCAGAGAGAAACCCCTTCCATTATTGCAGGCTCATGGCCCCTCTCTTAATGACTACTACCAGAAGTGTCTTCAGCTCCATAACTTGTCCTGGGACGATCAAACTGCTATTTCCAGGCATCTCTGGCTAAGTAGTTGTGCTTGGGAAAGTGGAGGTAGGCCAGTGACTATCATCACTTCTTAACTGTGTGACCTTCAGGAAGTCAGTCACCTACTTTCTCTAGTCTGTTTCCTCATCTGTGAGATGGGGATAATAATAGCATGTACATCACAGATTTTGGTGAGGAACAAATGAGAGCATAAAGTAAGTGCTTTGCAAACCTTAAGTGAAAAAATAAATGGGTGTCCTTACAATTCTCTTTGTTTTTATGTGACAAGCCTCTTTTCTTTTTATCATACAATTCCTTGATGACATCATTTACTCCTACAGAGTAACTCCTACGGAGTTTCTCATTAGTGTTGAGTTTCAGTGTACAAACACCTACCAGGAGCCTCTTTTCTGCCCTCTGGGGGATACTCATCTCTATCTTCCCAGGCAGTCGTGTTCCAAGTCTTGCTGCCACGAAGTGACTAACAATGGTAGAATGATAGTATTGAAAAGAAGGCCTCCCCCTCACATCCATTGACGGATCCATCTGGTCAGTATGGCAGCTTGGTCTCAGGCACTCACCAAGTCTGAGACATGCCAACTCCAGGTGGCTGGGATCTTTTATGCCCCCAGACCAGAAGGATGTATCAGGTAAGCTGGGCTTAATCAAGCTGTGTGGAAGGAAGAAGCTGCATCAGGAAACTGATGGTTCTAACATGTAGAATCCCTGGTGGCAAGGTTCTAATAGTCTTCTTAGAGCACATGACCTGTGGACTGTAGAGAGCCCAAACCATATTAACATCGAATTGGGAAATTTGAACAAAATCAACAAAAATGCAATAAAACATTGAAGATATTACATTTAAGTCAATACGTAGTTTACTGGGATCCTTATGTATGGATCAGTGGCTCCCATTTTTGCTTGAGTCTGACTCCACTGTTCTAGACTATTCTAGACTCTACTAATAGACACTATTCTAGACTCCACTATTTAAATGACTAGATAATCCTCTTGTACAAAAGAAGGAAAGGGAAGGAAGGGGGAAAAATAAAAACAAACAAATAAAAAACAATAAACAAAAATGTGGAGTCTAGGTCTTCCCTCCCCTCTTTGGAAGGTCCAAGTCTCAACTCTTTTACAGGACAGGCTTCCTAGTGTGAGGAGCACTAGGGGAAAAGAGGAACAGAAAAAAACAAAACTGAACCAAAAATGTGGAGGAATACAAAAGCCAGAAGTCCTAAGCCTCTCCTGCATCCTTCCAAAAAACTAAGTCCCCCAATCTCAGTCTGCTCCGTGTGATGGAGAGCCCTGGGGAAGGATAGTGAAGGCATATTGAACTTCTTCTTAGATGAAAGCAAACTGTTTCTGACTAGTTTCAGGCAGAGAAATAGAAAAAGAAAGTACTTGCAAGGTTGATAGTTTCATACCCCTCACTCTGGGTCTGGGCTACGTAGTCTACAACCTTGATGAAATCAGGGACAGCTGGAGAGATAGACATGATGACTTTGTTCAGTTCCCTGTAGCCCACTGTAAGCTGCTAGGTACCACTAGTCTTCCTTATGGGTAACACAGGGGGTTTTCATTTTCCAATTTATTATTTATATTTTTTTTCCTGAATTTTGAGTTCTAGATTTTCTTTCTCCCTCCCATCCCTCTTCCATGCATTGAGAAGGCAAGCAAAATGGTATTAATTATACATGTGAAATCATGCAAAACACATTTCCATATTAGCCATATCAAAAAAGCAAAAAGAGTGAGAAAATTATACTTCAATTTGTACTCAGAGTTCATCAGTTTTCTCTCTGGAGATGGGTAACATTTTTTCATCATGAGTCCTTTGGAATTGTCTTGGATCATTGTATTGATCAGAGTTGTCAAGTCTTTCACAATTGATTATCATTACATTGTTACTGTGCACAATGATCTCCCAGTTCTTCTCGCTTCACTTTGCATCAGTTCATACAGGTCATCCCATGTTTTTCTGAAACCACCCCCTTGTCATTTCTTATAGCACAATAGTACTCCATCACAATCATATGCCACAATTTGTTCAACAATTCCCCAGTTGATGAGCATCCCATCAATTTACAATTCTTTGCCCCTACAAAAAGAAATGCTGTAAACATTTTTGTACATATAGGTCTTTTTTTCTTTTTCTTTGATCTATTTGGGATACAGACCCAGTAGCAATATTGCTATATCAAAGGATATGCCCAGTTTTATAACCCTTTAGGCATAGTTCCAAATTGTTCTCCAGAATGGTTGAACAAGTTCACTTTTCCACCAAAAATTCATCAGTGTTTTTTTCTCATCATTTGTCGTTTCTGAGAGGTATGAGGTGGCACCTCAGAGTTGCCTTAACTTGAATTTCTCTAATCAATAGTGATTTAGAGCATTTTCATATGACTATATATAGCTTTAATTTCTTCCTCTGAAAACTGCACCTTCCTATTTTTTGATAAGGTGCTATTTTCTTCAGTACTTTTTGTGCCTTGTTTACCAAGCTGTTAATTCTCTTTTCATAATTTTCTTTTATTATTCTTATTTCTTTTCCCAGTTTTTCTTCTATTCCTCTTAATCCTTTCTTTAACTCTTCCAGGATTCTATTTATTGGGCTTGAGTCCAACTAGCAGTTTTCTTTGAAGCTTTGCTTGCAGTTGTTTTCGCATTGTTACCTTCTTCTGAGTTAATGTCTTGGTCTTCCCTGTCACCATAGTAACTTTTTATGGTCAAGTTCTTTTTTTTGTTGTTTGATCATTTTTTCCAACCTATTTCTTCACATTAAAGTTTATTTTTTTTACAGAAATATCTACAGATGCTCTTTCCCCCCAATTTATTTATTTATTTTTAGTTTTCAACACTCATTTCTATGAGATTTTGAATTACACATTTTCTCCCCATCTTTCCCCTGCCCCCACCCCAACATAACGAGCCTATTGAATACCTCTTCCCCCAATTTGTTCTCTCTTATATCCTCCCCTATCCCCTTAACCTTCTAGTAGGGCAAGATGGATTTCTATACCCCATTGCCTGTATATCTTATTTCCCACTTGCATGTAAAAAACAATTTTTTAAAAACATTTGTTTCCGAAACCTTGATTTTCAGATTCTTTCCCTTCTTCCCTCTTCACCTACCCCCACTGGAAGGATTTGCAGTTCAATATAGGTTGTACATGTGTAGTTATGCAAAACATTTCCATAGTAGCTATACTGTGAAAGACTAACTATATTTCCCCCCATCCTATCCTGCCCCACATTTATTCTATTTTCTTCTTTGACCCTGTCCCTTTTCAAAAGTGTTTGTTTCTAATTACCCTCTCCCTCAATATGTCCTCACTTCTATCATCCTCCCTCTTACCCCCTTCCCCCCCTACTTTCCTGTAGGGTAAGATACACAATGGAGTGGGTATGTTATTCCCTCCTTAAGCTAAATTCAATGAGAGTAAGGTTGACCCATCTCCTTTCATCTTCCTGCTCTTCCCCTCCATTGTAACAGTTTTCTCTTGCCTCTTTTATGTAAAAGAATATACCCTATTCTATCTCTCCCTTTCTCCTCCTGATATATTCCTTTCACACCTCTTAATTATATTTTTTAGATATCATCCCTTCCTATTGAACTCATCCTGTGCCCTCTGTCTATGTATACATGTACACACATATAAACACACTCACATATATATTTATACACACATACACCATCCTATATAAACATATATATATGTGTGTATACATATATATATATATATATATATATATATATATATATATACACACATTCCCTTCAACTATCCTCATACTGAGAAAAATCTCATGAGTTACAATTATCATTTTTCCGTGTAAGAAT
>CM053582.1:2248274-2280307 GCA_028627135.1 Pseudochirops cupreus
TGAAAGTGAAATTTTTCTGTTCAGCTCTGTTTTTTTCATCAAGAATGCTTGAAAGTCCTCTATTTCATAGAATGACCATATTTTCCCCTGAAGCATTATACTCAGTTTTTCTGGGTAGGTTATTCTTGGTTTTAATCCTAGCTCCTTTGACCTCCAGAATCTCATATTCCAAGCCCTTCTATCCCTTAAGGTAGAAGCTGCTAGATCTTGCGTTATCTTGATTGTGTTTCCACAATACTCAAATTGTTTCTTCCTGACTGCTTATAATATTTTCTCCTTGATCTGGGAATTCTGGAATTTGGATAGGAGTTTTCTTTTGGGGATCTTTTTCAAGAGGTGATTGGTGAATTCTTTCAATATGTATTTTGCTCTCTGGCTCTAGAATATTAGGGTAATTTTCCTTAAGAATTTCTTCAAGGATGATGTCTAGGCTCTTTTTTTTAATCATAGCTTTCAGGTAGTCCAATAATTTTAAAATTATCTCTCTTGGATCTATTTTCCAGGTCAATGGTTTTTCCAATGAGATATTTCACATTGCCTTCTATTTTTTCATTTGTTTGGAACTGTTTTATAGTACCTTGGTTTCCCATAAAGTCATTACCTTTTATTTTCTCCAACCTAATTTTGAAGAAATTATTCTCTTCAGTGAGTTTTTGAAATTCCTTTTCCATATGGCCCATTTGACTTTTTAAGGCATTCCTCTCCTCATTGGCTTTTTGAGCCTCTTTTGCCATTTGAGTTATTTTTTAAGGTGTTATTTTCTTCAGTCAGGCTGTTGACTCATTTTTCATGATTTTCTTGCATCATTCTCATTTCTCTTCCCAATTTTTCCTCCACTTCTCTTACTTGATTTTCAATATCCTTTTTGAGCTCCTCCATGACCTGTGATCAGTTCATATTTTTCTTGGAGGTTTTTGTTGCAGGATTTTTGACCTTGTTGTCTTCTGATTTTGTGTTTTGATCCTCTTTGTCCCCCACAAAAGATTCTATGGTCTGATTGTGCTTCCTCTGCTTGCTCATCTTGCCAGTCAATTACTTGACTTTTGAGCTCTTTGCTATGGTAGAATTCTGCTTCCAGAGTGGAGAGTGCTGTGTCCCAAATGTCTGGGGTTTTATGAAGCTGTTGTTGGAGCTGTTGTCAGAGCTATGAGGAGGACGCCCTCTCTACAGCTGCCATGAGCTATGGAATGCTAGCATTCTTCACTCTAGGACTGCCACCCAAGACTGTGACCCAGATCCAAGCAGGTCAAAGCAAGAGCCATTACCCTTTGAATGGTCACTTGGTCCCCCTATGATCTGCATACCAGGAGCTCAGGAAGCAGCTGCTGCAGCAGCAGCTGCAGCCACTGCACTGCCACCACCTCTCACCCTGAGGGCAGGGGCTGAACTATGCTCTTTTCTCTCTCAGTTACAACAGAGTTCGCTACTGACCTTTTACTTTCTCTTTGATGTTTATGGGTTGAGAAGTCTGGAAACCACCACAATTGCTGGTGATTCACTCTCCTGAAGTGTTCTTTGGACACTCTGGGTTGTGAGTCCCGGTGGGCGCGGCTCACACGGGGGCTCTACTCATCTCCCAGCTGGGTGCAATAGACCCTTCCTGGCCTGCAGGGTTGCCTTCAGAGGGAGATTTGTTTCTCTCTGTCACTTTGTGGGTTCTGTAGCTCTAAAATTTGTCTGGAGTCATTTTTTTACAGGTATAAGAGGTGGTTGGAGCTGGAGCCCAGCAGAGTTCCTGTTTCTGCTCCACCATCTTGGCTCTGACACCACCTCCCCCCCCACTTTGATCTTTATGTTAAAGTTGGGCATTGTCCACCTTGGGGTGGAGAAGCCCTGTCCCACGTTTCAGGCTTTTTCATGCTGCTGTTTTCTGATCTAGTTCTGGGGGTCTGTAAGTTCATGGTACTTGTAAGGTGATGTGATCTGTGAAGACGTGTGGTCACGGTTCTCCTGGTCTGAATTCTGATCTTTACCCAGAAAGGGTCCTTGCTTCTCTGCAACAGCAAGTGCTAGTGCTCTTCTTGGCCCTCTTGGCCCTGATCCCATGGGTTGCCATTTGTCTGTAACTGCAGTAACATGCCTGGAGTCCATAGCTCCCCTTATCTTAACGGATTTCCCTTGTTAGCCTTCTGAAGGATTCAAATGGGGCAGGGGCTTTGGAAGATACCTCAGGCTTGAGTGAGGCTGAACAGCCTCTACTGCTTAGTTGTTTAATGAGCTGGCTATTTGTTACTTTCGTGTCTTCCTCACGATTCCAGAGTCATGCCCAAAGCTTTCTCCTGGAGATGGTATTATCCCCCTCTACCCACCTCGCAGGGAAGGCTTTATGACTTCTCCCCTCATTCTCAGTGTCTATTTATACCAATATCAGTATTTGTCCAGGCCACAACTGTCCCCATATCTGCTCAAATTTCACCCCCTGATTGGCTGACACCTCTATGGTTCTGTGGTTGATCAACCCCATAGTTAAAGTCTGAGGCAATTCTGGTGGGGCTCTCTGCAGAAGGTGGGATATAATTGCTCCTGAGAAAGGCTAGACATAGAATAAGGTGGGCCTTCAAGGGTTCTGAATAGATACAGTTTATCAAACTTGTTTTTTTTTAAGAACTTCATCTCCTCCCTATCTGGGAGTTGGCTGTAAGGGAAATTTATCTTTAGAGATCTGGTGTGTATAATTCCATGTCTTAGCCACTTAAGAAGGGACAAGAGCTTATCCTTTCTGGAGGCTCTAATACATTTAGTTGGCATTATAAAAAGAGGTCCTCAGAGAGGGCTCCCATGGGAATCTAAAGCAATGAGCCATGCTCCCTGGCTTCATTAGAGCCATTGCTCCAGGTACTCCTAGCTTTTTGTTTGAACTTCTCCTGCAGTTACCACCTGTTCTTTTTGGCAGAAAGCGTCCACCCACACCTTGTTTCTTCTGGGCAAGGAGTCACTGTCCTCCAGGGAACAGTGATAGGATGTTGTTGTTCAGTTATTTCAGTCATGTCCGACTCCTTGTGACCCTATTTGGAGTTTTCTTGGCAGAGACACTGGAGTGTTTTTCCATTTCCTTCTCCAACTCATTTTATAGATGAGGAAACTGAGTCATACAAAGTTAAATGACTTGCCCAGGGTCACATAGCTAGTATGTATCTGAGGTTGGATTTAAACTCAGGAAGATGCATCTTTTTGACTCCAAGCCTCCCACTCTATGTGCTGTACCACCTAGCTATCCCAGTGATAGGGTAGGCCTGGGATTTTCTAACCACTGGTGGGAGTTCTTTAGTCTCTGCCCCAAGCCTGCTTTCTTAGAGTTTCATTATTCCTATCTAGGCAAGAACCTGAACCTTAAGGTCAGAGACCATAGAATGGGTCCCTGATTTGGGCCCCATCAGGCACTCATATCTGGAGAGATTTCTTTGCTTATTTCTCCAGCAGCAATACCGACTGTCCCTAGGAGTATGAATAATTTAATACTAAGGAAATGGTGAATCAAAGAACAAATCATAGAAATTATAGATAATTTCATAAAAGAAAATGACAGCAATGAGACAATATACCACAATTTGTAGGATGCAGTCGAAATAGTCCCCAGGGAAAAATCAATATTTCTAAACACTTTTCTCACCCAAAGAGAGAGGAATGGGATCAATGAATTCAGCATGCAACTAAAAGGTAGAAAAGTAACAAATTAAAACCACCATTAAATACTAAAATAGAAATTCTGAAGATCAAAAAAGATGAATGAAATTCAAAGCAAAAAATGTAATTAATAAGTAAAACTTTTTTGAAAGAAGCTAGTAAGATAGAAATATCATTATCCATTTTAATTTTTAATAAAGAAAAAAGAAGCCCAATTTACCAGTGTCAAAAATATAAAAGGAACGTTTGCACAAATTAAGATTAAATAAAGGAAATGACCAGATACTACCTTGCCCAGACTTTTGGCTAAGACAGATATCTGAATAAAGGCAGGCTGCCAAGCTCTCCCATATCTACTATAGCAAAAATTTGAAGTTTGCATCAGACTGAATCATAATCAAAAAATTCAATGAGAAATTATAACAAGTGATTCTTCCACTCCAGAACTGCATACAAAGTCAGCATCAGTTCAGTCGAACCAGCCTATAGCCTTCTAGATTGACTAGGAAAGCGTGAGAGATAAATATATCATCTGTAGAGCTCTCTGTTCAGAGGCAGAAAAACTAGAAGGATCCTTGAGAAAGCCCTGGGATGGCTGTAAACACATAGTGGGGAGCCCTTAGAAACCCAGGGAGCAGCATCAACCAGTATAAATGTAGTTCAGACTAGGACACTCCAGGGTTCCCAGGTTTTTAGCAGTATGTTCTGGAATGCAGTAGAGGACCTTGATGGTTCATCATGGTGAATGTAGGGTTTATCTCAACAAGAGGAGTTTGGTACATGACCAAGGAGACCCAGGGTGAGAACAAGCAGGATCAGCTATCCCACAAAAAAGTGCATCAAGGGGTAGCTCCTGGCTCTGGCACAAAGGTCCACTCTAAGAATTAAATCTGGAAAGATGAGTAAATAAAAGAAAACATTGACCTATATGATAAAATGTTATTGTAAATCCCCAAAGGAGGGAGTATTTAAGAGTTGTTGGACTCCCTAAAAACATAATAAGAAAAATAACCTGGATATTATATTTCAAAATTTCAAAACTTTCCCAGATATTTTCAGACCAGAAGGTAAAGTAGAATACACTCTGATCACATTCAGAAAGGAACCCCAAAAGGAAAAATCTCCCAAAGGAATGACAAATGAAAACCCAAATTTAGAGCTCCTCAGCCAAAGGGAAAATGTTACAGACATCCAGAAATAAACAGGTCAAGAACCAAGCAATCATAGTCAAGATCACACAAGAGCTGGCAACTTTTACTGAAAACCAGAAGAGATCTTGGACTATAAATCTGAAAGGCAAAAGAGAAAGACTTACAACCTAAAATAACTTACCCTGAAAAGTTGAGTATAATCTTATAGAGGAAAAAGACTTTAGAAACATGGTGGGAGGGGGAATGGGCATCAGATGAACCTCACTCATCTGAAATAGTTAATGGAGAGTTGAATGTACACACATACACACTCATAAGCAAGTGTAGAAATATGTTAAAGTCAACAGGGAAACAAGCAATTATAAGGAGAGATGGTTATGAGGGAGACTAATACCTTGGAAGGAATATTCACAAGCAAACAAACATCCTGATCCTTAAGAAAAGATTTAAAGGAGGAAGAAAAAAACCCCTAGAATCTAAGGGGATATCATAGTTTGCCTCTTGTTCAATTAAGCAAAGGCTAAACAAATTGTAGTATAACAATGTAATAGACTATTATTGTGCTATAAGAAATGACAGAGATATTAGAGAATCCAAAGTAGTATTAACTGACAGAATAAAATGAACAGAAACACCCAGCTATTAGGGCAAGAACTCACTAGGTGATAAAACAAAACAAAACAAAATGTTGGGACAACTGCAAAGTAGTCTGACAAAAAATAAGAATAGATGAGCATCTCATGCTATATACCAAGATAAGCTGAAAATGTATTCATGGTGTATACACAAAGGGAAGTATGAAAGCAATTACCTATCAGGTCTATGGATAGGGGAATAATTCATGACTAAACAAGAGATAGAGGTTCATGGGAAGTAAAATGGATACTTTTGATTACATAAATTAAAAAGTTTTTGTACAAAGGAAACCAATGCAACTAAAATGAGAAGAAAAGCAGGAAACTGGGGAAAAAAAATTTATAGCAAGTTTCTCTGATGAAGGTCTCATTTCTCAAGTACATAGAGAACTGAGTTAAATTTATAAAAATAGGAACCATTCTCCAATTGATAAATGGTCAAAAGATAAGAACAGGAAATTTTCTGAGGAAGAAATCAAAGTTATCAATAGTCAAAAATGCTCTAGATCACTAATAATTAGAGGAATGATAACTAGAGAAAATAATTAGGTATTAATAATTAGAGAAATTGAACAAACTCATACCCATCACATTGACTAAGATGACAGGAAAGGAAAATAATAAATGTTGGAGGGGATGTGGGAAAATAGATACTCTGATACACTGTTGGTGGAACTGTGAACTGGTCTAACCATTCTGGAGGACAATTTGGAACTGTAAAACTGTATATAGCCTTTGACTTAGCAATACCACCATTAGGTCTATACCTCAATGAAAGAAAAAAAGAAAAAGGACACATGTATAAAAAATATTTAGAGCAGCTCTTTTTTCAGTGGTAAAAAATTAGAAATTGAAGGGATGCCCATCAATTGAGGAATGGCCTAGCAAGTTATGGCATATAAATGGGATGGAATATTACTGTGCTATAAGAAATGATGAAAGAGATTATTTTAGAAAAACCTGGAAAAACTTATATGAACTGATGCAACATGAAGCCAGCAGAAACAGAGCAAGCTATACAATGACAACAATGTTGTAATGATAATCAGCTGTGAAAGACTTAGTAACCAATCAGTGCAATGACCAACCACAAATCCAAAGGACTCATGATGAAAAATGCTATCTGCTTCCAGTGAGGGAACTGATGGACTCAGAGTGCAAATTGAAGCATATTTTTTTCCCTTTATTTTCTTGCTTTATCTTTTTAAAAGCCTAGTGTGGAGATATATTTTACTTCATACGTAAAATGGATATCATATCTCTTGCTTTTTCAATAGGTGAGGGAGAGAATTTGGAACTGAAAATAAAAATAAAATTTAAAAAATAAATATCCCCACAAACCAAGTGACAGCAGAAACTGAAGAACAATTTACACATTATAATGAAAAGTGACTTTAAGAGAATTCTGAACTCTGACCAGCACAGTTACTCACCATGTCTCCAGAGGACCCATGAAACACGTTTCTCGCCTCCTGATAGCTAGTAGATACAAAGTGTAGAATGTGCCATACATTTGTTCGTGACCATTGTGCTTGTCTACGCTTATTTTTCCAAATCTTTTTTCCTCTTTTTTTCTTTCAGCTTCAGGGGGACAGTTGAGAAGAGGAGGTTAAAATAGTGATGGAAAAAAGAAGATCCTGGCAGCATTTTTTAAAATACCCAGAGCAGAAGGAAATTCAGAAGGAAGCACATGCCAGGGGGACAGTTTAGAAAGTAATGCGCGTATTATATGTTTTTCCATCCTCTTTTTGCGTTCTACTATATGTACAGAAACGTTCTTTTTCTTGGTGTTTAAGTTCTGAATTAATTTTTTAAGAAAATATTCAAATCACTGTACGTATAAGATAAATAAAATGTAATTGGAAGGTAATATCAGTGGGAAGGCACCAGGGAGAAGAAGGAAGAATGGATGACACCCAGAAACATCTTCCTCAAAATGTGGTCTTCTTCAAAAAGAGCTGAGTCTTGAAGGAAGCCATGGAAAGAAAGAAGGAAATGGAAATGAGGAAGAAGAGCACTCTGGATATAGGAGTAAGCTAGTGGGAGGAGGCAAAAGATGGAGGGTTATGTTTGAGAAACAGCACAGAGGCTATTGTAGCTAGATCCTAGAGTATTTTGGGGAAAAGAAAATATATTAGATCAAAAAGGCATAGGGCCTGCCCACAGGGAACTTATGATGTCATTAGAGCTATGATCCGGTTGTACTCAACCCACATTTCCAATTGGTTGCCAAGTCTTATTGACTCAATCTCCATAACATCCCTTGTATCCATCCCCTCTTTTATCTATCTAATAGAGAAGAAACACATATTCTTTCTGAATCTTAATGTAGGTATAAAACACACTGCTAATCTAAATAAACCCCCAAATAAGGAGTTGGTAGCTTTGTAACAACTATAAGTAGAGACTCAAGGGGAAAAATGAATTGTCTACAAAGATTACATGAGTATCTAGAACAGTGGTTCTCAACCTGTGCTTCATGACCCCTTTGGGGGTTGAACGACCCTTTCCAGCCAAAACACGTATTTCTGATGGTCTTAGGAACTGAGACACCACTCCTCTATCTGTCTCCAGGTAGGTCTGCCCACATGCAGATATGCCCACATATGAGTATTAAAGGGTCACAGCATTAGGAAGGTTGAAACCACTGATCTGGAAGAAATGAAAGAAAAATCAAATGAAGTAAAAGTAAAGAAAAATAATAAAACAATAAATGAAATAATAGAAATAATTAAGGAAAAAATTAAGTAAAACATTGGAGGAAAGAAGTGGAAGGGGAATAAGTAGCTTAGATAGGAAGTGGGTAAATCTCGCCCAAGAAACAAAGTCTCTGAAAATTAGAATAAACCAAAAAGAAATCAAGAACTCCATGAGATATTATGAAAAATTAGAGCAAAATCATTGCTGATTAAGGGTGGTGGTGGCTAGATGGTGCATTGAATAGAGCACCAGCCCTGGAGTCAGGAGGACCTGAGTTCAAATCCGACCTCAGACACTTGACACACTTACTAGCCATGTGACTTTGGGCAAGTCCCTTAACCCCAATTGCCCTGCCCTCCCCCCTCCAACAAGCAAAAACAAAACAAACAAAAACTGATTGGAAAAAAGAAGAAAATGTAAGATATCTGATATAAAAAAACAAATGACCTGGAAAACAGATCAGAAAAAATAGGAAGACAGGAGAGAGAATTTAAGAATTATTGAATTCCCTGAAAATCATGATTTAAAAAAAAAAGCCTGGACATTATTTTCTCAAAAATTATAAATGAAACCAATGAAGATCTATTAGAACGAAGGGATGAAATGAAGATAAAAAGAATGCATCAATCACCTCCTGAGAGAAACTTAAAAAGGAAGTCTCAGGATTGTTATAGCCAAAATCTAGAATTCTTACATTAAAAGGAGAAAAAAAGATTACACATCCCAAAACAAGAAATTCAAGGGGCAGCTAGATGGTACAGTGAATAGAGCACCAGCTCTGGAGTCAGGAGGACCTGAGTACAAATCTGGCCTCAGACACTTAACATAAAAAACTAGCCGTGTGACCTTGGGCAAGTCACTTAACCCCAATTGCCTTCCAAAAAAAAAAAACAAGCAAAAAAAAAAAAAAAAGAAACGGTTAAAAAAAAATAAGAAATTCAAGTCCCAAGAAACTACAGCCAGGCTCACACAAAACCCCCAAATGAAAACTTCCAGGGACATCACAGCCAAAATCCAGAGCTTCCAGGTGAAAGAAGAGATAAACAATGAGCAGCCATAAAGAAAGAATTCAAATAATGAGGAGCCACCTTAAAGTTTGATCACACATGATTTAGCAGCCACCACTCTAAAGTGGCAGAGAACTTGGAATAAGATATTCCAGAAGGTGACCTATATAGGCTTCCAGCCAAAATTAACTTACCCAGTAAAATTGAATATAATGATGGAGTGGGGTGGGAGAATGGATCATTAATAAAATAGAGCACTTCCAAGCATTCCAAGATCAGTATTGCATGGAAACCTGGAATGTAAGATCTATGAACCAAGGCAAGCTGGATATAGTCAAACAGGAGATGGAAAGATTAAACATTGGCACGTTGGATGTCAGTGAGCTTAAATGTCTGGGAATAGGTGAATTTAATTCAGATATTCACTACATATACTACTGTGAGAAAAAAATCCCTTAAGAAGAAATAGAGTAACACTCATAGTCAATAAAAGGGTAAGAAAAGTAGTACTGGGCTGTAATTTCAAAAATGATAGAATGATATCTGTTTGAATCCAGGGCAAACCCTTTAGCATCACAAGTCTATGCTCCAACCACTGATGCAGAAGAGTTCAAAGTTGATCAGTTCTATAAATCATTTTCTATAAATATCATCAAAAAAAGATGTCATATTCATTATAGGGAATTGAAACACTAAAGTAGGAAATCAAAAGACAGTTGTAACAACAGGCAAGTTTGGCCTTGGCATACAAAATGAAGCAGGGCAGAGGTTAATAGAGTTTTGTCAAGATAACTCACTTGTAATAACAAACACTCTTTTTCAACAAAAGGCAACTGTACACATGGACATTACCAGATGTTCGATATTGAAAACTGATTGATTGTATACTTTGTAGCCAAAGGTGGAGAAGCTCTATACTGTCAGTTAAAACAAGACCTGGAACTGACTGTGGCTCAGATCATGAGCTCCTTATTGCAAAATTCAGACTTAAATTCAAGAAAATGAGGAAGACCATCAGACCTTATAGGTATAACCTAAATAACATCCCTTATCAATATGAAGTGAAAGTGATGACTAGATTTAAGATATCTGATATGGTAAATAGAGTGCCTTGGGCACTACACACAGAGGTTCACAATATTGTACAGGAGGCAGCAACAGAAAACATTCAGAAAAAAAGAAGAGCAAGAAAACAAAATGTCTCTCTGATGAAGCTTTACAAATAGCTGAGGAAAGAAGGAAAGGAAAGGGAAAGGAGAAAGGAAATAAACTAAATGCAGAATTCCGGAGAATAACAAGGAGAGATAAGGTTTTCTTAAATGAGCAAGGAAAAGAAATAGAAGAAAACAATAGAATGGGAAAGACAAGAGATCTCTTCAAGGAAACTGGTGACACCAAGGGAAAGTTTTCATGCAAAAATGGGCATAATAAAAGACAAAAAAGGTAGGGATTTAACAGAAGCAGAAGAGATTAAAAAGAGGTGGCAAGAATATACACACACACACATATGCGTGCACGCACAAAACTACACAAGAATGATCTTAATATCACCAGTAACCAGGATGGTATGCTTACTGATCTAGAGTCATTCATTCATCCTGGAGAATAAAGTCAAGTGGGCCTTAGGAAGATCACTAACAATAAGGCTAGTGGAGGTAATAGAATTCCAGATGAGCTATTTGAAATCCTAAAAGATGATGCTGTTAAAATGCTGCACTCAATAAGCCAGCAAATCTGGAAAACCCAACGGTGGCCATTGGATTGGAAAAGATGAGTTTATGTCTCAATCCTAAAGAAGGGAAAGGCTTAGAAATACTAAAATCACTGAACAATTGTGCTCATTTCACATTCCAGCAAAGTTATGCTTAAGATTTTGTAATCTTGGCTTCAGCAATATGTGAACCAAGAATTCCCAAAAGAACAGTATGGTTTTCAAAGAGGCAGAGGAACTAGCAACCAAATTTCCATCATTTGCTGGATTATGGACAAAGCAAAGGAGTTCCAGAAAAACATCTACCTCTGCGTCATTGATTATGCTAAAGCCTTTGACTGTGGATTACAACAATATGTGGCAAGTCCTCAAAGTGATGGGAGTACCAGATTATCTTAACTGTCTCCTGAGGAACCTGGTCACGAGGCAACAGTTAGAATTGAACACGAAACAACCAATTGGTTTAAGGTTGGAAAAGGAGAATGACAAGGCTGTATATTGTCATCTTATTTATTTAATTTATATACAGAGTACATCATGTGAAATGCCAGGCTGGAAGAATCAAAAGCTGGAATTGAAGCTGCTGGAAGAAATATTAATAATCTGATATATGCAGATGATATCACTCTAGTGGCAGAAAATGAAGAATAATTAAGCCACCTGATGAGGGTGAAAGAGGAGAGTATCAAAACTGGCTTGAAGCTTACCATTAAAAAAACCTAAGATCTTGGCAATGGGTCCCATCACCTGCTGACAAATAGAAGGAGAAGAAATGGAAGCAGTGTCAGATTTATATTTTTGGACTCAAAGATCACAGCAGATGGTGACTGCAGCCATGAAATTAAAAGACACTTGCTCCTTGGAAGGAAAGCTATGGCAAATCTGGACAGCATACTAAAAAGCAGAGACATCACCTTGACAACAAAAATCTATATTGTCAAAGCTGTGGTTTTTCCAGTAGCAGTGTGTGGTTGTAAGAGTTCAACTATAAGGAAAACTGAGCACCACAGGTGATGCTTTCAAATTGTGGTGCTGAAGAAGACTTTTGAAAGTCCCTTGGACAGCAAGGAGGTCAAATCAGTCAATACTTAAAGAAATTTTTTTCAGGCTATTCACTTGAAGGTCTAATACTGAAACTGAAACTGAAATTAAGTATTTTGGCAACATAGTAAGAGTAAAAAAAGACCCTCATGTTGGGAAATACTGAAGACAAAAGGAAAATGGGATAGCAGAGGATGAGATGGATAGATAGTATCATGGAAACAATGAAGATGAACTTGGACAGATTTTGAGAGATAGTGGTAGACAGTGGTAGATAGAAGGGTCCATATGGTCAAGAAGGGTTGCTCATGACTGAATGACTGAACAACAATAAAAAGCATTCCTGATGAAAAGATCAGAGCTGAGGAGAAAACCCGAAGTATAAAAACAGAATGAAGAACATAAAAAGGTATACATGGATGAATAAAGATAAAGGAGTAAACAAGAATGAACTGCTTACATTTAAACATAGGGAGATGATACATGTATCCCCTCTGAACTCTTATCATCATCAGGATTCAAAGAGGGAGTCGAATTAGATAAAGTTTCAGAGTGGTTCTGCTATTTCTTGATGACCTTAAGAAAGGAATGGAAAGAGATGGGAAAAGGAATACACTGGGTGTGTGTGTGTGGAGGGGGGAGAAGATTAGGGAAAATTATGTCACATAATCAGAGTGCACAAGTAGACATCTATATAAACAAGGAGGAGGGGGTGGAAGGAGTGGTTAGCACTTGAACCTCACTCTCATCTGAATTGGTCAAATGAAGGATGAATACACACAGAGTATTTAAATTGAATATATTTGACTCAACAGTGATATAGGTTATTGTTCTTAGTGCTGGAAAAGGGCCAAAATGACATCACTATAGTGATACAGGAGGGAAAGGAAAGAAGGGGGAGGGGAATCATGGGGAGAGTAGATTAAGTGAGAAATTAGTCCTAAGTAAAATTCTTAGTTAAGAGTTTCTTAACTAAGGATGTACAAAAACATTTGTAGCTCTTTTTGAGGTGGCAAAGAATAGGAATCTGAGGGCTTCCAGTAAAATGGGGAATGGATGAACAAGTGATGGTATATGAATGTGATGGAATACTCTGAACTCTTCTGAGTGTTTTGTTTTTCTTGCTTTCTCAAGGTAGAGGAGGGAGAAAAGGCTGATCTTTGTTTGAAAACAAAATATAACTAAAAAAAAGACAAGAGAGGGCTCAATATACTGCCCCACCCCACTTCCTCCCCATCTGTAGGCTAATCACCTGAAATCTCAGCACTAGAAAGAATGATTTCAGTTTTGATGCTCAGCACCTTCTCAACTCACCCTCAGTGAGTTGCCTCTCCTGTCTCATTGTAGGGCAGAACATTCAACTCTTCTCAAAGCCTTCCTTTATAGAGGTCTCTCAGTCTTCCTGGTCAATCCATTTTTCTATCAGCTGCTCTACTTTTCTTCTACTAGCAGACTATGAGCGTATGGGGTGTGAGGGTTTGGTAAGCCTTTTTCATAGTTGTTCTTCCACCTTTGGTGTCCAACCAGTCACACAACTCTCACCAAGAAGCTTGTCGCATGTACAGTGGCCACACCCCAGGAAAACTGTCTCAGCATATGGGCTCAAGCAGATTAAGGGTAATTATGGGCCTCAAACTGTCAGTGAGTTAGAGGGATGTGTACCCCAAGCATGGGAAGACTTCCCCTGGTAGAATGGGTAGATGAGCACAATTTGATGCAAGGGCCATGAAGGTGGCTAAAGCGGGTGCCATGGAGACCTTAGAACTTGGTTAGACAAAAAAGATGCCAAGATCATCCACTGCAATTTGGACCATCATCGCCACTTGTCCTGACTTTTGTCTTGCCACTGGACTTTGATGACTCTGGAAGAGAGAGTGAGGCTGATGACTTTGTGTAACTGCCTCACTTCAATCCATTTCACATGCAAGTTAAGACATCACCTCATGATATCATTGGTTCTCTTTCAAAAATGAAGGATGAACAAAACAAACATTGTCCTTTCCCTTTTCAGCTTCCTTTTGTGTGTTGTTACACAATGCCCATTAGATTGTAAACTCCTTGAGGGCAGAGACCATCTCTTGTTTGTTGTATCTCCCATACTTAGCACAAAGTTTACCTGGTCTACCTAGGGATGTTTATTGAATTGAAAAACTTGTGAGTTAAGAAAAGAGGAGGATGAGAAAGGAGGAGAGGGGAACTTGCTGTTTCTCATAACTGTGGTGTGTGAAAGGAAAAGGATGTAACTATGGAGGAAATGGTGTCAGGAGCAAGAATGAGATGGACTTTACTGTTGTTTGAAAGGGAAAAGGATGGTTGAAACACACACACAGAGAGAGAGAGAGACAGAGAGAGAGACAGAGAGATAGAGAAAGAAAGAGAGACAGAGACAGAGAGATAGGCAGAGAGAGACAGAGAGAGACAGAGACAGAGACATATAGAGAAACTGGTGCAGAAATACATGAAACTTCAAGGGGAAGCAAGTGAGGATTGGGGCTGGAGTTAAAGAGGAAAGGTAAGATGGGAAAGGAATAGCAAAGCAAGCCTCCTGATCCTGAAGTGGGGATTAAAAAAAAAAATGAAAGAAAAGCATAGAACTAGAATCTCAATGGATGCTCATCAATCAGGAAATGGCTGGAAAAAAATTGTGGTGTGTCAGAGTAATGGAATATTATTTCATTGTAAGAAATAAGGAAAGGGAAGACTGCAGAGAATATCGGCTAGCACGAACTTATACAGAGTGACATAAACAGAACCAAGAGGAGAATTTATTCAAGTACAGCAACATTGTGAAGAAAAGCAATTTTGAAAAACTTTTACAAAATGGATCAAACCAATGACCAGTTTTGTCTCCACAGGGCCTAAGCACGTTATCCACCTCTTGACAGAGAGGTGCTAGACGCACAGGGCAGAAAGACATTTTTGTACATGACCACTGTGTGGATTTGTTTGGACTACACTTATTTGTTACAAGGATTTTTTTCTTTCCTTTTTTTTAAGTTGGGGGTGGAGGTTGGGGTACAGAAGGAGTGATTGGTAATACTGGTGCAATAAAAAGAAAGAGGGCCATTGAAACATTTTTTTTAATGCACAGAAGGAAAAGAAGGAAGTTAAGAAGGAAGCACAGACAAGCAGGACAGTTTGAAAGTAATGTGTGGAATTCATTATATACTTAAACTGAACAAGCAGGATAAAATGTAGATTCAGAGTTTCATATACAATCCTGCTTTTGTATTCTTGTGTGTATATGGAAATGATCTCTCTTTTTTGGTTTTAAGTTCAAAATAAAAAAAGAAATAAAATCAAACAAATAAGAAACTATTTTCCTAAACTATATGCCAATAAAACTGACAACTTTAATGAAATATATGAATGTTTAGAAAAATATAAAATTTCCATATTAACAGGATAAGAAATAGAAAATGTAAATAACCGAATCTCAGAAAAAATAAATTTAACATGCCATAAACGTATTCCCAAAGGGGGAGGGGGGAGGAAGCCTCAGGCCAGATGGATTTACAAGTGAATTCTGTCAAATATTCAAAGAACAACTAATTCCGATATTAAATAGGCTGTTTTTAAAAATAAGAAAATTTGAGATCCTACTAAATTCCTTCTGTGTCACAAACATGGTCTTGATGCCTAAATCAGAGAGTCAAACCAGAGAAAAATTATGGACCAATATCCCTAATGAAACATTTATGTAAAATATTTTAAAAAGATGTGAGCAAGGAGGCTATAGCAGTGTATTAAAAACAAAATGCCCAGGTTGAATTTATATCAGATGTGCGAGGTTTGTTCAGTAGAAGGAAAAATGTAAAAGTGATAGATTATATTAATGACAAGAGAAAAATCTTAATTTTATCAATAAATGCTTTTAACAAAATACAATTTCTGTTAAGAAACACTAGAAAACATGAATAAGTGGACTTTTTCTTAATATAAGTGGTATCTATCTAAAAACAAGAACCCGCGTTAAATACAATGAGGATAATCTAAAGACCTTTTCAGTTAGGTCAGGAGTAAAGCAAGAATGGTCATCACCGCTACTATTATTTGATATGGTGCTCAAAGCGTCACCTATAGCAAAAAGGCAAGAAAAAGTAACTGATGTAATAAACGTAGGCAAAAACCCAACAACCTACAAATATCACCTTTTCCACATCGTATATTTTTCAATTTGTTTCAAGTTGTTTTTTTCCTACTGAGGCAAGATAAGAAAATGTGTTTTGATAATTGGAAAAAAAAGGAAAATAAAAGTTAGCTAAAAATAAACTGTGAGCAAGGCAGTTCCTTGGCATTTTAGGAACTTGCTACCTAAGACTTAAAAAGAAAACCCAACAACTGCTTTTATATTCTTTTTGTCCAAAGGAACCATAACTGGGTTTCATTTACATCAATTCACCTGGAAACAAAGTGAATTGTTGGTATGTACTGTAGCTTCGTTATTCTCAACAATTCATACTAGTGTTGTGAGAGTGTGGGGAGTTAACTCATCTATTCCCATTTCTTTTTTTAAAATTGTTGTTACTATCTTCTATTTCTTATGTCATCATAGTTACCCTAAATATCCCTCCTCAGTCCCTTCCCAGAAAATCATCTCATAGAACAAGTAGTATTTATTTTAGAGAGGGAAAAAAATCAGCACAACTGATCAGCACATTGAAAAAGTCTGAAAACCAGTGCAGTGTATAATATCTTTGGACCTCCCACCTCCACAAAAGGATAGTCTGGGTATGTCCTCTCATATCTCTTCATTTGAGTCATGCTTGATCTTTATGATTTTGTCACATTTACTTTTTATTTTTTTGATGTGTTCTTTCCACTGACATTAGATGTGTCCTTTCTACTTGTATTGTTATAGTGACTATATGTATTGTTTTCTTGTCTCTATTTACTTTACTTTGCATCAGTTCATGTGGATCTTTTTATGGTTCTCTGTATTCATCACACACATCATTTCTTGCAGCACAGTCATATTCCATTACATTCATGTACCGCAATGTGTTTAGCCATTCTTCAAATGATGGGCATTCACTTTGTTTCTGATTGTTAACTATAAAAAAGTGCTGCTATAAAAATTTTTATGGTGGCATATGGGCACATTCTTTTTATCGATGACTTCCTTGGGGTATAAGCCCAGTAATGGAATCTCTAGCTTAAAGGGTATGAATGTTTTAGTCACTTTATTTGCATATTAGCATTTTGGATCGCTTCCTAAAATGATTATACCATTTCACAGCTTCACCGACAATGTATTAGTGTACCTATCTTCCCATATTCCCTCCACCATTGACTGTTGCTACTTTTTGTCTGCAAATTCTTTTGCCAATTTGCAGAGTATGAAGTGAAACCTCAGGGCTATTCTCATTTGTGTTTCTCTCATTATTAGTGATTTGCAACATTCTTTCATGTAGTTGTGCATACTTTGCAATTCTTCTTTTGAGAACTGTTCATATACTTTGACCATTAATCTATTGATGAATTGCTATTAATCTTATATACTTTTATTAATGGTTTACTTTTCTTGGCTACCAAACCCCTATCAGAGAAATTTGATACAAAGACTTTTTCCTGTTCAATATTCCCTTCTTATCTTAGGTATATTAATTTTGTCTGTGTGAAATCTTTTCAGATTCATGTAATCAAAGTTATCTGTTTTATCTTTTGTAATTGCCTCTATCTCTTGTTTGGCTAAAATATATCTCCTAACCATGGATTTTGAGAACCATAGATTCTCTTCTAATTTTAAAATAGTATAATATTTAATATTAAGGCCATATATCCATTTAGAATGTATTCTGAAATATGATGCTGTTGTTCTAAACCTAATTTCTCCCAGACTATTTTCCATTTTTTCCCAGAAGTTTTAATCAAATAAGGAGTTTTTTACTCAGTAATTTGTTTTCTCCTTTATCAAATACTGAGTTACTGAGATCTATTTTTTCATTCTTCCTTGTCTAATCTGTTCCATTAATCTATTTCTCTATTTTTTAACCAATAACATAGGGCTTTGATGACTGTTGCTTTATAATATAGTTTAAGAATAATACTATTTTTTATCATTTCCCTTTACATTTTAGATCATTTGTTTATTAAAAATGAATTTTGTTGTTATTTCACCAAGTTCTATAAAACATCTCCTTGATAATTTGATTGGTATGACATTAAAATGTAGATTAATTTTGGTAATATTTTCATTTTTATTATATTGTTGTGACGTAGTGTAAGGTTAATCGGATATGAGGTCTTACCTGCCCATTAATAGGCTGGATTAGTGATGAGTATCTTACTAAACCTTGCTTTTTGGTATCCTAAAAGCAATGTCCCAAATAAATGCTTCAGTTTTGTCTTGGTGGAGGAGGGTTTGCTATATTTTGTGAACAAACCCTGGGAATATGTATGCATATTCATAACAGCTGCTCTGGGTATCACATTGGTGTTAATACCTAGCCGTGAGCACTGAATGTTCTTCTAGTCATTTAAGTTGTTCTTTCTTTCCTTAAGGAAACCTTTGAAATTGAATTTATAGAAGTCTTTTGCATGCTTTGGTAGGTTGATCCCCAGATATTTTATAGATTTTTCAGCTATTTGGAATGGGATTTGCATTTTATTATTATCTCTTGGATTTTGTTATCGTTATATAGGAATGCAGTTGATTTTTAAGTGTTTATTTTACAGCTTTCGAATTTTCTAAAGCTCTTATCTCAATTAGTTAATAAAAGTCTTAATCCTTGCTGATTCTGTAAGATTTTTCAAATATGCCATCATATTATCCTCAAATAGAGATACTTTTATCTCCTCTTGACCTATCTTTTCTTTCTTCTGTCTGATTAGTGTAGCTAGCATTTCTAGAACTATATCAAATAACAGTGGTAAGAATGAGCATCCTTACTTCACTTGTTATTCAGTCATTTTCCAGTCACGTTTGATTCTTTCTGTCCTCATTTGGTATTTTGTTGGCAAAGATACTATAGTAGTTTGCCATTTCCTTCTCCAGCCCTTTTACAGATGAAGAAACAGGCAAAGAGGGTCAAGTTATTTGCCCCAGTTAATAAGTGTCTGAGGCCAGATTTGAATTTAAGAAGATGAACCTGGCATTCTATCCACTGTGCCACCTAGCTGCCCTGATCCTTATTTTGCTTCTGAATTTATTGAAAAAGCTTCTAGTATATCCCAATTGCATATGAGGCTTGTTTTTGGTTTTAGATAGATGTCTTCTATGATGTTAAAAAAGGTCCTCATATGCCTATACTTTGCAGAGTTTTTAGTATAACAGAGTGTTGCACTTTTTCAAAATCTTTTTCTGTATTTATTGAGACGATCATGTGGTTTTGGATGTTTGGTTTTTAATATTACTAATTATGTTGATTTCCTAATGTTGAACTGCTCTCGTATCCCTGATATAAATCCTAATTGGTCATAATCAATGATTTCTTGGATGAATCACTGTTAATCTGCTAGACAGAATTTTGTTTAAAATTTTTTCATCATTCTTCACTAAAGATATTGGCCAATAGTTGCCTTTTTCCATTTTATATTTCTCTAGTTTGGGTAGTAGTACTATATTTGCCACCTAAAAAAATTCTAGCAGTGTGTTTTCTTTCTCTATTTCTTTTGTGTTTTCAGTTTTGTTAGCATAATATGTTCTGATTATCCTGTTTATTTCTTCTGGTTCTGCTGTGATTTCACCTTCATTTGATAGTTTATTCATTTGATTTTCTGCTCTCTTCTTTTTAATAAGATTAGTAAAGTATTTATCAATTTTATTAGTATTTTTCAAAAGACCAGCTTTTGGTTTTATTTGTCATTTCTATTAGGTTTTTTGTTTTGTTTTCAATTTATCTATTTTCCTTTTAATTTTTAAAATTCCCTCTTTAAAACATTTTAGGTTTGTTTCTTCATTGGTTTTTTAATTTTTAAAACACGTATATTCAGTTCATTAATCTTCACTTTCTGTTTTGTTGATTTATGTTTGTAAAGGTATGATTTTTTTCCTTGAGGACTGCTTTAGCAGTATCTTAGAAATTCTGACATGTTGTTTCATCATTATCATTATCTTTTATGTAGTTATTGTTTCTATGATTTGTTTTTTGACCCACTCATTATTTAAGATTTAATTATTATGTATCCATTTGGGTCTGTATCTTTTCTTTGTGATCCCTGAACACATTTATATTTTTATTGCATATTTTATTTTATTGTATATTTATTATTATATTTTATCTGTAAAGGATGTATCAGCTATTTCTTCCTTTTTACATTTGTTTGCAATATCTCTGTGCCATAGCATGTGGTCAATTTTTGTAAGAATTTCATGTAGTATGGAGAAATATGCATATTCTTTTGCTATTCCATTTAGAAGATGCCATAAGTATCTTAACTCTAGTTTCTCTAGCAATTTGTTCCACTCCATTTTCCTCTTTTGTTTATCTTTCCGTTAGACTTATCCAAAATTGATGGAGGGGCATTGAAGTCTCCTGTCACTGGTGTGTTATTGTCGATATCTTCTTTTAGCTCAGATAGTGTTTCCTTTATGAATTTGGTTGCTAAGGCATTTGTAACATGTTTTAATTATGCTAATAATTAATATTACATTGATTTGTTGTCTATGGTTCCTTTCAACATAATATAATTTTTTTGTTAATCCCTTTTTATTTTTGAATGTTTACTTTTTCTTTGATAACATGACAGTAGCGCTTACTTTTTAAGATTCACTTAATACATAGCAAACTTCTTTTCCTCTCAGTTTTACTTTGTCTTTGTTTTAAAAATGTGTTTCTTCACATCTGAAACAGGGAGATACACACAGGGTAAAGGTAAAAGCTGGAGTAAAATGTATCAGGCCTCAGCTAAAGCAAATAAAAGCAGGGGTAGCAATCCTTATCTCAGACAAAGCAAAAGCAAAAATAGATCTAATTAAAAGAGATAAGGGAGGAAACTATAGCCTGCTAAAAGGCACCATTGAAAATGAAGCAATACCATTACTAAACATTTATGCACCAAGTGGCACAGCATCTATGTTCCTAAAGGAGAAATTGAGGCAAAAAATATTTATTGCAGCTCTCTTTGTGGTGGCAAAAAACTGGAAATTAAGGGGATGCCCATCCATTGGGGAATGGCTAAACAAGTTGTGGTATATGAATGTAATGGAACACTACTGTGCTATAAGAAATGGGAAGGAGATGGACTTCGTATTCACCTGGAGAGGCTTATAAGAACTGATGCTAAGTGAGAAGAGCAGAACCAGGAAAAACCTGTACACAACCACAGACACATCATATGTGTGATGACCAACCTTGATAAACTGGACTCTTCTCAGCAATGTGCAGTATAAGACAACTCTAGAAGTCTCAGGATGGAAGGAGATGTCTACATGCAGAGAAAGATCTAGAAAGACCAGAGTTTAAATGGAGACTGAAGCAATACATGCTATCGCTCTTTTCCATGTTTGGTTTTGTTTCCTCTTTCCCATTGTTCACTCCATTGGTTACAACTCTTATATACAACCAGACTGATGTCCAACGTGAAAGTATCTGCAAATCCTGTACATGATTGCACGCCGCCATGGGGGGGGAGAGGGAAGGGAGAAAATTTGAAACTCAAGGGATTCTAGAACTGAATCATGTAAACTAAAAGTAAATAAACAAATTTAATTTAAAAAATAAATAAATAAAAATGTGTTTCTTGTAAGTAAAAGATTGTAGGGTATTTTTATCTTACCCAAGCTGCCACTCTTTTTCATTTTATTGGACTGTTTAATCTAGTCACACTTAAAACTATGAGAGTTAGGTTTATGTTTTTTCTCAATCTCTCTCTAATATTGCTCCCCCCCCCAAGTTATGACTGTTTTCTCTTTTGCCATAAACACAGTTCTATGTTCCTTCAGTTACTTTTACCTCTATCAAAATTCCACCTTCATCCCTGTCTCCTTCTGTTCATTTATAAAGAAGTTTCTTATTGGTCTCTCTGCTATCACTCTGTTGCTGTTCTTGGCTGATGCATTTATTTACTTCTCCTGCATTTTTGTTATCTAGGCTGTTCAAGAAGCAAATAATCTCTTCAGTTCTGGTTTTCCTTCTACAAATATTCCAATTCCCTTATATTACTGAATATCTTTTTTTTCATGTATGGCGACACTTAGATTTTTCAGGATAGATCACCCTGGGCTACATCATGAGATCCTGTTACTTCTCCTTTTTCTGGTAGGTGAAGAATAATCTTGTACTATTCAAATGTATTTTCCTTTGTATTTGAAGAGCTTTCTCTTTGATTACTTTTAGAACTTGCTTCTGAATTGAATCGTTAAGTTTAACCCCTGTGTGTCTTGGAGTTTACAGCTTTGACTTTTTTCTGGAAGCCATCTATGAATTCTTTCAATTTGCATTTCATTTACTAGGTTCAGAAGCTCTGGGCAGTTCTTTTCTATTATTTCCTTCTTTATCATGTTAAGGTTTTTTGTTCTGTTGTGTTTTTCTGGAGAGCCTATAATTTTTAAATTTTCTCTACACATCCTGTCCTCAAGATCCATATTTTGCTTGCACAATGAACACATTTACTTTCTTTTTAAAATTTTTCATTATTTATTTATTTATTTACTTTTAGTTTACAGCATTCAGTTCCACAATCCCTTGAGTTTCTAATTTCTCCCCCTCCCCTCCTCCCCTCTTCCCCTCCATGGCAGCATGTAATCAAATCTCCAAATACCTTCACATTAAACGTTAGTCGGGTTGTAAAGAAGGATTATAACCAATGGAATGAACAATGGGAAACAGGAAACAAAACAAAACAAGAAAAAGAAACAGAGCAGGTACTTTGCTTCAATTTGCATTCAGACTCAACATCTTTTTCTCTGGATGCAGATATCTCTTTCCATCATGAGTCTTTTGGAGTTGTCTTATAACCTTGTATTGTTATGATTACTATCTGTGTCTTTCCCTCTATCCTATTCCCTCCCCTGTTTATGTTTTTATTTTTTCTTTCTCCCTTCCCCTCCTTAAGAGTTTTCCTTTTGACTACTGCCTCCCTCAGTTTTTCCTCCCTATATACCTCCTTCACTTTACCTATCCTTCCACTTTGCTACTATTTCCATCTCTTCTAACACCCTCCTTTTTCCCCCCCTTACCTCTCCTACTGCCTGTAGGGCACAATAGATTTTTATACTTAATGAAGTATGTTAGTCCATCCTCAAACCCAAACGGATGAAAGTAAATTTCATACAGTGCTCCTCTCCCTCCCTCCTTTCCCTTTACTATGAGTTTTTGCATCTTTTCATGTTAGAATCCTAAACTTATGAGAATAAAGTTCATATGATGTTCATCTCCTTCCCTTCTTTCCCTCTACTACATTCTGTTTTTATGCCTTTATGTGTGACATAATTTATCCTTTCCTGCCTCTTCCTTTCCTTTTCTCTCATTACAATCCCTTTGTACCCCTTAATAAGGTTTTTTATCATCTGATTAGTTCATTTGTACCCACACACTCTATCTATGTATATCTCTTTTAAATGTTGCATTATTTATATAAATCTTAATATTGACAGGTATCAGCTTTCCATACAGAGATATAAACAGTTTGCTCTTATTGAATCACAAGTTGTGTGTGTGTGTGTGTGTATGTGTATATTTTCCTTGTTTACCTTTTTATGTCTCTCTTAAGTCTTGTTTTTGGAGATCAAATTTTCCACTGAGCTCTGGCCTTTTCATCAGGAAAGTCTGGAAGTCCTTTATTTCATTGAATGACCATCTCCTTTCCTGAAAGATTATGCTTAGTTTTGCCAGGTAGTTGATCCTTTGTTACAGTCTGAGCTCCTTTGCCTTACAAAATATCAAATTCCAATCCCTCCAGTGTTTTAATGTAGAAGTTGCCAGGTCCTGTGTGATCCTGACTGTGGTTCCATGATATTCGAATTGTTTCTTTCTGGCTGCTTGCAGTATTTTCTCCTTGATCTTATAATTCTGGAATTTGGCTACTATATTTCTTGGAGTTTTCAGTTTAGTATCTCTTTCAGGAGTAGTCCAGTGCATTCTTTAGATAACTTTTTTACCCTCTGATTCTAAAACCTCAGGACAGTTTTCTTTAATAGTCTCTTGGAATATGTTGTCCAGGCCTCTTTTTCATCATGGATTTCTGGAAGACTAATAATTCTTAGGTTATCTCTCCAGGATCTATTCTCCAGGTCAGTTATTTTTCCAATGAGATATTTTACACTTTCTTCTAATTCTTCAATCTTTATGTTTTGTTTGACTGATTCTTGATGTGTCATAGAGTCATTAGCTTTGATTTCATTGGTTCTAATTTTTAGTGAATTATTTTTCTTGGTTAGTTTTTGAAGCTCCTTTTCTGTATGTTTGGATTTCATTTTTAGGGAAGAATTTTCTCCAGTTAGATTTTGAACCTCCCATCCCAGTTCACAAATTTTAATTTTTTTTTGCTTCAGTATACATTTAAACTCTGCTCTTTTTAGATCTTTCTCTGAATGCAGACATCTCTTTCCATCATGAGTCTTTTGGAGTTGTCTTATAAGCTTGAGTTGCTGAGAAGAGTCCAGTCTATCAAAGTTGGTCGTCACACATACATTGTGTCTGTGATTGTGTACAAGTTTTTCCTGGTTCTGCTCTTCTCACTTAGCATCAGTTTGTATAAGCCTCTCCAGGTAAATATGAAGTCCATCTGCTTCTCATTTCTTATAGTCCAATAGTATTATATTACGTTCATATACCACAACTTGTTTAGCCATTCCCCAATTGATAGGCATCCCTTTAATTTCCAATTTTTTTGCCACCGAAAAAGAGCTGCTATAAATATTTACAAATTTTAATTTGTAAGGTTTTATTTTCTTCAGGAGATTTTTTTTTCCGTTTTGGCCAATGTAATTTTACAAGAATTGGTCAATTTATCTTTTATCTCTCTAGTTTGGCTTTTAAAATCTTTCTTGAGCTCCTCCAAGAATGCTTTTTGGCCCTGAGACCAATTCATATTTCCTTCTGTGATCTCAGGTGTGAGTATAGTCAATGTTGTCCTCTGAATTTGGTTGTTCTTGCTCTCTATAATAGGATTGAATTGTTTTTTCTTTTGGATTTCTCAGCTTCCTTCTTGCCCGTTGTGATTGCCTATTTCCTGACTTTTAAAGTGGATTTCTGCTTCTGCGGTGCAGAAGGCTCTGACCCATGCTTCTCAAGCTGGGAGCTAGGGGCCTGGTTGTTGACTTCATGTGCCTCTAGGTGTCTAGACTGAGGCCAAGGCCAGGACTTTCAGTATTTCCTCTGGGTTACCCTGAGGCTCACAGAGTAAGGTGTGAGGGATGAGTGGTCTGGCCACTTCAGGTTTCTGGCCCTGTGCCCCTGCTCTACAGCTCATGCAGGCTCAGCAGCTGGTGGCCTGCTATGCTGGTGTCTGCAGATTCCCCTGATTGTGCTAAGGCACATCTGGGCTTCTGGTGTTATTGCTTGCTGGCTCCATACCCATGGGCTTTGGGATCTCCTACTGGTTATCTGAGATGGGGCTTATTGGGATGCCTCCTGCCCTTCACTTCAGGCTCAGAACAGCTTCAGTCATACTCTTCCTCTAGGATTCCCAAGCCTGCTGCTGTTTCCAGTATTTTGGGATTTTACACTGGGTGGAGCCATAATCTCTGGGTTTTCAGGGTCAGGGAGGGGGGATTAGAGGAGCTATGGTTTACTCCACCATCTTGGCTCCCTGAAGTTCAGGTAGATTATTTTTATACATCCAGGTTGTGGGCTGATAGCCCCAGGAGAACCTGCTGTGATTGCTGTGGGCCCTGCACTTTCTCTTACCTGGCTCCGATCAATCCTTTGTCCAGTGGTGAGGCATCTGCGAATTGCCCTTGTGGTGGGTGAATCCACTGGCTAGGGCTGACTCTCACTCTGCTGCACTCTGTTCTCAGGTGTGTGCTTGTGCAACCCATGCATGCTCTGTGCTCCCCCTGCTCAGTCCTACATGGGCACTTTCCTGACCTGGGAATCTGCCACACTCCATCCCCTGATGGATTCTGTCACTCTAAAATCCATTCAGATTCCCTTTTTAGAGCTTACTGACAGAATTCACCGAGGAGTTTAGATAAGTTCCTGCTTATGGTCTGCCATCTTGCCTCTGGCTCACACACATTTTCTTTCAATGTTCTTGTTTTTCACTTTTCTTCTTCTATGTTATCCTTCACTTCTCTGTATTTGCATTCTTAATCTATTGCTTTCTCTTTTGTTTCCTTGTTGAGACTCTCCTGGCAGTTCACAGTTTTTCTCTTCTGCTTATTATTTCTGTTATATAAGCCATAAGTTCTGCTCTCATAATTTTCATTCCTGTTTTAAAGCATTCAGAAATAGCATGTTGTGATTCCATATTTTCTCAAAATTCCATAGAATCTTTTTTTCTTATCAAATGTCAGATAATTTTCCTTTGTCTTACAGTAGTTTTACCACAGATACCTGAACTCATCTTTACTGGATCTGGAGACCATATTTTCTTGTTTTTTAATGTTTTCTTTGTTGATTTATCTACTTATGTCCAGGTCTTTGAGTTTTCTTCTTGCTGAGATCTTTGGTGATTTCAGTCTTATTTTCTGTGGTTTCCTTAGGGGATGGATATCAAAGCATCTCAGTCTCTTCCATGCTGGACAAGTCACAGTTCACTAGCCAAGTTCACTGTTTCTGTCCCAAGAAATTCTCAGGTCTTCAGAACTGTCCCATGCTAGATGAAGTCTTTCCTCAGCCTTAATGGAGTGATGCACAGACATTCCTCCCACACTGTTTTGTCCTGGTGACCTGTCTCACTCCCTCTGTTCCTCAGTTCTCTGGCTGGCCCCAGCACTTCTGAGTTTTGTAGTGCTGCTCACCCTGACGGCAGCAATTCAAAACTTTGTAATGCTGGTGCTATGGACTGTAGCCCAGGCAGGCTTTCACTCCACAAAGATTGCAGTTGTAATAACTGTCAAAGTCTGAATAAACTTCTATAACCTTGAGCCTGGAACCCCACAGCATTGGAAAGAGAGAAGGGGACTGGATTGCAGGGGCAGATTTTGTTGTAAACTTGTGTAAGATCCTTGGGCCTACTAGTATGGCCTCCCTAACATTGTCATGGGAAGTGGGGAAAGTCCTGAATGAGTTCCAGGTCAGTGAATGTCATTTCAGAGTCGTTGTGTTTTTTTTTTTAACCTTATTTCAGATTCTGGATGTCCTAGACCAGGGAGATAGCTGAAGTTGTTTTATCTTTGGTACATAATTTCTGTTCTGGAGAAGTTTGAGAAGTCATGGGGCTCAAAGAAAATGTTTAGTCTTATATCTTTTTGCTCATGTGACCTGGAAATTATTCTTCCTTATTTCTACCAATGTAAAATTACACAGGAACAGCTAGAAACAATGGAATACCTTCCATCTGAGCACAGTTAACACAAGATTATGCAAATTAGTCCTTTTCTCCTGAATATTCTCTTCTCTCTAAGTTTACCAAAAGCCTCTGCTTTCTCCTGTTTCTCTTCTACTTTATCTAACTGCTCCTTCTTGGTCGCCTTTGCTGGTTCTTCACCCATGTCACATCTACTAACTGGAGGTATCCCAGAGGGTCTGTCCCAAGCCCTCTTCCCTTCTCCTTCCATACTATTTCCATTGGTGATATCATCACCAAGGGACGGTAATAAGCATTTATTAATAATAAGCACTGTCCTAAGCACTTTTAATAAATATTGTCTTATTCAATCTTCACAACAATCCTTTGCGGCAGATACTCTTGTTATCTTTATTTTACAGATGAGATAACTTAAGTAAATAGAGGTTAAGTGACTTGCCTAGGGTCACACAGTGAGTAGTATATGAATCTAAATTGAAACTCAAGTTTTCCTGACTCAGGACCAGTGCTCTATCCACTATACTGCTAGCTGCCTTGACACTCCCATGGACTTAATTATCATCTCTAGGTTGATGATTCTCAAATCTACTTATCCAGCTTTAATCTCTCTGCTGACCTCCACTCTCACATCTCCAAATGCCTATCAGATGTCTCAAAATAGATGTCCAGCAGACATCTTCAACTTGACATGTCCAAAATTGAATTTATCTTATTTCCCTCTAAACTTGCTCTTCTTCCAAACTTCCCTATTCCCATCAAGGACACTACCACCTCCCAATTCCCCAGGCTTGCTACCTGGGAGTCATTCTTGGACCCCTCACTCTCTTTCACCACCTTCTCCCACCTCAGGTCCAATCAATTGCCAAGGCTAGTCAATTTCACCTTTGCAACATCTCTTGAATACCACTCCCCATCATCTATTTTCTGATTCTCTCATTCGCCTGGTGCAGTCCTTCAACACCTTATGCCTGGACAATCACAATAGCCTGCTCGGGGAGAGGGATATCTTCCTGACTTAAATCTTTTCCTCCTCCAATTCATCCTCCATTCAGTCACTAAAGCAATTTCCCTAAGCGTAGATCCAACCATGTCACCTCCCTTCTCAGTAAACTACACTTGATTTTTCTTTTATTTTTTTGAGGGGTGAAGGCAAGGCATTTGGGGTTAAGTGACTTGCCCACAGTCATAGAGCTAGTAAGCGTGTCAAGTGTCTGAGGCCAGATTTGAACTCAGGGTCTCCTGATTCCAGGGCTGGTGCTGTATTCACTGTGCCACCTAGCTGCCCCTACAGTTGCTTTTTTACCATCTCCAGCATCAAATTCAAAATTCTCTGGCATTCAAAGTCCTTCACATCCTAGCCCCCATCTACCTTTCTAGAATTTTTACACTGCTCCTCCCACACACATCTTCTTTGATCCAGTGACAGTGGTCTTCTTCCTACTCCTTGAACAAGACACTTCATCTTTTGGATCTAGGCATTTTCTCTGGCTATCCTCAATGCTTGAATTGCTCTCCCTCTTCATCTCTGCCCCCTGGTTTTCCTGTATTCCTTCAAGTACCACCTTCTACATAAAGCTTTATCACTCTCTTTATTCTAGTGTCTTCCTTTCTTACATATTTCCTGTTTATCCTGCTTATAATTTGTCCATAGTGGTTTGTATGTTGCCTCCCCCATCAGATTGTGAGCTCCTTGAGGACAGAGACTGTCTTTTGTCTTTCTTTGTATCCTCAGTACTTAAGACAATGCCTGGCATATATTTGGTGTTTTCTAAGTATTTATTCAGTGATTTCTAGAGCTCCACTTTCATGTTGGAGGGTGGAGAGAGAACTTGGGCAAATTCAGGAATGGCCAGAGGGTAATCTGAGGGAGATAAAATATCTTTTATTTGTTCCTTTCTTTAAATTTCTATTGTGATTTCATCCAGGCCCTTATCACCTTGAACTGGCATTACTATGGGAAACCTAATGGGTTTTCCTCTCGCCAGTATCTTCCTCCTCTGAACTAATTCAATTCAATTCATCATGCAGTTATTAAGCATTTATTATGTTCTGAGCACTGTATTAGGTACTTGAAGACAAAAAATAGGTTAGTTTTTGTATTCAGGAAGTTTACAGTCTACATCAGGCAAAAACTACTCTTTCAAAAACATGGATTTTGTTAAAACCCTACAATTACCCATGATTCCTCTGGCATCAAACATCACCACTTGGTGTCCAGGTTGTCCATAATTTGTCCAAACCTACCTAAGTCAATATTTCACAACCAATATCTTCTGCTCTACTTGAATTGTTCACTACCAGGCTACCTTCCCCACTGTTTTTGTAAATAAATTAAGGCCCCAGGTTAGCTTGGTATTGGACATACTTAGTAGACTAAACTTCATCATTATTCACTACCCATGGGTAATGAGCAACTCATTCAGTCAGATCTCACACTCTTTAGTAGTAACCACAGACCATCAGAGTTATACAGTGAAACTATTCCCTTTGGGTAGAAATAAGCAATCAGTTATAAGCAAGCATTTTAGTCAGTCAATAAACAAGCATTTATTAAGCTCTTACCTTATGCCAGGTACAGTGCTAAACTTGGAGGAGACAAAAGCAAAAGACAGTACTTACCTTCAAAGAGTTCATGTTCTATTGGGGAGACATGTACACATACATGAAATATACAGAAAATGTTTCTAAGGTAGATTCGGAGGGAAGGCACAGACAGCATGTGAAGGTGGGACCACAAAAAGCTTCTTGTAGAATCTGAGCCTTGAAAGAAAGCTGAGGGTCCAAGAGTCAGAGGTGAGGAGGCAGTACATTCCAACCATGGGGGCCAATGGAAAAGTATGGGAATAGGAGATGGGATTCAGTGTGTGCAGAAAAGTGAGCAGGCCAATATGATTGGATTGTAGAGTTTGTGGGATATATGAGGTACTGAGGGAGGATTGGGGTGAATAAAGTATTCAGGGAGGACTAGGGTGTATAGAATGTTCCGGCAGGATTGGCATGTCTGGGGTGTTCAGGGAGGCCTAGAACCTCTGGGTTGAGGGCTGTTAAGCCCTTTTCTGGGCTGTTCATCCACCTTTGGTGTCCGCCTCTTACCAAAGTGTTACCTATGGCTCCAAGAAGCTATAGCAAGTACAGCAACTGTACAGAAACTCTCTTGGCAGATGGGATAACCTGATTGAAGGTAACTGACAGGCCTTAAATCCATCAGTGAGTTGGGGGGGTGATTACCCTAAGTATGTGAAGGCTGGGTGAGTGAGAATAATTTGTTCCAGTGGCAATGAAGGTAATTTACAGCTTGGTCAGACATTGAAGATACCAAGGTCATCCACTGCATCCTGAGTCATCACCAGTCATTTTGACTTTTTTATTGGTCTTTGATGACTCTGGAAGAGAGAGTGAAGCTGATGACTTTGTGCAACTCTGCCTCACCTAAATCCAGTTCACTGGAGAGTCAAGACATCAACCCATGATGTCATTGGTCCTTCTTTGAAAATAAAAGATGAACAACAATGACAAGAGTTTGTGGAAGGAAGTATAAGGTGACTGGAATTATAAGGAGGGGGTAGGCTGTGAAAAGCTTTTAATCTCAAACAAAATAATTTATATTTTGTCTTAAAGATAACAGGTTGCTACTAGAGTTTATTGATTGAAGTGGTGGTACAGTGACATGATCAGACATACTTTAAGAAATTTACCTTGGAAAAATGCCTATAAAATATGACTCTAAATGAATTTTAAAGCTCCAGACCCCACAAAGTGACAGAGAAACAAATCACCCTCTGAAGGCAGCCTGACAGGCAGACAGGAAGGGTTCATTGCAGTGCGCTGGGAGCCGAGCCCTGCCCTGCATGAACCTGTGGCTTTAGCCCCAGGGCGGCCTGACCAGGCCAGCTGGAGCATTCAGGAGAGTGGATCACCAGCAGCTGTGGTGATAATATCCAGAATTATCAACCCATAAATACCAAAGACAAAGTAAAAAGTCAGTGGAACTCGGCTGAATCTGGGGGGGGGATGGAGGAGTGGGTCCAGCTTTCTGCACCCAGAGCCAGAAGTGGTGGAAGTGGCAGCTCTGCAGCCACCTCCACAGGGCTGCTTCAGAGCTCCTGGCCTGCAGATTGCAGGGGGGCTGAGCAACCATTCAGAGGTTAAGTGCTCTTGCCTTAACCTGCCTGGATCGGGACTGTGGTCTTGGGTGGTAGTCCTGAGGTGCGTGACCAGTCAGTCAAAGCTGGTGAGGGCTGTAGAGATGGCGGCCTCCTAATAGCTCTGGCAGCTGCAAAAACTCCAGCAATTTGGTACAAAGCTCCCCCCTCTGGAAGCAGAGTTCTACTGGGGCAAACGGCTCAAAAGTCAAGTTAATTGACTGGCAACATGAGCAGGCAAAGGAAGCAAAGCAAGCACAGCAATCCAACTTTAGATTGCTTTTTTGGGGACAAAAAGGATCAAAACATGGAATGGGAGGAAGACAACACAGTCAGAGCTCCTGCACCAAAAGCTTCCAAGAAAAATATGAACTGGTTATAGGCCATGGAAGAGTTTAACAAGGATTTTGAAAACCAAATAAGAGAAGTGGAGGAAAAATTGGGAAGAGAAATGAGAATGATGCAAGAAAATCATGAAAAGAGAGTCAACAACCTGACTGAAGAAAATAACACCATAAGAAATAGACTAACTCAAATGGCAAAAGAGGCCCAAAAAGCCAATGAGAAGAATGCCTTAAAAAGTCGACTTTGCCAGATGGAAAAAGAATCTCAAAAGCTCACTGAAGAGAATAATCCCTTCAGAATTAGAGTGGAGCAAATGGAAT
>CM053582.1:2280807-2291453 GCA_028627135.1 Pseudochirops cupreus
GAGGTGGGAGAGGAATAGAATGAGAGGAGACAGGGAGAGACAAAATGGGGTTAATCATCTCATATAGAAGAGGCAAAGGATAACTGATACAGTGGAGGGGAAGAACAGGAAGGCAAAAGGGAAAGGGTCAACTTTACTCTCATTGAATTTGGCTTGGGGAGGGAATGACATGCACTCTAAACTGGGTATCTTGCCTTACAGGAGAATAGGGGGAAAGGGAATGAGAAGGGGGATGATGGAGGGGAGGGCAGGTTAGTGGGAGGGGTTTTTAGAAGCACAAACTTTTGTAAAGGGACAGGGACAAAGTAGAAAATAGAACAAGTGGGGGGCGGGATAGGATGGAGGGAAATATAGTCAGCCTTTCACAATATGTCCATTGTGGAGATGTTTTGTGTAGCTACACATATATGGCCTGTATTGAATTGCTTGCCTTTCCAGTGAGAGTGGGTGATGAGGGAGGAAGGGAAACAATCTAGAATTTAAAGTTTCAAACTCAAATGTTAAGTAATAATTATATGTATATGTATATACATAATATACATATACATATAATTATTATTATTTATATGCAACTGGGAAATAAGATGTACAGGCACTGGGGTAGGGAGACCCATATTGCCCTACTGGAAAGTCAGAGGGGTGATGGGGAAGGATATAAGAGAGAGCAGATTGGGGGAGGGGATATACAGTGGGATTGTTCTTTTGGGGTGGTGGGTAGGGCAAGGATGGGGAGAAAATTTGTCACTCAAAATCTTGTGGAAATGAATGATGTAAACTAAAAATAAACAAAAATTAATTTAAAAAAATTACCTTGCCTGCTGTGTGAAGGATGGATGGAATAAGAGACCAATTAAGGGACTACTGTGATAGTCAAGTGAGAGCTAAGAAGTGCCTGAAATATGATGGCAACTGTGTCAGTGGAAGGAAGGGAATGTATACAGGAGATGCTATAAAAGAAGAATTTGAAACTACTTGGCAACTGATTGAATATAGGGTGAGTGAGAGTGAGTAGTTAAGAATGACTGGGAAGAAGTCATACCCATTACAATGATGCAGAAGTTTAGAAGAGGTTAGGAGGAAAGGGAAGATGGTGAATTCTGTTTGGTCATGTTGAGTCTGAGAATCCTACAGGACATACAGTTTGAGCTGTCCAAAAGACCACACATCATCCAAAAGGTGACACAAGACTTGAGCTCAGGAGAAAGACAAGAGCTAAATGTATAGACCTTTGAATCCTGTGGGATGATGATTATTGGATCCATGAGAAATTGATAAGGTCAATAAAGTGGGACAAATTAAAAAGAAAATGGGGGTCCCAGGACAGAGTTGTGAGGAATTACCTACATTTAGTAGAGGAGATATGGACAATGTAGAGGAGGACAGGAGGGAGCAGTGTCAAAAACCTGGAGAAAAGAGAGGATCCAAAAGGAGAGAGTGGTCAACAATGTCATATGCTTCAGAGAAGCCAAGAAGGGTGAGAATTGGAAAAAGACCATAGCTATCAGATCTGGCAACTAAGAGATCCCTGGCAGCTTTAGAGAGAGTGGTTTCAGTTGAGCAATGAAGTCAGAAGCCACTGTATCTGGTTTAAAAGAACGTGAAGGAGGTGAAGGGAGCTAATGTAAATGGGTTTTTTAAGGAGTTTGAAGTAAAAAAAGCATATTCCCTGATAGCCATCAGAGGTGAGAGGGTTTTTTTTTAAGGATAGGAGAGATGGACGTGTTTGTAGGCAGCAGGAAAGAAACCAAATTAAAGATTAAAGAGAGGTATGAAAGTGGGGACAAGCTTCTGGAAGAAGGATCGTGAGTATTTGTGGAAGGGTTTGTGTTGGCAAGGAAAAAGGCAACCTCATTATTAGAGATGGGAGTAAAGGAGAAAATGGTGGGGGCCATGCCAAAAGGTTGTCAGATAAAGAGTAGGGGAGAAGAGAAAGCTCTTGATGAATGGTCTTCATTTTTTTAAAATAAAACAAGAGGTAAAGATGTCAGCAGAGAGAGTGGGGGCAGGGAATACTGTGGAAAACTTGAAGAGAGAAGAAATAGTTTGGCTCATCCATTGTAGACAGGGGAATAATCAATTAGAGGCATAGAAGGGTTGGAAGGCAATAAAAAGAGGCAATTAATTGGAGAGGAATAAAAGGGTTGCAGGTGCCTCGTTGAGAGTTGATAGCATTTCAATAGGGGCCAATATGTCCATGCAGTCTGCTTCTAGAAATGTGGGACAGAGGGGCCCTTTCCCTTCCCACCTCTGAGTTCATGCAGCCATCCTCTGAATTGTTTCCTCTTACCTTAGTGCACAGAGATGAAAAGACTGGCTGCTAGCTGGGACTGAGTGTGCATACAAAAGGCTCAAATGGGGAACTCTCTTTCCTAATTGATGTATATGACAAGAATGGCTGGGGGCCTTTTGATGAAGAAAGACAGAGGGGTCACAGTAGCAGCACAGGCAATAGTAGTGGATCCGCTGCCTTAGTTCCCCACAAGGCCAGCCATCATACGGTCATGAATGCACAGTGCGCCTATTTCTTCTGTTTCTATTATGCTCCATTCTTTCCTGATCTTAGGGAAATGAATAGCAGAGTTCAGGTTATGACTTTGTAAGCCTCTGAAGGGTAGAAAGAAGCGCCATCACCCTTTGAGGTCTTTTTAGCAACTGGAGCCTATAGCAGTAGCAGCTAAGCCCAGTGAGAATCAACCCATCAATAAACACTTATAAAGCACCTACTATGTCACTGTGCTAAGCACTGGGGGGACACAAAAAGAGGCAAGAGACAGTCCCTGTCCACAAGAAGTTTGTAATCTAGTGGGTGAGACAATATGTGAACAAATATAGACCAAAAAAGCTACATACAGGCAAATTAGAAAATAATTACTGGAGGAGAGGCATTGGAATTGAGGGGCTGAGGAAGGCTTCCTGTGGGTGAGATTAACTGGGACTTGAAGAAAGCAAGGGAAGCCAGAAAGCAGAGTGGAGGAGGGAGGGAGGGAGAGTGTTCCAAGCATGAAGGACAGTCAGAAAAAATGCCTGGGGCTCAGAGATAGAGGGTCTTGTTCATGGGGCAGCCTATCACTGAAGCAAAGAGTAGGTGAGGAGAGTTAGGTATAAGGGAGTATAAGAAGACCAGAAAGATAGGAGGGGACTAGATTATGAAGGGCTTTGAACGCTAAATAGATCATTTTGTATTTGCTCCTAGAGGTGATAGGGAGCCACTGGAGTTTATTGAGTTTATTGAGTAGAGGTGGGGTGGGAGGTGACATGATTGGACTTTAGGAGCTGAATAGAGAATGAATTAGAGTGATGAGAGACTTGGGGCGGGCAGATCCACTGGCAAGCTACTTCAGTAGTCCAGGTGTGAGGTGATGAGGAGGTGTACCAAGGTGCAGGCAGAGTCACAGGAGAAGAGATCATGTTAGGGAGATGTTGCAGATGCGAGATGGCCTCATCAACAGCTTGGGCATGAGGGATAAGAGAGAGTGAGGAGTCAAGGACAACTCCTAAGTTGTTAGTCTAGGGCACTGGAAGGAGGGTGTAACCTTCTACAATAATAGGAAAGTTGGGGGAACAAGAGAATGAGTTCTGTTTTGGACACATTGATTTTAAGATGTCTAACAGACATCCAGTTAGAGATGTGACATTGGAGGTCAGCAGACAGTTTGGGGTAGGATAGGCAATTTTGAGAATCATCAGCATGGACATGGTAATGAAATCCATGGGAACTGATGAGATCACCAACTGAAGTAGTCTAGAGGGAGATGGGAAGAGGGCCCAGGATGGAGCCCTGAGGGACACCTAAGGTTAGAGGGCATGATCTAGAAGAAGATGCAGCAAAGGAGACAGAGATGAAGTTGTCAGGTACAAGGAGAAACAGAAGAGAGGACTATCTTGAAAAACCCAGAGAGAAGAGAGTATCAAGGAGAAGAGAGTGATCCATGGTGTAAAAGGTTGCAGAGAGGTCGAGGAGAATGAGGATGGAGAAAAGGCCATTGAGTTTGGCACCTAATAGATCATTATAACTTTGGAGAGAGCTGTTTTTCTTGGAATGATAAGGTTGGAAGTCAGATTATAAGGGGTTAAGAAGAAAGTGAGAGTTGGGATGGCTAGTTGGCACAGTGAATAGAGTGCTGGCCCTGGAGTCAGGAGGACCTGAGTTCAAATCCAGCCTCAGACACTTAACATTTACTAGCTGTGTGATCTTGGACAAGTCACTTAACCCCAAGTGTCCTGCCTTCCTCCCTCCAAAAAGCCAAAAAAAAAAAAAAGAAGAAGAGAGTAAGAGGGGAGAAAGTGGAGAAATGGAGAAGCCAGCCTTGACCCAGCTGAGCAGTGAATCAACCTAGCAGCTGAGGCACCATGCCCTATAAGCAAAGGAGCAACTTATCCATTGGCTATGACACACCAGAGTTGACCTTTGTGGGGGTTGTGTGGAGTTCTTGCTACCACTTTAAATGGAACCAAGTTATTTAGAGGGGAGAGTGTTCTCCAAGTTTAGGCGTCATATATCACTTTCTTCTCAATAAATATCCCTTTGTAAAAGGCAAGTTGATGTTAATTACTTTATTGATGTTTGGGATATGTTTTCTGATTGGTCAATACTGGGGAAACACGCTGGATGGGGGCTTGTGAATGATAATGTTAGATACCTCTAATCCCTCAGGGTTACGCTAAAGGGAGACTATCCAGCCAACTCTGGAAACCTGACCTGCTAGTCCTAGTATGAGTTGGGAAATTGAGCCTAGAGCTTGTACTACACAAAAATTTGTAGTGGACCCAGTAAGGACAATTTCACGACTTCTTGCAGCTATGTTCAACAGCACTTAAGTATGAATGGAGGTGGTTGGTAGGAGTTGAAGACTTTGATCCAATTACTGCAATGCTTCTTCCCCAGTCCCAGGAAGTAAAAGAGTATTGAATCTAGTATCAGAGGCCCTGAGTTCAAATGCTACCACTTTTGCATGATCCTGGGCAAATCACTTAATCTTTCTGGAACTCTTTGTCCTCATCTGTAAAATTAGGGGAGTGCATTAGATGACTTCTGAGATCTTGTCCAGGTAGGCAGCTGTGGTTCTTTCAGTCCATTTAATGAGATGAGTCTACAAGTGGGTTTGGCTGTCTGAGGAAGCAGTGAATTTTCCATCACCAAACAAGCTAAAGCCAAGACTTGGGCACCATTGGTTGGAAATCATTGGCTAAGAGCCAGAAAGGACAATGAAGGTCATCTGTTCCAAATCACTTGCTTTACAGATGAGAAAATTAAAATCAAAGGAAAGGGACTTACCCAAGGTCACACAAGTAGTTTTAAAATAAAGATGTGAATCCAGGTCCTAGGCTCCAAATCTAGCCCTCTTTCTACATCTGCCCTTAGAAAAGCCAGCAGAGTCTTATTTCCCACAGTATAAATGCCTTCAAAACCAGGTCAGGTCAGCAGTGGGTTACTGTGCTGATTTCCTTGGAGTCACTTACCCCAATAATAGAAAGCCCCTCTCTCAAGGCCTAGAAACATCATGCAGCATCCCATCCCCCTTGCTGCAGAGTGCAGAAAGAACCTTTGTGCTGAACAAAATTGGCTTCTTGCCTCAAGGATCAGGATGAGTCAGGGGACAGGACAATTGAAAGATACAGAATCAGTCTGAAAGATCCCTTTTTTGAGTCATGAGTAGGAAAAGAGAGAAGCTGGTTACTGTTCCTCTTGCGTAGCTGGTTTCCTCTTCTTAGCCTATCATTTTATCATTCCTCCTAGCCCATCACCCCAAGTTCTTAACTGCCTCATCTCATCAGTCCATTCTACCTCCCAAGCCTTCAGAAACTGAGGATCAGAGTGATTCAGCAGAAGGAAAGAAGACTAAAGTTGTCTGAAAAGAGAAGTGACAAGCAGTGTGTCAGGCCTGGGTACAATTCCACACAAAAGGAAAATTCTCAGCATAAAGGGGCTGGAGACAAAGAAGCTTCTTCACCATCCAGCAGAGTAAAAGTCAGGGGCACTCATCCCCAGAACTGCAAGAAGAAAGCAGAAAGAGGAGGCATGAGGAGCCCTCAGCACCTTCTCTATTCTTACATAAATGAGAGAGGAGAAAGAAGCTAGAGTCACAGGATCAGGGGATAGAAGGGCTGGGCTAGGGTTTTTCTACCTTCTTTTACAGGGCCCAGAAATGAAGGCAGCATCACTTAGTGTGTTCATGGTAGATCCTGAACTAGAACCCAGGGATCCTGCCTGCTATTTCAGTGTGCTTTCTCCTTCCCTAGAGGCTTCTGATCACCTGCTGATATATAATTGGCACACACTGTAGCTCTCCTCACATCCTTTGGAATTTCATTGACTCCCAGATTTGGAAGGCCCCTCAGAGGTCAAACTTAAGTATAAAGGCTCCCTACAACATCATTAGCTGCTGGTCCTCCAGCCTCCAGTTGAAGGCCCCCAGAGAACGGGACACCTAAGAGAGTCTATTACACTTTGTTAGCAATGATTTCTTTCTAGTGAGGCAAATTCCACACTGTCCAAATGACAGCTTTAAGAACTTCCTATTGCTCTTGGGTCGACTTCCTATGGCTTAGACCATGGCATCCTAAAGACATTTTCCTTGAACTCTGGGAAATTCATTTTTCTGAGGTCGAGAGTGAATTTCACACTACTCCCAGCATTCCCCTTCTTCTTACAAGCTCTTAAGATGAGATGATCCAATATTAATTTGAGGGTAAGTTACTTTAAAGTACCTCAGACCTCTGACTAAAGCAGTGACAAAAATCTAAGGTTGAAACAGGCCTCCTACCTCTTAGCATCTAGGTAACAGATTAGAGCAAGGGCTGTCAAACTCCGCTACGTGGCTCAAATCTGACCTGCAAGGTCTGCACTCAGAATGATTTTGTCTATTTTAAAATAAAGTTTTATTTCATTTAAAAATGTAAAAACCTTAGCTCACAAGCTATGCAAAACCAGGCAATGAGCCAGATGTAGGCCTCAAGTTATTACTTCTAAACTATGGTTTACACACCCCTGGACTAGAGACACAAATTCAGATGTGCATTCTCCAACAATGTTTTTAGGTTTTGCTTAGCTATATATATTCATTACAAGAAAGGCCTTCTATTTGGGGAGGGAGACAGCTCATGCATAGTGATAGACATGAACTCACCCTCTAATAAGGCCGGTTAAATCACCCCCTGAGAATTCTAGGGGTATTCCTGAGGAGGTCAAGGTGATTCTTCTCTAATGCTATCATCTCAATGATAGTGTGTTCTCCCCATTATAAATCAACAGTGACTGAAGCCCCATTGTTATTTCAAGGGGAGAAGGCAAGGCAATTGGGGTTAAGTGACTTGCCCAAGATCACACAGCTAGTTAAATATCAAGTGTCTGAGGCTGAATTTGAACTCAGGTCCTCCTGACTCCAGGGCCAGCGCTCTATTCATTGCATCACCTAGTTGCTCCTCTCATTGTCATTTCAGTGAACATTAATTAGCTTTCCAGAGGGATTTTGCTTAGAAGATACAGCAATAATAGAAAAAAGTACAAACATTTCACTCAAACACATGGTGCACAATCCCCCTAGACCACCTCAGTCCCTGGGAAAAATGGGCTTTTCTCTTCTGAGGGTGACCTAGGCAATGGGTCAGTCTCTCTCTCTTGTAGAAGCCAATACCCTGTCTACAGAGTCAGTCCCCTACTGGGGTTTCATCCCAGTCACCCCTTGAAGCTGTGTTGGTGAACCACAAATGCTGGCCTTGATGTTTCTCTCTGCACCTCTGGTAGCTCACTATGCTGGGCCTCCCAAGCTGTCTAGTTTGCAACTGAGTCCTATTTGCCACCAACAGCAGGACAGAAGCAACAAGAAGGTCATACCCTCACAGGCTACATGGTGATGGCCTTGGTAGAGAGACCTCTCTCCCCACAGGGAGGCTTAGACCAGTCCTTGCACTCAGTGACCAAGGCAACCTGGCAGGACAGAGTGGTCCTTGTCAGTGAGTATCTTTTAAAGGCATCCTCATGTCTGGCTCACAGGCTGATTGGAAGATTCCTTCTTTTTTCTGCCATTTAAGCAAGCTAGAAACCCCAACTACACATGCTCCAAAGCCCATGTGGCAATTACATCAGCAGAATATGTCATTCCTTCTCAAGCTGGAGAGGGGTGGGGGACTGTCCCAATCTTTGAACCAGAAAGTCATACCTGGGAGTTCTTCAAAGGACAAAGTCTGCAAGAGATCTGTGAAAAAGAAGGAATGAGGACTTCAGAAGCTGAGCAGCAGACATGGAGAGATAGCATCCACAGAGCTACCTACTAACTTAAAGAGTTGAGCCAGAAGGAGTTGGTGGCTGGAGGGGCAACAGATAAAAGAAGAAAGTGACAGGAGGGCCCAAGCTACAAGTTGTACTCACCTCTTGGAAAATTAAGGGAAATTCCAAAGAAGATCTGTTCTTTCCCAAAATTTCCCTCCACATGGCTATCCAGTGATAAATACTGTAATATACTGCTCACTTCTTTTCCTATATCCTGATTTTGACCTAAAACAAAAGGAAGCCAGGGATTGGCTAGAGATAAATATACATTTAAATCAGGGAAGAGAGCCAAACCTCTGCTGAATGTTAGGAATTTTCTGAATCAGAAGCCCTGAACTATCGGGACCATACTAACTTATTTTTAATCAGGTATAAACTACATAAAACAGCAAAGAACAGGACCACATGGATGTTGAAGGGCATGATATTGTCATTAGGCTTAAAAGAAGGTAATTATTATAACAGGATGTGACTAATTAAATTTCTCTGGGAGAAAAGGGGGTTGAGAAGGTAATTGCTGAAAAAAAACTCCAATAGCATTACACCCTCGACCACCCCCTCAGATTTGGGGGTGAGAGATAAAGAATTAAGTTTTGGACATATTGAGTTTGAAATGTCCAACAGACAGTGAAATGGGACTGGTACTCAGAGAAACTAGAGCTCGATCTAGACATCTGGGAGCCATCTGTATAGAGACGATAATTAAACCATTGGGAGCCAATAAGTAACCAGGAAAGATTATATAGATATTGTTGCTATACCTTAAGAATAGGACCTGAGAAAACTATTTTAACTGTCATTCTGAAGGGACTGTAATAGCTGAAGAGAGACTGTGAGAGAACAGAGAAAGCATGATGAGAATTTCTTTGCTGAGAGAGCTGTTTTTAACTCTTATCTTCTTAAGTAAAATTATAAAGAGAATTCTTGAAAACTTTGGTTGCTGTTCTGCAGACAAATGATGGTGCCAAGACAAACCCAGGAACTATATGAACATAGACACAAAATACTTTTCATACAAATAAAGTCAGATGTAAAAAATTAGAAAAATATAAGTTACTCATGAGTAGGCTGAGCCAATATAATTAAAATGACAATTCTACCTAAAATAATTTACTTATGTAGTGCCATAGCAATCAAACTACCAAAAATTATTTTACAGCACTAGAGGAAAAAACAACAAAATTCATCTGGGAGAACAAAAGGTTAAGAATGTCAAGGGAATCAATTAAAAAAACATGAAGGAAGGTGACTTAGCTGTACCAAAGATGTCAAATTGTATTATAAAGTAGTAATCAAAACAATGATACTGGATAAGAAAAAGAGTGGTAGCTCAGTAGAATAGATTAGTTATATAATACATAGTAATCATGACCACAGTAATCAGGTGTTTGATAATCCCAAAGATCCAAGCTTTGGGGATAAGAATTCACTGTCTGACAAAAACTGCTGGAAAAACTGAAGAAAAAAAAACCCAATTTGACAGAAACTAGGCATTGACTAACATCTCACACCATATACCAAGATAAGGTCAAAATGGGTACATGATTTAGACATAAAAGGTAATACCACAGCAAATTAGGAGAGCAAGGTATAGCATAATTGTCAAATCTATGGAGAAGGAAATAATTTATGACCAAACAAGGCATAGAAAGCATTATGAGATGAAAATGGATAATTTTGATTATAATAAATTTAAAAGTTTTTGGAAAACAAAACCAATTCAACCAAAATTAGAAGGAAAGCAGAAAGCTGGGGAAAACTTCTTTTTCCCCTCAAACTCAAATCAGAAGTCATAATCACAGTTAAAATTGTATCGGTGTTTTAGCATTGGTTATAATCTTTGTCACTACTGATGTAGTAATCAACTATAAATTTGTTTTACTGTTCGTGACACGACTAACAAATTGTATGGCCGGTAGGCTTGATGTTTATTTAAGCCTAGGAAATTAGGATATTTAATACAAAGAGAGATGAGCAAATGCTTATGGAGGAAAAAGATTTCTTCTGTTTAGTAAATGGAAAAATATATAATAAACTGTGGTGAGATCTCAAAGCTAATTTACTAATTGTTGAGAAAAGTGATTATTTATTTGTTTAACTTTAATTATTTATTTATGTTTAGCTTTCAACATTCATTTCCACAAGATTTTGAGTTACATTTTTTCTCCCTGTCTTGCCCCTATCCCCACCCCAAAATAACAAGCCTACTGAATACCCCTTCCCCCAATCTGTTCTCTCTTATATCCTCCCCCATCACCACCCTGACTTTCTAGCAGGGCAAGATGGATTTCTATACCCCAGTGCCTGTACATCTTATGTTCCAGTTGCATGTAAAAACAAACAAACCAACAACAAATTTGTTTTTAAGCATTTGTTT
>CM053582.1:2291553-2350923 GCA_028627135.1 Pseudochirops cupreus
CTCCTTTGACCCTATCCTTTTTCAAATATGTTTGCTTCTAACTACCCTCTCCCCCAATCTGCCCTCCCTTTTGTGATCTCCCTTCTTATCCTCTACCCCCCATTTTCCTGTAGGGTAAGATACCCAATTGAGTGTGTATGTTATTCCCTCCTTAAGCCAAATTCAATGACAATAAAGTTGTCCCTTTGCATTTCACCTTCCAGTCTTCCCCTCCATTGTGACAGTTTTCTCTTGCCTCTTTTATGTGAGATAATTTACCCTAATCAATCTCTCCCTTTCTCCTTCTCCCAATAAATTCCTCTCTCACCTCTTAATTTTATTTTTTAGATATCATCCCTTCCTATTCAACTTGTCCTGTGCCCTCTATGTATACATGTACACATATATACACACACACATATGTATTCATGCACATATACACCCTCCTATATAAATATGTATATATATATATATATATATATGTATGTATACATATATACATATATATTCCCTTCAACTATCCTCATACTAAAAAAAGTCTCATGGGTTAGAATTATTGTTTTTCCATGTAGGAATGTAAATAGTTCAACTTTAATAAGTTCCTTATGATTTCTTTTTCCTGTTTACCTTCTCATGTTTCTTGTATTTGAAAGTCAATTTTTCTGTTCAGCTCTGGTTTTTTCATCAAGAATGCTCAAAAAATCCTTTATTTCGTTGAATGACCATATTTTCCCCTATAGCATTATACTCAGTTTTGCTGGGTAAGTGATTCTTGGTTTTAGTCCTAGCTCATTTGACCTCTAGAATATCATATCCCAAGCCCTTCTATCCCTTAATGTAGAAGCTGCTAGGTCTTGTGTTATCCTGATTGTGTTTCTACAATACTCAAATTGTGTCTTTCTGACTGTTTGCAGTATTTTCTCCTTTACCTGGGAATTCTGGAATTTGGCTATAATATTCTTAGGAGTTTTCCTTTTGGAATCTTTTTCAAGAGGCAATTGGTGAATTCTTTCAATTTCTATTTTTCCCTCTGGTTCTAGAATACCAGGGCAATTTTGCTTGAAAGATGGTGTCTAGGCTCTTTTTTTTTATCACGGCTTTCAGGTAGTCCAATAATTTTTAAAGTATCTCTCCTGTATCTATTTTCCAAATCAGTGGTTTTTCCGATGAGATATTTCACATTGCCTTCTATTTTTTTCATTTCTTTGGATCTGTTTTATAGTATCTTGATTTCTCATACAGTCATTAGCTTCCATTCCCTCCAATCTAATTTTGAAGGAGTTATTCTCTTCAGTGAGTTTTTGAAATTCCTTTTCCTTCTGGCAAATTTGGTTTTTAAGGCATTCTTTTCCTCATTGGCTTTTTGGGCCTCTTTTGCCATTTGAGTTAGTCTATTTTTTAAGGTGTTATTTTCTTCAGTCAGGTTGTTCACTCACTTTTCATGATTTTCTTGCATCATTCTTATTTCTCTTTCCAATTTTTCCTCCACTTCTCTTACTTGATTTTCAAAGTCCTTCTTGAGCTCCTCCATGACCTGTAATCAGTTTATATTTTCTTGGAGACTTTTGATGCAGAAGTTCTGACTGTGTTGTCTTCTACCCACTTCATGCCTTGATCCTTTTTTCCCCCCAAAAGGATTCTATAGTCCTTTTATTCTTCTTCTGCTTGCTCATATTGCCAGCCAATTACTTGACTTTTGAGCTCTTTTCCATGGTAAAGCTCTGCTTCCAGGATGTAGAGAGCTTTTTTCCAAATTTCTGGGGTTTTCACAGCTGCCAGAGCTATTAGGAGGGTGCCCTCTCTGAAGCCCCCATAAGCTCTGGCACACTGGCCACATAAGCCAGAACCACCACCCAAGACTTCATTCCAGATTCAAGCAGGTTTAAGCTAGAGCAATTACCCTGTGAATGGTTGCTTGGCCCCCCTACAATCTGCAGCCCAGAAGGTCTGGAGGCAGCCATGCAGAGCAGTTGCCATGCCTCTGCTGCTTCTTGCCCCAGGGGCAAGGGCCAGACCTCAATCTTCCATCCACCCCTGTTCCAACAGAGTTCCATGCTGACCTTTTACTTTGTCTTTGGAATTTATGGATTGAGAAATCTGGAAACCATCACAGCTGCTGGTGTTTCACTCTCCTGAAGTATGCTCTGGCCTCCACTGCTTGGGGCCACCCTGGGGCTGAAACCATGTGGCTCACATGGGCCTGGGCTCACCTCCCAGCTCAATGTGATAGACCCTTCCTGTCAGCCTGCCAGGCTTCCTTAGCAGGAGATTTGTTTCTCTCTGTCATTTTGTGGGTTCTGTAGCTCTAAAGTTTGTTCAGAGTCATTTTTTTACGTGTATTGGAAGTGATTGGAGTGGGAGCTCAAGCTAAGTTTGTGCTTCTACTTTGCCATCTTCAAAATGTAATTATTTAAATAAACAATGAAGAAATATCAGAAAACACCCTCTGATTACCTTAGAACTTGGAATATTGCCTGCTAACATAAAGCAAAACAAAGTCAGCAACTCCCTAGTAGAAAAGAAGTATGGATGGCGATGTGTGATCAAGTACAGGGTCTGCAAACACCTTCACACTGGACATTAGTCTGCTTGTATAGAAAGGTTGTAACCGATGGAGTGACCAGTGGGAAAGAGGAAACAAAACCAAACATGGAAAAGAACGAGAGCAGGTAGATGGCTTCAGTCTGAATAAGAAATAATTAACAGAGGGAAGGCACTACAACCCTTCTACACAAGCAGATGCCGCCATGGGGGAGGGGGGGGAGGGGAGAAAATTTGGAACGCAAGGGATTGTGGAACTGAAACTTGTAAACTAAAAGTAAATAAACAAGTCAATTAATAAAAAAAGAATTAATTCAGGAAAAAAACTTATTTCCTCTTCATCCTGTCTATGCCTGGTTTATATCTATTTGTTTGCATGTTGTCCTTCCCATTTGTTTGTAAGCTCCTTGAGGGTAGGGACTGTCTTTTGTCTTTCTTTGTATCCTCAAGCACTTAGCATAGTGCCTGACACATAGTAGGTGCTTAGTAAGTATTTATTGACTGATTGATTGAATCCAGGGCTAAGAGCAGAATGAAGAGTGGCTGGCCTGAACCCTTCCACAGAATGGAGGCTTTGGTAGGAAAAAATACACACATAAAATTGCCTAACAATGAGTAGTATCCAAAAATATAGTATGCCACCTCAAGAGATAGTGAGTTCCATCTCACTGTAGATCTTTTTTTTTTTTTTTGGAGAGGGGAATACAGGGCAATTGGAGTTAAGTGACTTGCCCAAGGTCACACAGCTAGTAAGTGTTAAGTGTCTGAGGCTGGATTTGAACTCAGGTCCTCCTGACTCTAGGGTTGGTGCTCTATCCACTGCAGTGCCACCTAGCTGCCCCCACTGTAGATCTTAAAGCAAAAGCAGAATGATCCCCTACTGGATGTATTGGAGAAAGGATTCCTGGTAGGCTACCAGTGGGACTCTATGGTCTCTGAGATACCTTCCAGCTTGGAGATTCTAGGATTCTGTGAAGCGACACTTCACATAGGGTTTATAGTTTTCACAGACTTATTTCCTATTGATTCTGCAGTGACCTATGCTGAATGACTCATGTAAGGAGTAAAGCCTAGCCATCTTTTGAATGAATGCATTCCTAATGACAATGCACTTACCACAGAGGAATAGGTATGTGGGGTAGAGGATGTTGAAAAAGGGCATCATTTTCCCCTTTGATTTTTCTTCTCTTTTCTGTATTGTGCTTATGAAAATCCTCTGCTTTTGGGAAGTGGGCCAGGGTGGGGGTGGGATGGACACAGAGGGGCATCAGAGAAGAAGAAAGGGCTGCAAGGCCATAGGATAAGCAACAGTCCAAAAGATGAGTACTCCAAGAAGGACCTAATGAAGAAAGTTCTCTACTTGGGGAGAGATGAGGACAGGGAAAAGGAGAGACTGGGAACTTGTGATTCAGCCAAAAGGAAAGTGAAGAGCCCAGAATCTGTGTGAGATCAGGAAAATGAGGCCACTCTCATGATCAATTCTTCCTAAGGAATGACAACAGAAATGAAGGTTCTCTGCCATCCGGCAATTCTTGCCAGAGCTATATTACTGTAAGGAATCCAGTTAGACTTAGCCAAGCTTTCCCCCTTCCACTGGGAACATTTGGCTAAAGAAGAAAAGAACAGACAGTGAGCTGTTTGCAAATGTGTAGCCTTGCTATCAGCTTGACCCCACTGGGAGACACAGGGAGTGACCCAGAGGTTCAATCAGCAAAGCTGTCTGGGCCCCGTGGTCCCATCTGACCTTCATGGTCCCATCTGGGCCACATCTGAGCCCTGTGGCCTGTGCTTTGCCCTCCACTTCACTGAATCCTCTCTTGGCCCCTCCTGGCCTCCCAGGGGGGCAGAGTTGGACCAGTTGCTTTTGTCTTACCACTCCCTCACTGTGTCACCTTGAAAGAACGTGCCCATTTCTTCTTTAGCCAGTCAACTTCCTCCTCTGGAAAATGAAAAGACTTCATTAAATTACTTCTAAGATCCCTTTGAGTTTGAGTCTTCTGTGCCTTTATCACTTTCTTTAGCCTCCAAAATCCCCTTCAGGACCCCTCTCTGCCTATTCCCATGTTGGGATAAACCATTCACCTTGCCAGATGAGTCACTCACTCCTTTGTCTCACACCTCTGTGCCAGGAATCAACTGTTACATGGCAGGAGGCAGCTGCCCAAGAACTTCAGGCCAAGGGCAGAAGAAGCAGAGGGATGCCCCCTAGGATTCTGAACCCTTGTGGGCATAAGCAGGGCTAGAGGGACCTCAGAGGACATCCTCATTCTGTGGAGGAGGAAATTGAGACCTAGGGAAGTTAAATGACCAGTCCAGGCTCACATGGTCAGTTTAAGAGCAGATTTTGAACCAAGGGCCTCTGACTTCAGAATCGGTACCACATTAACTCCCTGATAACCTCTAAGAGAGTAGTTTCAGTTGAGTAATGGGTAAAGAGATAATGAATAAAGTTTCTGAAAAGGCATCAGGTCTAGGAAATTTTTTCACTTTATTAGTTGTGAAGGGAGAAAACAGATGGGAAATTAAATGGGCTAGACGTCCTTTTCTTGTTACTATAGAAGTTCTTCCCCTTCCCCTCCTCCCAACTGATCATGCTTAGTCACTATTCCTCTTTTCTACCAACGATGTGGAAGCATGGTGTAATGGGAATGGAAATTTGAAGGTCTTCCCTGCCCCTTAATTGACCTAAGGGGGAGTTTGAAGACCTCCCCTGCTTTGAAAGTAAACTCTGACCCCTGACAGGCTGAATGTAGTCACATGGAGCCCGTGATGGAGGGAATTTGCTGAAGGGTGCAGCAGAGCCCACAGGAAGCTAGTCAGAGCTAGTGAGAAGGTGGGGGAGAGAGATGCTCAGGCAAGGAAATAGGGAGGTTTGTGAGTAAATATTGATCTTGTGTTGGTTTGTGGGAAGGCTAAAGGATGGTGTGGCTCTCAGTGTTATTATGGCTTCTGAATATCTTTGTTACTATGATGGAATTGGCTTACTGCTTTTGGGATTTAGTTTTCTTGTGTCTAAATAAATGCTTCAGTTCTATCCTCTGTCTGGAGAATCTGGTATATTTTGCGATCAAACATCATGTGATACTTATAGTCACAGTCTTTATCATGATCATGGGCACTGTAAATATTGCCTTGGTGCTACACTTGGCAGAACTGGGGAGGTGTGAATTAATCTCTTATATTCCCATAAGTCAAATCAAGAAGTATTTGTGCTGCAGACACAAAGAAATTCAAAAAAGCCATTCCTGCTCTCAAGGAGCTCACAGTCTAATGGGAGAGACACCACAGAAACAAGATACATATAAGATAAATTGGAGATATTCTTAGAGGAAAGGCACTAAGATTAATGAGGACCAGAAAAGATTTTTTGTGAAAGGTAAAGCTTTAACTAAGACTTGAAAGAAGAAAGGAAATGGAGATGAGGAAGAAGCCGTAAGGGACAGCCAATAAAAATTCCCAGTTAGAAGATAGAGGATTTGGAAAAGTAGAAAGGGTCAGGTTATGAAGGTCTTTGGAAGCCAAATAGAGCATTTTATATTTTTTCCTATAGGTAATAGGGAGCAATTGGAGTTTATTGAATAAGGGGTTAACACGGTCAGACATGTACTTTAGGAAGATCAATTTGACAGCCAAATGGAGGATATACTGGAATGGGAGAAACTTGAGGCAGGGAGAGCAACCAGTTGGGTTTAAAAAAAATTTTTTTTTTGCTTTTTGAAGGGGGGAGGGCAGGGCAATTGGGGTTAAGTGACTTGCTCAAGGTCACACAGCTAGTAAGTGTTAAGTGTCTAAGGCTGGATTTGAATTCAGGTCCTCCAGGTGACTCCAGGGCCAGTGCTCTATTCACTGCACCACCTAGCCGCCCCAATCAGCTGACTTTTGCAAGTAGTCTAGGAATGAGATGAGTTGTCTATGACAGATATTGCAAAGGTGAAATTGATAGGCCTTGGAGATAGGTTAGATAAGGGGTGTAAGGCAGAGTGAGAATTCATATGACTAAGAATAGGGAAGTTGGAAAGAGGAAAGAGGTTGGGAGGAAAGATCAGTCTGGAATTTGTTGAGTTTAAGATTGGTTATGTTGAGTTTTGAGATTCTGTCAGCAATTGGAGAGGTGAGAATGGAGGTCAAGAGAGAGGTTAGTACTAGACAAATAGACCTGAGAGACATTTGCAGAGATCACAATTGAATCCATGGGAACTGGCAAGATCAATAAGCAAAATAGTATATAGAGAGAAGAGGGCCCAGGTCAGAGCTTATGGTTCCTGGGCAAGACCTGGATGAAAATCCAATAAAGGAGGTAGTAGATGGGAGGAGAATTGGAAGAACAGTGCCATTGAAACCTAGAGAGAAGAGAGTACCAAGGAGAAGAGGACAATCAATAATATCAAAGACTGCAGAGAAGGCAAGAAAGATGACCGTTAAAACATCATTACTGATTTTGGAGAGAGCAGTTTTGGCTGAATGATTAAGTCAGAAGTCAGACTGCAGAGAGTAAAGAAGAGAGTGACAGGAAAGGAAGTGGAGATTCTGGTTACAAGTGACTTTCTCAAAGAGTTAGCCACTAAAGGGTGACAAGATAGCTAGTGGGAATAGAGTATCAAGTGAGAGGTTTTGGAGGAGGGGGGAGACATGGGCATGTTTGTGGGCAGGAGGGAAGCATCCAAGAGATGGGGAGAGATTGAAGTTGGATGACAGAGTGGGAATGACAAGGAGGGACAATCTGCTGGAGAAGACAGGATGGAATGTGGCCACTTGTGCATGTAAAGGAGTTTGCTTTGGCTGGGAGAGGTATCACATTTTCATGTGAACCTAGTACGAAGGAAGAAAACAGTAAGACACAGACCTTGAAATGGCTGGTAGACTCAGGTTGGAGTACCCAGCTGGAAATGTTGCAAGCAAGAAGATTGTAGGGGCAACTAGGTGGTGTGGTGAATAGATCACCAGCCCTGGAGTCAGGAGGACCTGATTTCAAATCCAGCCTCAGACACTTAACACTTACTAGTTGTGTGACTTTGGGCAAGTCACTTAACCCCAACTGCCCTGCCTTCCCCCTCCAAAAAGCAAAAAAAGAAGAAGAAGAAGAAGAAGATTGTGGTATAGATCTGGAGCCCAAGATGGATTGATCTGGGATCTACATGTGGGATATTTGGACAGAGGAGGGTAAAACAAGTCTTAGGACTGGTGAAGAGCTCCAGGGAAACTCCATTCTGGCTGCTTTTTAACTTTTTACAGGTAGTTTTTTATGTTTTTATCCTCTCATTTCCTTATCAACTGCCTAAGAAAATTGCTTGCGCTGGGTGTATTGGAATATATTTTTAGGGAAAGGAATTTTTTTTGATCCCTTGGTTCTGAGTGATCAACCAGATGAAGAATAGTAACCTGGACAGGCTCCCAATGCAAGAACCTAGCACGAACTGCAGTGGCTAAACACAGAGGAGGTTGACAGGTCCTTTGCTCCTGATGGTGCTTCCTGTATGTTATAATAACTAACCTTAGGGTTTTCAAAACTCCAGACAAATATTATCCCATGTTAGCTTCCTAACAACATTAGGAGGTAGGTAATATTATTATCCTCATTTCACATATGAGGAAACTAAGGCAGAAGCTAGTGATTCGCCAGGAGTTACACAGCTAATAAAGCCTGATTCGAACTCAGGTCTGGGGCCCTATGCACTATGCACTATGCCACCTAGCTAGATTGGGTATACAAGCAGATATATAAGAGGTTGGGATGGAAGCAGTGGAGAGGGAGGGCTTGACAATGCATGAACAAGAGGGGAATTCACTTTTTGAGCAAGTGGGGGTGTCTTTTTTCGAGTCCTGGGTCCAATTTTGATGGAGTTGGTGGAGTCCATGGTTACTCTAAAGCAGCGGTTCTCACCCTGAGGGTTATGTTCAGTTTGCAACAATGAAAATACATCCTGCATGTCAGATATTTGCATTAGATTCATAACAGCAGCAAAATCACAGTTCGGAAGCAGCAACGAAAATAATGTTCTGGTTGGGGGTAACCACAACATGAGGAATGTATTAAAGAGTCGTGGCTTTAGGAAGGGTGAGAACCACTGGGCTAAAGCAACCTTTCCTGGGTATTCTTTGTCAAGCAAGATGATGAGAGAATGGAAAGCCTGAGCCCTCCCTCTATTTCCTGAATTTTCTTTCTCATGTAAGAGGACTGAGCACTGGCTTGGGGATGTTAGGAAACAAACGGGACTGGCTAAAGATCCTTTCTCGGCGATCGGTGTTTTGTTGTCACTTCTGTCTTTCTGCTGCTAACTTACACAGTTAATGATCACTCTGCCGCTACGCAAACCACCCTCTCAGAGATATCAGGGAAGTAGGCAGCAATGCGGAATACGGAAAATGGATTTTGTTAAAAAGACCACTGTCTAAAAGATGTCCAGGCAGCTGGGTGGCACAGTACATGGAAGGCCTGGCCTGTGTCATCTTCCTGAATTCAAATCTGGCCTTGGACACTTATTAGCTGTGTGGCCCTGGGCAAGTCCCTTAACCCCGAGTGCCTCAGTTTCCTCATCTGTACTAAAATAAGCTGAAAATAATAAGGAAATGGTGAACGATTCCAGTATCTTTGCCAAGAAAATCCCAAATGGGGTCATGAGAAGTTAGATACAACTGAAAAATGGAACGACAGCAATGACGATCTAGGATAGAGTAAAGTTGAACCTCCCTTCCTCCAATTCTTGCCACCCATTAGCTTATGACCTGGGGTTCCCCCAGATGGGGAATGGCACCTACATTGGGCAAGCATGGCACCATGAATCCAGCCATAGAAAGCAAGGATTGATGGAGGAAGCTTTTTGTCCTCCTCCCCTCCCCAGGTTTCAAGTAGAATTAATTGATAGTCTCAGGAAGGATTTTTGGCCACTCAAAAGAATGAGTTAGAAGATTTAAACCTAGGTCAGTTTATGAATGTTCATAGATAATGGGAACTAAGAATAGCAAAAGCAGCATAGCAAAAGGGATTCCCTTAAATGAACTATAGAATATAGGTAATGAAAAGGCAATTAGGTTACCTAAAGACATCTAACTGGAGATAAAAGGGCCATATTGCCCAAAATTATAGACAGAAAAAACAAGGCCCCCTAAAATAAGAAAAAAAGTAGGAGCAGTAGGTTCCCTAAGGAGCAGTAATGCATGAAGGGGAAGGGTTAGGGGTGTGGATCTCAAAGACAGATTTGCTTTTCTCCAGACTCCACGATCCCAGCCCTGGCTTTTCTCCAAGTATTCCCTCACCTTCCCCGTCCCCACCCCCAATTTGAGAAGTTGAATAACAACTCTTTCTATCAATAAGGTATCTAGTGGAAACTTAAGCCAATTGAAGCTGTGTGGAATTTTTTTTTAAACACAGAAGCAACAGCTAGAGGATACATTTTCTACCTTCTTTAAGAATACTCTTTTCTAGGGGCAGCTAGGTGGTGTACTGAATAGAATACTGACCCTGGAGTCAGGAGGACCTGAGTTCAAATCCAGCCTCAGACACTTAACACTTACTAGCTGTGTGGCCTTGGACAAGTCGCTTAACCCCAATTACCCTGTCTTCCCCCTTACAAAAAAAAGAGCAAAAAGAATACTCTTTTCTCCTTATGCTTAAATTCCCCTGTGAACTACTGGGGACGAGGTCTCCTGGGCAGACTAAGGAGAACCATTCCCTGCTCTCTGATGGTATTGTGTTCTCTACAATATCTGACATCAGGGCAATGTGTTTAAAACTGTAAACATAAGTTTTTTTTGTCCTTTAAGATGCACTTTGATCAAGATTTCTCTATAGTAACCTTTAATGCCATCAATTTCAGTTTTTAGCAATTCACGTTTGTATAAGAAATATTGGTGAAACTTGAAAAATACAACTCTCTTGCCTTATGAATTATAAAGTATTAACTCCAGATTCTGAAGAGTGAAGACTAAGTAAAGAGAAAAGAGAGTATGGATGACTCAATTTGGAAATCTGCTTTGAGTTTATCTCAGCATACATTGTGAGATGATGGTCTATGCATATTTTCTGCCAGACTACTTTCAGTTTTCCCAACAGTTTCTGTCAGATAGTGAGTTCTTGCCCCAATAACTAAGATCTTTGGGTTTATCAAACCCTAGGTTACTGTGCTCATTTGCTTTGTTTATCTAATCTGTTCTTTTGCTCATCTAGTACCAAATTGTTTTGATAATTACAGTTTTGTATATAGCTTGAGATCTGGTACCAAGAAGTCTCCTTCCTTCAGATTTTTTTTCCCATTGAATCAATGAGAAATTGATATCTTTGATATTCATGGTCTCTTGTTGACCACCACATGAATTTTATTATTTTTCTAGCTCTATAAAATAATTCTTTGGCACTGAATAAGTAAATCAATTTGGGTAGTGTTCTCATTTTTGCTATATTGATTCAGCCTACCTACAAACAATTAATATTTATCCAAGTATTTCTAATTTTCTCTATCCCTGTGGAGTGTTTTATAATTGTGTTCATATAGTTCCTGAGTATGACTTGGTAGGTAGACTCCCAAGCATTAGATACTATCTGTAGCTATTTTGAATGGAATTCCCCTATCTCCTCCTTCTAGGTTTTCTTAGTAATATACATGTGGGTTCATTTTATATTTTACCAGTTTGCTGAAGTTGTTAATTTTTTCAATTAGTTTTTCAGTTGATTTGCTAGGGTTCTCTAAGCTATCTCTAACTAAGTATCACTTGCAAAAAAAAAAGTTTTGTTTCCTTGTTGCCTATGCTTCTTAATCCCTCAACTTCTTCTTGTCTTATCAGTACAATACTGAATAATAATAGTGATAATGGATACCTTTGCTTCACCCCTGATCTCATTGGAAAGGCTTCTAGCTTATGCCCATTGGGTTGTAGGTAGATTATACTTATCATCTTAAGGAAAGCTCCATTTATTCCTGTGCTTTGTAGTATTGTTGTTGTTTTTATAAAGAATGAGTGTTGTGTTTTGTCAAAAGCTTTTTCTGAATCTTTTGAGATAATCCTATGATTTTTGTTCTTTTCGTTATTGATATAGTCAATTATGCTTATAGTTCTTCTTAGTAATGAGACAGCCCTACATTCCTGGCATAAATCCAACCTGGTCATAGAATATGTCCTTTGTGATATATTGTTGGAATCTCCTTTATTTTAATTTTTGCATCAATATTCATTAGAAATATCGATCTATAGTTTTCTTTCTCTGTTTTGGCTCTCTTTGGTTTAGGTATTAATGCCCTATTTATGTCATAGAAGGAATTTGGTAGGACTTTTACTTTACCTTTTTTTTGAACGGTTTATATAATATTGCAATTAATTCAGGAAGATTCATCTAGTTTACTAGTAGTGTGACCTTCAGCAAGTCACTTAACCCTCTTTGCCTCAGTTTCCCCACCTGTCAAATGAACTGGAGAAGGAAATGGTCAACTGCTCCAGTATCTTTGCCAGAAAAACCCCAAATGGGCCCATGAAGAGTCAAACACGACTGAAAAACAACTGAACAACAAAAATTTGCTTATAAAACCGTCTTGTCCTGGACTTTTTTCCTTAGAGAGCTCATTTATAGCTTGTAGAATTTTGTTTTCTAAGACAGGATTATTAAAGTATTTCATTTCCTATTCTGTTAATCTGGTCAATTTGTATTTTTGTAAATATGCAAAATAGCTCCTAATAATTGCATTAATTTCATCTTCATTGGTTATGAATTCACCTTTTTCATTTTTTATGCTAGTTAATTTGGTTTTATTCTTTCATTTTAAAAGCAAATTAGCCAATCATTTATTTTTTTTCCTCTAAAAAAACCCAGCTCCTACTTTTATTTATTAATTCAATGATTTTTTTCAAACTTTCAATTTTTACTAATTTCTCCATTGTTTTATAGGATTTCTATTTTGACATTTGATTGAGAGTTTTAAATTTATTGTTTTTCCAGGGTTTTTTTTTAGATGAATGCCTAATCTGTTTATCTGCTCTTTCTCTCTTTTCCTGATTGATGTAAGCTCTTAAAGATACCGATTTTATAGGTGACTTCATTCCATTCACATTCACTGTTATGAGTGCTACCTTTGCATTTCCTTCCATCATATTTTCTTATGCTTATATTTCTCTTTTTACCCTCTCCCCTCCTCAAGAATCCATTTGCTTCTGACCACTGTCTCTTACTTATTCCCCACCCCACTTCCCTTTTCTCTGATTTTTTCCCATTTTCCTCCTACTTTCCTTCCAAATAAGATGAATTTCTGTACCTATTGTCATGTATATGTGTATTTTTCCCACCTTGAATCAGTTCAGATATGAAGGAAGTTCAAGTTTTTCTTGCTCCCTACCTTTCCCTCCTCCTTTATATAATCTCTTCCTTCTGTACCCCATTTATGTCAGATATTTCCCCCTTTCTTCTCCCTTCCCTCTTTCCCCAGTGCATCCTTATTTCTTACCTTCCATTCTTCTTTTGAAGTTATTTCATCATAATAGAATCACACCAAGGTCCTCTGTCTAATTAGACTCCCTCTAAGACCCCTGATGATGACAGAGTTCTAACGGGTTACATGTAACATCTCGCCATAAACAATGTAAAAAATTTAACCTCGTTTAGTCCCTTATGATTTCTCACTCATGTTTACCTTTGAATGCTTTTCTTATAACTCAAAAAAAGCTTGTTTGGATGTCACATTTTTTATTCAGTGCTGGGTTTTACATCTGGAGTGCTTGAAAGTTCTTTATTTCATTAAATATCCATTTGTTTCCCTGAAGGATTATAATCAGTTTTTCCGGGTTCATTATTCTTGGTTGTAATCCTAGCCCTTTGTCTTCTGGAATATCACAGTCCATGCGCTCGCCTCCTTTTGAGTGGCAGCTGATAAATTGTTGTGATGAGGGTCACGGCTCCATAGTACTTGGATTGTTTCTCTCTGGCTGTTGCGGTATTCTCTCCTTGATGTTGGAGTTCTGGAGATTTGCTACAATATTTCTGGGACATTTGGTTTGGACATTTTTTTTCAGAAAGTAACCTGTGAATTCTTTTAGTTTCTGCTTTGCCCTTTGCTTCCAAGATATCTGGGCAGTTTTCCTTTATAATTTATTGAAATACGATGTCTAAGATTTTTTTCTTCATTCATGGATTTCAGGTAGCATATTGAGTTTTAAATGATCTCTTCTTGATCCATTTTCCAGGTCACTTGTTTTTTCCTTGAGATATTTTATGGTTTCTTCTATTTTTTTCAGTCTTTTGCCTTTGCTTTGTTGTTTCTTGATTTCTCAAGGATTCATTAGATTCTACTTAAACAATTATAATTTTTAAGTAGTTGCTTTCTCTTTTATTTAATATTTTATTTTCTCCCAACGTTTTAACATTCACTTAAAATTTTTTTGAGTAACAAATTCTCTCTCTATCTCACTTCTTTTCCCCCTCCCTGAGATGGCACACAATTTCATATAAATTCTATATGTGCAGTCATGCAAAACATGTTTCCATGTTAGTTATGTTGGGAATGGAACAAGAAAAAAGTCTACTTCAATATGCATTCAGATACTGTCAGGTCTTCCTCCGGCAATGGATAGATATCATTTTTCATCAAAATTGTCTTGCATCATTAGCTGAGAATAGCTAAGTCACTCACAAGCGAAGATGGTACAATAATGCTGTTACTGTGTACAATGTTCTCCTAGTTCTGCTCATTTCATTTTGCATTAGTTCATGTAAGTCCAAATTTTTCTGAAACCATCCTGCTCATCATTTCTTATAGTACAATAATATTCCATTCCAATCATATACCACAATTTGTTCAGCCATTTGCCAATTGATGGGCATCCCCTTCTTTCCCAATTCTTTGCCACCACTAAAAGAGCTGCTATAAATATTTGTGTACATATAGGTCCTTCCCTCCCCTCCTTTTAAAACTCTATTTGAGATCCAGACCTAGTAGTGGTATTTCTGGGTCAAAGGGTATGCACAGCTTTATAGCCCTTTGGGCATAGTTCCAAAATGCTCTCCAGCATGGTTGAATCAGTTCACAACTCCATTGACTATGAAGTAGTGTCTCAATTTTCCCACATCCCCTCCACCATTTGTCATGTTCCTTTTTTGTCATATTAGCCAATCGGATAGGTATGAGGTATTAGCTCAGAGTTATTTTAATTTGCATTTCTCTAATCAATAGTGACTTAGAACATTTTTTTCATGACTATAGATAGCTTTGATTACTTTGTCTGAAAACTGCTTGTTCATATTCTTTGACCATTTATCAATTGGGGTATGACTTTTATTAAATTTGACTCAGTTCTCTACATATTTGAGAAATAAGATCTTTATCCGTAGAAACTTGCTGCAAATTTTTTTTCACAGTTATGATTATTTTTTATTTCTCTCCATCCTATTTTCCCCGTTTATCCTACTCTCTCTCTGTCTCTCTCTGTCTCTGTTTCTCTGTCTCTGTCTGTCTGTCTGTCTATCTCATCTCTCCCTGTTCTTCCTCTAAAGTGTTTTGCTTTCTAATACCACCTTTCCCAATCTGCCCTCCCTTTTATCACCCCCTACCTCTTCTCTGATCCCCTTCCCCTCCTACATTCCTATAAGGTAATATAGATTTCTATACCCAACTAAGTGTGTATGTTATTTCCTCTTTAGGCCGATTATGATATACAGTCATGAAGTACTTCTCCCCACCACCTCCCTCATCTTTCTCACCACAGCGCTTTCATGCCTTTTTTATATGAGATAATTTACCCTCTCTTCCTTCTTCATCCCTCTTTCTCACCCCCCAATTTTATGTTTTTAGCTATCATCCCATCATATTCAACTCACCCCCATGTCCTCTCTGTATGCTCCTTCTAATTGCCCTAATAATGAGAAAGTTCTTATGAATTACAAGGATCATATTCCCATGTAGGAATGTAAACAGTTTAACTTTGTTGAATCCCTTATGATTTCTCTTTCCTGTTTTCCTTTTTATGCTTTTCTTGAGTCTTCTCTTTGAAAGCCAAATTTTCTCTTCAGCTCTGATCTTTTCATCAAAAATGTTTGAAAGTCCTCTGTTTCACTGAATATCTGTTTCCCCCGCCTCTTGAAGGATCACACTCACTTTTATTAGGTGGGTTATTCTTGATTATAAGCCTAGCTCCTTTACCTTCTGGAATATCATATTCTAAGCCTTTAAGATAGAAGCTACTAAATCTTGACTGTGACTCCATGATATCTGAATTGTTTCTTTCTGGCTACTTGCGATATTTTCTCCTTGATTAGATCTGGGAACAAGAACCGATGCCTTGTGGCATTTCTGGCACCCATTACCCAGTCCCAAGGCAGAGAGGAACAGCCGTGACTGCAAGGGAGAAGGAGCTCTACCTGTGTGAAGAGCAAGAAATAAGTTCCAGAAACACAGCTGTGCAACTCAGAGCCTAATAGTAGAGCAGGGATTTGGTTCTAACCTTTAGCCCTGAGTATAAGCTTGTTTATTCCATTGAATAAACCAGGGCAAAACCAAGGGGAAGAGAGATGTTCAGACTCTTTGAACCTATAGAACCTCCCAGTTGGCTAATAATGACTGAATGCAGCAGCAGTCTATGGGAACTCAACCATACACAATCCAACAGACCCAAAGCTGGACCAGGAATCTGAAGAGTACAAAACAGGAGGGCAGTAAAAAATTTGCAGCAAGTTTCTATGATAAAAGTCATATTTCTCAAATATATAGAGAATTGACTCAAATTTCATAAAGTAAAAGTCATACCCCAATTGATAAACTGTCAAAGGATATGAACAGGCAGTTTTCAAACAAAGTAATCAAAGCTGTCTATAGACATATGTAAAAAATGCTCTAACTCCACAGATTGCAGCACTTGGACCAAGACCAACAAGAATTCCTAGAAGAGTTAAAGGAAGAGATTTTTTCTAAAAGGCCAGAAAATGATTTTAAAAATCAAATAAAAGTAAGGAGGAAAAATTGGGAAAAGAAAGGAGAGCAGTGCAAGAAAATGATGAAAAGAGAATTAATAGCCTGGCATCTCTTTTTGCACTGGTACTCCCTGCCCTGGTGTCCTTACTGTCCCTGTGTAGTAGAATGCTCCCTGTGCTCCCATACTGCTGTTACTGCTTTTAATGCAATGCCACTGTGCTGTGCTCTTGGCCAGCTCCAATCCTCACCCCACTTGCCTCTAATCTTCCTAAGGCTGGAAAAATGAATTGAACCAAGCTTTAAGTGCTTGTTACATATAAGCCCCTTCTAGGCACTGGAGCTACAAAGATAACAATAACAGGGGAATAATATGAGTCAAAGAGTTGCTTTTAATGGAGAATAAGATACATACACAAATATGTTTTATATAAAGTGTAATACAGTAAAGCCAATGGGGAAAACATGAAGAAAGAGAAATACAGAGATAGAGACAGAGACAGAGACAGAGAGACAGAGGAGAGGAAACAGAGAGAGAGAGAGAGAGAGAGAGAGAGAGAGAGAGAGAGAGAGAGAGTGAGAGAGACAGAAACCGAGAAAGACAGACAGAGACAGAGACAGAGGAGAGAGGAGACAGAGACAGAGAGAGAGAGAGAGAGAAGAGAGAGACAGAGAGACAGAGAGAGAGAGAGAGAGAAAGAGAGAGAGATTGTTTTCAGCTTAGAGGAATAAAAGAATGCTCCATAGAGAAGATGGCCCTTGAGCTGGGCCTGGAAGTAGGAGGCTTTAAAAGGCAAGAGCGAGGATAAGGGGCAGTTAGGTGGCAATGCTGTGGATAGAGCACCAGGTCTGGAGTTGAGAGGACCTGAATTCAAATGTGACCGAAGACCATTACTGGGTGTGTGACCCTGAGCAAGTCACTTAACCTCAATTGCATTCCCCCCCCCCCCAAATGCAGATCAAGTGAATTACAAGCACCAGAAGAATCCGCACAGTACACAGAGGCAGAAGAATCAAAGGTGATATTGAGGACAAGCTAGTAGTACAGTTTGGCTAGAACACAGAATGTGAGATAAGTCTGGAAATGTAATCTGGAAGCAGATTGTATAGGGGGAGTCTGTATTTTATCCTTTGGATATCGGAGAGTGCCTGAAGGTTTCTCAGCCAGGGGAACAAACCCTTAGAAATTCCCACCCTGCACTGAGCTGACCTGATTGGTGAGTTCAAACTCATGTAAAGCACTATATCTAGTCCTTTTTAGGGCCCCTTGCAGCATAGTAATTACATCAGCGCTTTTGGAGAGGGCACGTCAATCAACTGCCCTATAGCTTCACTCACCATTCCTGGGCCCCCTTGATTAAAAAAAAATCCTTTCCTTGGTCATCTGCCCCAACCCCATTTTGTATTTTCTTCCCACATTGCAGGAATTTTTTAAACTTTCTTTTGTGGCAGGGACCCCTCGGATAGTCTGGCGAAGTCTTGGACCTTTTCTTTGAAAAAAGATGGTTTGAAATTCAGAAACTAAAAGATGACAAAAGAAGCCAATTATTGAAATAAAGATGTCATTTTTTCCCTTCCAAATTCATGGGCCCCTTGAAATCTATTCACAAGCCCAAATTAAGAACTCCTGCCCTGTTGGAATGGAAATTCTTTGTGAGAAGGAACTGTCTCACTTTTGTCTTTGCTAAGTGCCCAGCACTTGACCCAGTGTCTGGTGGTTAATTCTTAATGCTTTTCCCTTTGTCATCATCGTCATTGTTCAATCCTGTCTGACTCTTTGTGACCCTGCGGACCAACTATCCTTGGGGTTTTCTTGGCAAAGAAATGGGAATGGTTTGCCATTTCCTTCTCTAGTTTTATGCAGACAGGGTTTTAAGTGCTCTATCTATGAGGTCCAGTGCTCCATCCACTGAGACACCTAGCTGCCCTCTCCCCCTCATAATCAATAGGATATTCAGAAAAAATCTGCCATCGCCTTTAGAGACTGCTTTCCCATTCTTTCCTGCTGCTCCTAAATATCTATCTGGGAATCGTTTGATAGACAGATGTGCCCCTCAGAGCTAATACTATGGCTACAGCATTTCAGTCACGAGCACTCAAGAAAGCAAGCCGCTGACAGTCTTCCCTTGGTGATAAGTGGCTGATCTTAGAAATGAGGTTTTTCTACGTGAAATAATAAATTTGGCAAAGTTGCAGGTTATAAATTATACCCAAATAAATCCTTGGCATTCTCATATATTTCTGAAGAAATTCAACAGCAAGAGATAGAAAGAGAAATTCCATATAAAGTTAACTGTAGACATTATAAAATATTTGGGAATCTACCTGCCAAAACAAAGCCAGGACCTATATGAACACAATTACAAAAGATTTTTTTAACACAAATAAAGTCAGATCTAAATAATTGGAAAAATATCAGTTGCTCGTGGCTGGGTCAAGCTAATATAATAAAAATGACAATCTTACCTAAATTAAATTACATATTTAGTGCCATACCAATCAATCTACTAAGAAATTATTTTGTGGAGCTAGAAAAAATAGTAACAAAATTCATTTGGAAAAACAAAAGGTCCAGAATGTCAAGAGAATTAATGAAAAGAAATGCTAGGGAAGGTGGCCTGGCCATACCAGATTTTAATCTGTATTATAAAGCAGCAGTCATCAAAACTGCTTGGTACTGGCTGAGGAATAGAGCAGTGGATCAGTGGAATAGATTAGGTACAAAAGACGCAGCAACCAATGACTATAGTAATTTCCTGTTTGATAAACCAAAGATCCCAGCTTTTGGGATAAGAATGCACTATTTGACAAAAACTGCTGGGAAACCTGGAACATTAGTATGGCAGAAACTGGGTAGAGATCAATATCTTACACAGTACACCAATATCAAGTCTAAATCGGTGCATGATCTAGGTATAAAGGCTGATGTTATAAGCAATCTGGGAAAGGGAGGAATAGTTTATCTGTCAGATTTATGAAGAAGGGAAGATTTTATGACCAAACAAGAGTTAGAGAGCATTATGAAATGCAAAATGGATAATTTTGATTATATTAAATTGAAAAGTTTTTGTACAAATAAAGCCGATGTAACCAAAATTAAGAAGGAAGTGGGAAATTGGGAAAGAAGTTTTACAGCCAATGTCTCGGATAAAGGTCTCATTTCTAAAATATACAGAGAATTGAGTCAAATCTATAAGAATACAAGTCATTCCCCAACTGATAAACGGTCAAAGGATATGAATAGGCAGTTTTCAGAGGAAGAAATTAAAGATATCTATAAGCATATGAAAAAATGCTCTAAATCACTATTGATTAGAGAAATGCAAATCAAAACAACTCTGAGGTACCACATCTCACCTGTCAGAAAACAGGAAAATGGTCAATGCTGGAGAGGATGTGGAAAAATTGGAACACTAATGCATTATTGGTGGAGTTGTGAACTGATCCAACCATTCTGGAGAGCAATCTGGAACTATGCCCAAAGGCTTATAAATAAGTGCATACCCTTTGATTCAGCAATACCACTTCTGGAGTTGTATCCCAAAGAGATCATAGAAGTGGGAGGAAGACCCATATGTACAAAAATATTTATAGCAGGTCTTTTTTGTGTTGGCAAAGAACTGGAAATCAAGGAGATGCCCATCAATTGGGGAATGGCTAAACAAGTTGTGGTATATGAATGTGATGGAATACTACTGTGCTATAAGAAATGAGGAGCAGACAGACTTAATAATAACCTGGAGAGACTTATGTAAACTGATGCAGAGCGAGAAGGGCAGAACCAGGAGAAATTTGTACACAATGACAGACACATCGTATGTGTGATGACAAATTTTGATAGACTGGGCCCCTCTCAGCAACGCAAGGTTATAAGACAACTCCAAAAGACTCAGGATGGAAGGACTATCCACATCCAGGGAGAGAACTACAGAGTCTGAATGCAGACTGAAGCAAACTACTTGCTCTCTCTCCTCTTTTGTGTTTTGTTTTGTCCCTTCTTTCTCATTGTTCACTCCATTGGTTATAATCCTTTACAACTTGACTAATGTTTAAAGTATTTGGAGATCCTATATCTGATTGCATGCCACCATGGAGGAGGGAGGGAGGAGGAGAGGGAGGGGGAGAAATGAGAAACTCAGAGGATTGTGGCACTGAATGTTGTAAACTAAAAGGAAATAAATAAATTTTAATTAAAAAAAAAAGGAAATGAGGCTTTTATTGGAGATACTTGCTGTAAAGATTGTTTCCTACCTTTCTGCTTTCCTTCTGATCTTGGTTGCATTTGGTTTTGCTTGTACGAAAGCTTTTAAATTTAATTATTTAATCATCTAATAAATTAATAAGTAATAAAATATATAAATTGTATAATATATAAAATAACCAAATAAATAAAAAATCTAATAATTTAATTATAAAAAATATCTAGTTTACATTTTGTAATACTCTCTGTCTCTTGTTTGGTCATGAATTTTCCCCCTCCCCATTGATCTGATGGGTAGACTTGTCCTTGTTCTTCCAATTTGCTTATGGTGTCACCCTTTATGTCTAAATCACGCACCCATTTTGACCTTATCTAGGTATATTGGTGTGAGATGTTGGTCTATACCTAGTTCATGTCCTCTCGTTTTCTAGTTTCTAAGCAGTTTTTGTGAAATAGTGAGTTCTTATCCCCAAAAGTGGAGTCTTTGGGTTTATCAAACACTAGGTTACTATGGTCATTGACTGCTGTGTCTTGTGTACCTGATCTGTTCCACTGAGCCAGTACCAGATAGTTTTGATGATTACTGCTTTATAATATGGTTTCATATCTGGTATTGCTAGTCCACCTTCCTCTGTGTTTTTTTTTCATTAATTCCCTTGATATTCTTTTGTTCTTCCAGATTTTTTTTGTTTGCTATTTTTTCTATCTCTATAAAAGAATTTTTTTGGTAGTTTTATTAGTATCGCGTTGAATAAGTAAATTAACTTAGGTAGAATTGTCATTTTTACTATGTTGGCTAGACCTATCCATAAGCAATTGATAATTTTCCAGTTATTTAGATATGACTTTAATTGTGCCAAAAGTTTTGTAATTGTGTTCATATCGTTCCTGGGTTTGTCTTGGCAGGTAGAATTCTAAGTATTTTACATTGTCTACAGTTATTTTAAATGGAATTTTCTTCCTATCTCTTGCTACTGGGATTTTTTTGTCATGTAAAGAAATGTTGATGATTTATGTGAGTTTATCTTATATCCTGTAACTTTGCTAAAGTTATTAATTATTTCAAGTAATATTTTGGTTGATGCCCTAGGGTTCTCTAAGTTTACAATCATATCATCTGAAAGAATGATAGTTTTGTTTCCTCATTGCTTTTTCTAATCTTTCAATTTCTTTTTCTTCTCTTGAGACTGTCTTTGTTTTGTTTTTGTTTTTGTATCCCCAGTACTTATCAGGGTGCCAGGAACATAGTAGGTGCTTAATAAATGTGTCTTATTGGGACTGACCTGGGAGACCTGCCACCCTCATTCATCTGGAAGTGGGACTGTCTCCTATGTTATACTTCACTTTCCTCATCAAATAATCTTTCTTGTGAGCTATGACACTGCTGAATTTGCCCCAGGCACAGGTTTACCTTCTTACTGTTATGAAATTAATGCTATGCCTACAAAAATGTGGCACCATTGTGTATCACTTACCATTCACAAATATCAAGAATGCTTTGGAAAAAATAACCAACATGTACTAGTTATTGTAACTAATGTTTCCAACTAATAACACCAACTAACTACATTCCCAGGTAATGGAGTGGGTCCGATTTGATTCATTTTTTTGCTCTTTATCTATGATTTCATTGGTATGGATAATGCCCAGTATATAAACCCTCTCCACTTAAGCAGATTCATAACTTCTCTGTAATTTCTAGTCTTATTTATCTGGGCCGCTGAGAAGGTAAGTGACTTGCCCGTGGTCACAGCCAGTAAGGCAGGTTTTGAAACCAGGTGTTCCCAGCTCAAAGGACAGACGTAGTCTACCCACTATGCCAAGCTGTCTGCCGATAGAGTTTGACCAAGTCTGCTTGTCCACCACTTTCATCTTGAGATTTATTGTATTGCCTGCAAATTTAAATTGATGAACTTGAATATACCAAGTAAAAATATACCAAGTAAAACCATATGTTTGCAGGAGAATAGAATCACATTTTTCAGCCAAATATACAAACTCTTTGGCCATGCAGGTGAAATCAGCTACTTTTCCCAGATTCATGGCACAGCATACTTGAACAGCACAAGGTACTCCTCTTCTCTTCTGACCCCAGGATGTCAAAACATACTTAACCAGCAGATCCCATTTCTGTAGCTTTTTAGTCCCCTTGCTGGACACGAGGTTGATGATAATTTTATTTTTTTCCTTTTTTTTTTTTGGAGGGGGGAGAGTAAGGCAATTGGGATTAAGTGACCTTCCCAAGGTCACCCTGCTAGTTTTTTGTGTCTGAGGTCGGATTTGAACTCAGATCCTCCTGACTCTAGGACCAGTGCTCTATTCACTGTGCCACCTAGCTGCCCCAATGGCAATGATAATCTTAGTTTGGTCCCTGTAAAAGGGGAGAGACCCACACTCTTTCTGCTGCTAGTTCTATGTTGCTTTCTTCCAGTTTCCATTTCATAGGCTCCCAGACTTAGAACTGGAAGCCATCTTAGAGGTCGTCTTGGCTTGTCCAGCCCCTTTGTTTCACGGATGAGAAAACTGGGTCCCAGAAATATTGCATAAGGTAGGATTGAAACCCAGATCTTCTTGCCCCCAAAGTAGCAACCTTTCTCGCCCAGGGTATCTCTAACTACTTGCTCTTCCTTTAATAGCTTTTGATTGAGTTCAAGTCTACTACAGTGCTGATTCAAACTCTCATTTGCTTTTCTGAATATTCAATCATTTGCCAATTTCTTCCTACTCTGACTACGGCTTTTGTCTCTGTGTTGAGTTCATTGATACTTTTCAGAATTGGGCAAATAGGGAGAAAAGTGCCAATCTCTTGCCAATAAGCTCAAGGGTAACTTTAAAAGCAGACTCTCAGGGCTTTCCAGACTCCTTTTAAATAACAACTGCAATTCACACCATCGCCCCAGTTGTCACAGGAACCTTACTGGATATTTGTCTGAGGAGAATACCATATTCATAGGTATCTCAAATGGATTGGTTCTGAAAACTTTGTTTTTTTAGCTTTGTTTCCAACAGCACTGAGGGCACAAAAGCACTATACTTCCCGTTCCTCCCTTCCCTTCCCCTCTAGATCCTCAGAAGGAAGGTAAGATCAACCACCAAGCAGAGCCATTGCTTCTTGGCTATGAGATCCTTATGCGAGAAACTTGCCGCAAAGACTCTCCGCACATTACCATTTACTTTCTAATGTTAGCTACATTTCATTTGTTTGGATAACAACCTTTTAATTTTTATATAATAAAAATTGTCGACTTTATCTTCCATGATTCTCCCTAACCCTTGTTTGGTCATAATTTCTTTTCCTATCTAGAGGTCTGACAGGTAATTTCTTCCTTGTTCCTCTAATTTGTTTGTGATGGGACCTTTTATGCATTTATCGTAGCTTTTTCATGGTATATGATGTAAGCATTGTTATAAATCTAATTTCTACCAGACCGCTATACAGTTTTTTTATAATTTCCTGCAACTGGGGGCTTTGGGTTTATTAAATGTTGAGCGAATAGTTCTGTTTGGTTCTGGATGTTGTGTACCTAATCTTTCCAGTGATCAACCATTCAATTTTTTTTAATTGTTCAGTCACGTCCAAACTCAATTTGAGGTCGTTTTGGCAAAGATACTGGAGCGATTTGCCATTTTCTTTTCCAGTTCATTTTACAGATAAGGCAAACAGAGTTAAATGAATTGCCCAGGGTCACACAGCCAGTAAGTGTTTGAGGCCAGGTTTGAACTCAGGTTCTCCTGATTCCAGGCCCAGTGCTCTATCCATTGCATCCTCTAGCCATTTTTTAAACCAGTACCAAATTATTTTGATGATTACTATTTGTGGTGGTGATTGCGATATAGTTCCTCCAGATAAATTTTCTTATTTTTTTCTATCTCTATAAAGTAATCCATGGTAATCTCATCAGTCTGGTAATGGATAAATAAATTAATTTAGGTGCATTGTAATAGTTATTATATTGGCTTGGCTTACCCATTAGCGATGAATATTTCTCCAATTATTTAGTATTTTTGTAAATACTATTCTATAGTTGTATTTATAGAGTTTCTGTGTGCATCTTAGTAGGTAGACTCCAAAGAATTTTATACAATCTGTAGTTATTTTAAATGGAATCTCTCTATCTTTTCCTGTTGGATTTTGTTGGTGTTATAAAGATATACTAATGGTTTATATGAATTTATTTTATATTCTAAATTTTTGTGGAAGTTATTTATTGTTTCAATTATTTTTTTAGTTAACTCTCTGGGGTTTTCTAAGAACACTATCATATCATCTGCAATAAGGATGCTTCTGTTTCTCTTTTTTCTATGTCCATTTCCTCAATTTATTTTTATTGCCTTATTACTTAGCCTTTCTAGCACTATACCAAATAGTAGAGGTGACAATGGACATCCTTGATTTAACCTGATCTCTTTGGAAAAGCATCTAGTTTATCACCATTATATGTAATGATGGCTTTGGGCTTTAGATATATAATATTTAATGGCTAACAATAATAACTAACATTTATATAGTGCCTGCTATATACCAGGCACTGGGCCAAAGGCTTTAGAAATTATCTCACAACAGTCCTGAGACATATTATCCCTGTTTTCCTCATTTTACAGTTAAGGAAACTGAGGCAAAGAGATATTTTTTTTTTATGGACTTGCCCAGAGTTACACAGCTAGTAAATGTGTAAGGTCAGATTTGAACTCAGGTCTTCCCCACTTCAGGCCCAACCCTCTCTCCACTGTGCACCCTACCTGCCCATGTTACTTTAACATGTTAAAGAAAAGTATATTTATTTCTGTTTTCTAGTGTTTTTTCCCCTTTTAAATAGGAATGGGGGTCAGATTTTGTCAAAAGCTTTTTTCTAGGGGCAGCTAGATGGTAGTGAACAGAGCACAGCTCTGGAGTCAAGAGTGCCTGAGTTCAAATCCCTCCTCAGACACTTGTTAGTTGTGTAATCCTGGGCAATCACTTAATCCTGATTGATAACAACAAACAATTCTATTGATATGTCATATGATTTTTGTTGTCAATTATTTTGATAGCTTTCCTAATATCAAATCTACCTATATTTCTGGTGTAAATTCAGTCTGGTCATAGTATATAATCCTTGTGATATGTTTCTGTAGCGTCTTTGCTAATAGTTTCGTTTAAATTTTTATAGCAATCTTTATTAAGAATATTGGTTTTCTTTCTCCGTTTTGATTCCCTTTGGTTAAGGCATTAAGACAATGCTTGTATAATAGTAGGAGTTTGGTAGGATCCATTCTTTTACTATTTTATTAGCATTATATGTAATATTAAAATTAATTGGTTTTTCAGTGTTTAATAGAATTCACTTACAAATCTATCTGGTCCTTGGTTGTTATTTTCTTTCCTTTGGGAGTTCATTTTGGCTTGCTGAGTTTCTTTTTCTGAATTTGGGTAGCTGAAATTCTCTGTTTCTTTTTTTTCTTTTCTTTTTTCTTTCTTTCTTTTTTTTTTTTTTGCCTTTTGGAGGGGGGAAGGCAGGGCAGTTGGGGTTAAGTGACTTGCCCAAGGTCACACAGCTAGTAAGTATTAAGTGTCTGAGGCTGGATTTGAACTCAGGTTCTCCTGACTCCAGGGCTGGTGCTCTATTCACTGTGCCACCTAGCTGCCCCTAAATTCTATGTTTCTCGTAATGTTAATTTTATATTTTGCAAGTCATCATCTATTTCATCTAAGCTGTCAAGTTTCATTGGCTTATAGTTGGGCAGAAGAGTTTCTAATCATCTTTCTTCTTCACTGATTGTAAATTCTCCCTTCTCATTTTAGGCCCATCTTTTTCATAACAACATTCTTCTGGGTATGGTATACCACAACTGGTCTTTGAAGAACTGAAGCTGAGCTTTATCCAATGAGTACTGGGAAGGTGTAGGTTGGGTGGGAGCAAGCCTGCCGTATGTTACACTCAAGGCAAAACAAAAGAGAAACAGGGAAGAGATGTCATCAAAGCTAAGATGGTCGCATACTGAGAGGGAGGAATGACCAGTATATAATGTTCTACTGGTTTCCTTGTTCTGTCAAGAGAACAGGAGGAAGGCCCTTAGCACACTGAGGAGAGCCCCTGTGCCAAAGTTATGGGATGAAATGGACAAGACAGGCCAGCCAGAATGGGTTGTGATCAGCAGCATTGGAGGGAATAGTCACATCAAGGAGAACCCAAATCCATTATTGTTTTCGGGTATACGTGCTTACATGTCCTTTTTGGGTTTTGTTTTCTTTTCTTAGTCCATCCCTCTAATAAGAGTGATGGACTTAAACGTGTTAATAAGAATAAGAAAAAGAAAGGAAAAGAAGAAAAAAAAAGACAAGAAAAGCAAAGAAAAAAGAAGATCAAGGCATTCTCTCAAATCAAACATCGTTCGAGCTGAGATCTAATTTAGTTACCTTTCCCTGAGTTCACTGTGACGATCACTCTATGGCTTTCCCTCTTCACTACATCCCAGTATTTATGGAGTTAGTGGGTGGGGAGAGGAGCCAGGGCAGGGACCAATTAGGCTTCTTCCTCTGGTTTGGGGGGAAGAGGTCAAAAAGCTGAGATCTCGGCAGGCATATACTTAGCTATATTAAATGGGGAAGTTTTGCTTGCTTCCTCTGCAGCTATGTTGAGCAGGGCTTAAAGCACTTCAGCCACTGTTCAAAACAGAGAAATCCATGCTGGAGCCTGGAGTTCCCCTTATTTGCCATACATTTTCCCCCTCATGCATACAATCTATCTGGAATATATATGGACTATATATACATCTGGAATATATATACATCTGGAATGTGTGTATATATATATATATATATATAGACACATACATACATACATACATACATACATACATATAGTCAGATATATCTCTTTCCCTTTGGAGACCCCCTTCTAAGTAAAGTCACTATTCCTTGAGATACCATTCCTTGTTAAATAAATCACTCTATTTCTAGATCTCAAGGAACAGTAATGTATGTGAACCTTCCTTAAGAATTTATTAATGAACAGAAAAACCGTTCATGTTTTTTCATCAAAAGGATACAAAGAAGTCGTGTGCCCATTTGCTTTACTGACCCTATCCAATTCTTTCTCAATTAATTGTCTATCCTGGTCCCTGAGGGGCAAAGTGACATATATGATCATTTCAAGTAATCCTAGCCCTTCCTGGTATTCCAGGCTAGATCTGAACAACCCTAAATGTTAGCGGTGACCCTGTTTTATATTTGGGAGTCACCGGAGTCTTCAAACATACCAACAAACCCCAGGGACTTTTGGAATATACTGAGAGTCAGAGAACTCTATATGAATGTGTCCTGGAGTTGCTAGCACTACTTTGGTATGTGGATGGGTGCTTGAGGGCCTGTCCTCATGAAATTATCAGTCATACAAGCTGTTTCTGTCTACTTGTTCCTAAGGGAAGTATCTTATCCTTTTGGGACTGCATCAGTAGGTAGGAAGCTGCCATGTGACCTACAAGTGTTCCTAATTAAGAGCCTATTTTTCTAGCGTCCTCTCCTTGTACCAACCTTCCCCTGAAGGTTCCAAATAGCAAAGTATATGCTGACTTGTTTAAGAAGCTTGTCAAGTTAAATCAAATATTTTTAAGCTTTTAGCCTTTATGGGAGATGCAGTCATCTTCCCAATCATCTGTTTGTGTAGACACCTTATGAACACCAATAGGTGAGATAACCAGGGGCCCCAGGAAATTATTGACTCTCATTGCCTTTGGGGGCACACCAAAACCCCCTCCACCAACTTCTTTGTTCACTCCCTTGAGGAGAACCTGTGATTATCCTTCACTTTAACTGAAATGTCTTTATTTCTTCTTCTTTCACTTAAAGTAATAATGTCAGTATGGATATGGTTCAATTCTTCCAGTAGTGCACCAACTCATTAGTCATTGCACAAAATTTCATATTTAGAGTGCCAACAGTTAAATTAATATTTGTAGATGGCCCAAAAACTTTGTGATTCTTAACACCCTTTGACCTCTTGCTTCAATCCACCATCAACACTGCAGAAGTGGAGGAGGAGTGTATAGGACTAAAGGCTGCTTTGTATTTCTATCTGTTTAGTGGGTCCCCATGGCTAAAGGATTTGTTCAACTTCTGGTGATGACACAATTTGTCACTAGTGCCATACTCAATGTCTTTTCAGCTTATTAGAACCAACAGAGCCTATGTTCTCCTGGTACTTCGGGTGTCCCAGGTCCTTACCACACAGTGATAAGGCACTAGAGGAGAACTTTTGTGGGCTTTATAAGATTTTTCAGTACTCAAAAGGATCTGCTATCTCATTCATTTGGGCACTCTCTCCAATAATGCATCTCTGACTCTGGTCCTTGTTTGCCTCTCAGTTCATAAGGCTAATGCCTTATGTGCTGAAGGTCTTCCTTATGTTCTCTTGATATAACAAGGATACCAATGGAGTACACTGTATGTTCATTGGTTGAATCCTGGGGTAAACCCACTGTCTCTTTGTAGTGTTTGTCCAAATTATAGGTTGTAATGGATAAAATAGTCATTCTTTACTCACTTGGTTTTGCTACATGGAGAGTTAAATTGAATTCTTTTGAGTGATTACAAATGTCATTTAATAGACTTTGAAATGATCTGTAGCATGTTACTATCAGTATAATGTCATCAACAAATAGGAGGAAGACCTTCTCATCTATAGGGAATTCTTCCTCTACTTGTACTTTGTGAGGAATCTTCTCAATGACAATGGTGAATCCATTGCCCCTCCTGGCCAGCACATCTCCCTATTTGATATCTCATTTTACATTAATGGTCATAATGTATTGATAGTAAATGACACATGCAGGGGAAAATCTACCATATATTGAAAGAATAATTAATCCTAATATTATGTAAACTGTTTGAAGAAATAGGAAAAGAAAGACTCTTATCAAATTTCATTTATGATATAAATAGGAGATCTTGATACCTGATCTAGGAAGAGACAAATCAAAGAAAGAATACTACAGACCTATTCCCCTAATGACTATCCACACAAAGTTTTTATTCTGATTTTTTTCCAGATTCCAATCCTGCTGATAATTTCATTTATTTTTTATTTAAAAAATTATTTATTTTATTTTTCAACATTTACTTCCATAAGTTTTAAGTTTTCTCCCTCTCCCCAAGATGGCTTGCAATCTGACATGGGCTCTAAACATAACACAAAGTTTTTTAAATAAACATTTAGTAAAGAGGTTAGAGCAACATGTAAAAAAAGATTGTACAGTATGATGAAGTAGGGTTTATACCAGGAATGCAGAACTGGCTCAGCATTAGGAAAACTATAATATAAAAACAATCACAATTGTATGATGATATCAATCAATGCAGAAAAACCTTTTGACAAAATACAACCCTCATTCATATTAACAACATTAAAAATCTTAGGAATAAATGAACTGTTCCTTTCTTTGGCAAATGTGATTTATCTAAAACCAAGAGCAACCATTATACATAATGGAGATAAACAGGATGCCTTTACAATAAGATCGAGGGTAAAGCAAGGATGTCCATTACCATCACTATTATTTAGTATAATGTTAGAAATGTCATCTATAGCAATAAAGACAAGAAAAGGAAATCTAGGAAATAACCATAAGTAAAGAGGAAAGAAGAATATTGGATTTTGCAGATAACATCATGGTCTACATAGAGAACTCTAGAAAGTTATTGAAACAATAACTTCAGCAAAATATCGATATATACCCACACCTTTCTATATTTTACCAACAAGACTCATCAGGAAGAGATAGAAAGAGAAATTCTATTTGAAATAATTATTGGACATATAAAATATTTTAGTCCATCTACAGTAACTATGAAATGCTCTATAAAAATAAAGGCACTCAAGTGAAGAGATAATGGCACATTGTTGGGTCATGTCAATATAATTAAAATGACAGAACTACAACAAAATTGATTTACTTATTTAGTGCCATTCCATTCAAACTACCAAGATATTACTTAATAGAGCTAGAAAAAAGTAACCAAATTCATTTGAAGGAATAAAAGATCAAGATTCTCAAGGGAAATTAATACGAAAAAAAGAAGGAAGTGGGTCTAGCAGTGCCAAATCTTAATGTATACTACAGTACTCATGAAAATTATTTGATAATGATAAAAAATAAGAGGTTAATCCTTAGAACAGATGAGGTACATAACATATTAGAAACAGACCAACACAGTTTAGTGTTCAATAAGCCCAAAGAAACCTTCTAAAGTAATAACTTATTATTTAACAAAAATTGCTATGAAAACTAAAAAACAGCCTGGCAGAAGTTTGGTTTAGGTCAGGAGTTCTTAACTTGGATTCATGGATAAATTTTAATGGGCAATGTATTTGGACGGGGAAAATGGCATCTTTATTTTCACTAGCTTCTAACTGAAATTTAGTATGTGCTTCAATCATTTTGAAGAGTTGCACTCAAAAGAGATCCATAGGTTTCACCAGATTGCCAAAGGGGCTCATGACACAAAACATATGTAGAACCTCTGTTTTGGACTAACACCTCATAGAAGACAAAATGCACAATTTTAATTGCATAAAACCGAGTAGGTTTTGCACCAAAAAAAAAAATCAGTACAGCTAAAGTTAGTAGGGAAACCAATAACTGAGGGAAAAAATTTTTTGCAGAAAAGTGTGATAACCCAAATTATATGGAGCTGATTCAGCATAAGAATAATGGCTATTTCCCAATTGATAAATGGTGAAAGAATAAGATATTAACAAGCAATTCTCGAAGGAAAAATATAAATGATCAACAGTCATAAATGAACATAAGTATAATTTATATTTTATAATTTATAATTCCATGGTAATATTAGAGAAATTCAAATTAAAACTGAGGTTCTAACTCATATTTATCAAATTGGCAAAGATATCAAGAAAGTCAAATGACAGTTTGCTGGACCGTGGGAAGAGAGAGAATAGTGGTACACTATTCCTAGAGCTGTGAACTGACCTAGCCATTCTGGAAAGCAGTTTGTAACCATGTTCCAAAGTGACTAAAAGGCATATATGCCCTTTGACCCAGTACTATTAATACTAGACCTAAAAGATCAAAGAAGAAAAAGAGTCACATTTACAAAAATATTTATAGCAGCTTTTTTGTCATTACAAAGAAATGGACCCAAGGGGGTGCCTTTAGTTTAGGAATTGCTGAACACGTTATGGTAGGTGGATTTAATCCAGCAGTGTATTGGTAAATATTTAAAACCCAACCCTCTGGGAAAATGCATACACGTTACATTTAAGTTTAATCTGCATTACTAACATTTCCCCCATCCCTTCCTTAAGTGTATACAACAACAACAAGAATCAAGCTCTGATTTGTAGCATTCACCAGTTTCTGAGGTATGACAATGAGCTCTCCAAGAGGTACAAGCTGACCTCAGAACACCCCAATTTAATTGAATGTTATTTCAGTATATTAAATGCCAAAAGGCATATTTCAGAGAAACCCCGAAAGACTTGTATGAACCAATGCAGAATGAAATGAGCAGAATCAAGAGAATAATTTAGATAGTAGCGACAATACGGTAAAAACAAACAGCTTTGACAAATTTGAGAACTCTGACCAACCATGACTCTAGAGGAATGATGAGAAGGCATCTCCTGACAGAGAGATGATAGACTCAAGATGCAGACTTAGAAACACATTTTTGAATATATGAAATGTATATTACAGTACTCATGAAATATTTTGATTGATTATGCTTATTTGTTTTTTAAAATGTGTTTTTCTTTTTCCTTTGGGGGGAGAGGAGACAGCTATAGGATTGCCTCTCCCCCAGAAAAAAAAAAACAAAAAAGAAAGAAAAGAAGATCATTGAAGAATTTTTGTTTTAAATGAATGACAAGATGGAGGACTAGATATTTCCTCTGATCCTTGTGACCTCAAGTAAAACAACTTCAGCTCTCTCCATGGTCTAGCACAACAGGATCTCAAACAAAGGTTTAAAACATTAACGGATGTCTACCTTGATCTCGCAGAGCATGTTGTACCCCATTTCCCAGCCCACAACCTGCAGCGAGGCTCCCAAGGACCTGACCCACTGACTTAAAACAAAACCCAATCCAATACCCCAGCACATCTTTGCTCTTTCTATAGCTGCAGGGGTCGGTATGAGTAAAAGGCACCTTCTTTCTCACGGGAATCTAAGAGCTGCCTCTGGGACCCTCAGTCCCAAGGCTGCTGTGTGTACTCCTTGGAGATAAGGAGGCACTGAGACCCGCAGCGCAGTGGTTGCTCTCAAGGATGTTTTGAAAGAAACCGCTTGCTTGTTGGACAGCTGCTGACATCACTGGTCTAGAGTCTCCTCATTGGCCTTCACCGCCCACCACCCCCCCCGTGCACGAGGCGGTCATGCATGAATCATGCTAACCTTATAGTAATATAGTAGCTTGCCTGCTTACTGTGAGTAGCCATGTTAGAATAAACTACAAGCTGCAAACATCTCCTGTCTCTGGTCTCCTCAATCCCTCCTGGGAGCAACCCAGGGCTGGCCCTTGGGTCCGCAAAGGTGTGTGTGGCGCTTCATATAGCCATAGAGATCCAGGTTGCAGAAGTTGCCTCTGGCCTTAGTGGCCAGTACTGTGGTGGCAGCATTCTGTGCTGCAAAAGATTTTTACAGGAGAGCAGAGATGCAAGACATAATACAAGAATGTGGAGATGCAAGAAGTGATGCAAGAAAATTGCCCGTAACTTCTGAACACAGAAAATAAATTACAAATTGAAAGAATCCGTAGACCACTTCAGAAAAGAAAAACCCAAGACTGCAAACTCCAAAAACTGTAATGGTTAAATTAAACATTTCCAGTGAGAAAGATAAGACTTCAAGGAATCAGAAGCATTTTCATATATGAAGGAAAGGAAATTCTAATAACACGAGACTATTTTACACTCACCAGAAAACACACGAAAATGGAAAAATGTGTTCTGAAGAGTAGTGGAGCTCACAACACACTCCAGGGGGACCTGCCCTGAAAATCTGCACTTAACTGTAAAGAACAAAAAGAATGACATTGGAAAAGAAGAGAAAACCTTACAATCTATTGCTTACAAGAAACACATTTTAAAAACACAGACATATACAAAATAAAATCAAGAGGATGAAAACAATATACTGTGCACCAAGCGAATCCACAAAGGTAGGAATTGCCATCATGCTATCAAAGTGAAAGCAAACACTCAAACAATAAAGTCACGTCCCAGTGGATGAGTGGCCAAAGGATATGAAAAAGAGAAAGCGTAGAAAGATCTACACGAACTGATGCAGAGACAAGAAAACAATATACAAAATGAGTTACAAAAATGTAAACGGAAAGAATGATCATAAAACAATTAGAAGTGAATGCTGCAAATTATGGTGGGAAAGCATGGTTCTGTGAGAAGAAATCCCTATGCTACTTCTTTGCAGAGGCGGGAAGTGTGAGTGCGGCACATCAAGCACCTTTTCAGATTTTTTCTATGTATTGGTCCATGTTGCTGACTTTTCTCTTTTTTTCACTCTTTTTCCTTAATTTATTTTTTGGTTATTATATGGAGTGACTTTCTGGGAGGGGATACTTGGAGATATTCTGATGATGTACAAAACAAAACATATCTGTAAAATGTCTTTAAAAATAAACTTTGTAAAGCTAAAGAGGAGGGAACCAAGGGGTCGTTAAGGAGCTATTAGTGTCTGCTAGGCTTAAAACAAGCTAGTTATTCTAACAGGGTTACACTCATAATGTGAGTTATACTTTGAATATATTATATAGCATTATATATCATCTATATGTAATATATAATATGTGTGTTTGTGTGTATACATATATACACATATGTGCATGTATATATACATGCACATATATAAATATAACACATATGTACATACATGTATATATAATGGGTAATGCATTTGGATGGGGAAAATGGCATGTTTATTTTCATTAACTTCTGACTGAAATTTAGCATGTACTTCACCTATTTTAAAGAGTTGCGCTCAGAAGAGATTCATAGGTTTCACCAGACTGCCAAAGGGGCCTACGACACAAAAACACGTCACTATTTTGGACTAATACCTCATAGAAGATAAAATGCACAATTTTGATTGCATAAAATTGGGTAGGTTTTGCACAATCAAAATTGTGTAGTTATATATACATATATATGTATATAATACTTATGGACTAAATTGTGGAGTAATTCATCACCATATGAATAGGAATCAACTCGAAATTAATCAAAATTGATTTAGAACCATGGAAAAATGAAGCATATGTTTTAAAGTTCTGTTTACATAGATGTGTTTTAAAATTTAGGAGTCCAGCTTCCCCTACACCATCTCCTTATTGCTTACATTCTCACAAATTATCCCCCATCGCTGAAATATTCACCCTCCTTAGCTTCCTATATTCCTTCAAGGCTTGCCTCAAGGAAAAGTTTCACTGGATCATAGATTTTGAGCAAAAAGACATCTTAGAGGTCATCTGGTTCTATTATCTCATTATACAGATGAGGAAACTGAGCTCAAATCCAGCAGTCTTTCCGCTGCACTTCTCTTCCCTAAGCCTAATTATGAGTGTTATCATCTTCCCCAAATGACCTTTTATGTATTTATTACTGGGCATATTGCTTATGCCTGGCTCATCGAGGACAGAGATTGTTTCATTTTTGCCTTTAAATGCTCAAAATCTAGCACATTTCTTGGCACATAGTAGGCCCTCAAGTGCTTGATAAATTAAATTTGCTGAAACTTCAGGGAACTCAAAATCCAAGCCAAGTCCAAGGACCAGAATTTCATTCTTTTAAAGCTTAAACTGATTTACAAGGAAAGAGAAATGCATAAATTTCTGGATCTTGACTCTGTGTATCTAGTATGTCATCTTTGTACTGGATACTTTGACCTCAGAAGCAAACCTCTATCTCTATTGGAGTTAATCTTTAGCTTATAAGAACTATATCATTAAAAAGTTAGTGTAGACAAGGGTAAGGTACACTCTGAAAGCTACTTAGAGCAGATCATTCATTTACCCAATTACGCAAAAAGTCATTTTGTCAATTACATTAAAACTATGTAGCAACAAATTTAAATATGAAGTAGAAATTTTCCATATGATGAATATTCATAGTCATGTGATCTAGATTTAGATTTAATTTGGAGCTGGAAAAGCCTTTATAGGAAATCGAGTCCTCTGCTTTCACTTTAGAAATCAGAAAACTGAGCCCCAAAGAGGTGAAGAAAATTGCCCAAAAGCCTTACAGACAGTAAGGAGCAGAGGTGGGGTTTGAACCCAGGCCTTCTGAGTCTAAACCCAGTGCCAGTCTTTACTATCAAGTTAAACAAAATCAATTCCTCTCAATATGGAGATGCCTCATAAAATAGAAGCTTGGGAATTTCCTTTGTGTGCAAATCCAGGACTGAACCCTTCTAGATATCCCTGGCTAGTTTCAATTCTACTTAAAGCAGAAGGTTTTTTTGTTCTTTCCTCTCACACCCAAGTGGAAGGACATATCCCTATTGGACCAATGCTCATGGATAGAATTCTTCTTTTTAAAGTTGCTTCCTGAAGGAAGGTACTCAAATAATTATTCCTTGCCCACAGGATAGAAGGATATTATTTCTTTCATTCTGCAAGATAGATTTTACAAGTTAAGAATCCATCTGAATTTTTCCTAATTGTCAACTCCCTAAAAATATGAGAGTACTCATCAATCATATGGTCATATAACAAGAGTCATCCAAATTCATTAATACAATTTATATTTGCCTTGCCAAGGGACAGTAAAAGAGCATCCAAATTTCAAATGCAAATCCCTTTGCTAATTTGAAAAGTGAAAGCTCTGTTAATAAATTACAGAGAATTTCCCTTAAACTTGTTATCTTAGTTATTAGTACAAATGACATTTCTTATTGATGACCAAACTCAATATGAGCAGATCACTTTGGAAACACTCTCAGTAATTTGTGTTTGAAGCTCCAATATCACAAAGAGTTCCATATTTCAAATGCTGTTAAAGGTTTGAGTGAACAATGAGCCAACACTGGGACACGCCAGCCAAAAAAAGCCTGATGCAATCTTCTGCTGCATTAATAGCAATTCATTGTCCAGAACAAAGGAAGTTCTTGAAGTTCTGCTGTCCTCTGCCCTGGTCAGGCCACATCTGAAGGATTGTGGTCAGTTCTGAGGGCCATATCGTAGAGAGGACCACAGCAAGCTAGAGGGCATTCAAGGGAGAGCAGGAGCTCTGCAAACCATGTTTTATGAGCAGTGGCTGAAGGGGATGGAGACATTTAGTGTGGACAATGAAAATATTTACAAGGGCTATGATAGCTGTCATAAAATATTGGAAGGGCTGTTATGTTGGGGATGGATTTGGCTCATTCTATGTAGGTGCAAGTGATAGAACTAAAGACAGTCTGTGGAATTTATGAGGAGGGAAGTCGCGATTCCATTTTAGAAGGAGCTCCCGAATAATCAGGGCTCTGTCATGATAGAGTGAACTATCTCGTAAGTTAGTGAATTAGCTGTCTTTGGCAATGGTCAGAAGCAGCCTGAATGATCACCTATCACGCCTTTTATAGAAGGGATTCCTGCATGGGGCAGAGGGTTGGTAACTTTGACAGTTTCCTTCAATTTTGTAAGAGCCTCTAATTCTGTATCCAGCACTCATCACCCTCTTCCTCCCCCCATCAGAGAGCCAGCCTATATGACAAAGAATATTTTTAAGAGCAGAGGAGGGAGGAAAAAATGGGCAACATTGTGCAATACACTGAAAAGATATGAAAATAGATGCAATGTTCCATACCTAGGGACCTCCCACCTCTGTAAAAGAGTGAGTGGAAGAGGTATCTTGTCATATCACTTCTTTGGGGCCATTCTTGTTCTTTGTAATTTTGCAACATTGCCTTTTTATGCTTTTTGGAGGGGGGAAGGCAGGACAATTGGGGTTAAGTGACTTACCCAAGGTCACACAGCTAGTAAGTGTTGTCTGGGGGTGGATTTGAACTCAGGTCCTCCTGACCCCAGGGCCGGTGCTCTATTCACTGCTCCATCTAGGCACCCCACAACATTGACTGTTAACTCTTTGGTGGTTGCTTCTTCTGTTTACATTATTGTAGCTATTGTATGCATTGTCTTCTTGGCTCAACTTATCTCATTCTGTAACAGTTCATATAGATCTTTCCAAACCTCTCTTTATTCATCATATGCACTATTTCTTATAGGACAATGATATTCTATTACATTCATATACCACACTATTTAGTCATTCTCCAGTAGATGGACTTCCACTCTGTTTCCAGCTCTTGGCCACAACAAAAAACATAGCAGTATTTTGTTGTATTATGAACAATCTGGAAACAAGGTAGATAACCATCAACAGGGAATGCCTCAAAAAGCTGTGACAGATGAATATACTAATAGACTATTACCATGTGGTCAGACACAATGAATGTGGTCATTCCAGAGAAACACAACTTCTGTAAAGACTGATACAAAGTGAAATAAGTAGAACCAACATAGGAGAAATGCATGAAACTGAACACTGTGAAATTAGTTTGACCAAGTTTGGTCCCAAGGAGGAGTTGAAAAAATGTACTTTTACCCTTCTGCAAAGGTGGGAACTAGGGGTGTGGAACAGACATATGCCATCTTACAGGACGTCTTCGTTGTTTTTGCTGAACTGGTTTTTTTCCTCTTCCTTTTTAAATGCTTTATTATGAGAGGTGGTCCATTGGTTGGATATATTCAGTAATAAGTATGACATAAAACCAAAAGATAGTAAGTAAATATATATTTTGTATTTATTTATTTTTAATAAATAAATGCTTTCATCTGGAGTTAGGTCCGTAGAACTTGCTGTATCTGCTTGCCTTCTACTATTTGTAGCTAGCACCATCATAACAAAATTACATTTGAGATTAGTGTTTCTGGCCTTGACGGTCTTTTTTTTGAGAGGGGAAGGCAAAGCAATTGGGGTTAAGTGACTTGCCCAAGGTCACACATTAGTTAAATGTCAAGTGTCTGAGGCTGCATTTGACTCCAGGGTTAGTGCTCTATTCACTGTGCCACCTAGCTGCCCCCAATATTCTTGAAACAGGAGAAAAGATGGGAAGGGAGTATAAGTGGACAGTTGGAGAAAGAAGAAAAAGGTACTGGTTGTGACAGAAGAGATTCCTGCATTCTAGAATCTTTAGGCTGGGAGAGATTTCAGAAGTCACATCTAGACCAGGCCACATGTCACCAATGATCCCCTTGACAGCAGGGACAGCAAGACATTGATCCTACATAAGAAGATCCCCAGTGATGGCCCTGCAAGCAATCCAAAGTGCAAATGCCATATAATGGTCTTTCAAATGGAGGTTTAACAGCTTATAAGAGCTAGATCATTGAAAAGTTAAGGTACACTCTGAAAGCTACTTCTTCAGAAATATACCCAAACTTACAAATTGAGTATCATGGAATCCTAGAGGTTGTTCTTGTTGTTCATAATTCCTTCTAAAAAAGGACCAGTGACATCATAGGATGATGTCTTGACTTGCACATGAGTTGGATTGAAGTGAGGCAGAGTTACACAAAGCTGCCAGCCTTACTCTCTCTTCCAGAGTCATCAGAGTCCGGTGGCAGGACAAAAGTCAAGATGACTGGTGATGGCCTTGGATGCAGTGGATGACCTTGGCATCTTTGATGCCTGACCAAGCTTTAAGTCACCTTCATGGCCATTGGACCAAATTGTTCTTATCTGCTTATTCTAAAGTCTTCACATGCTTGGGGTAGACATCCTCCCCGCCCAACTCACCAATGAGTTTGAGGCCTGTCAGTCACCCTCAGCCTGGTTCATTTGCCAAGATGGTTTTACTGGAGCCACAGGTGAGAGTTGAGAGAGAGGTGGCCACCAAAGCAGCCCTGAAAAGATTTCAGCAAGCCCTGACCCCAGAGGTGCTAGTTCTCTCTGAACACCCCATACACCCCAATCCTATAGGTAGAAGGTGCCTTAGGAATGTGGTCATATAATCCAAGACCCCACCATAATTTTTAAATGGCCTATCATGAACAGTTCTACTTCACAGTAAGATTTTTCTTCCATTTTTAAGTCAGATGGGAGCTGTGATCTTACCTCACCCTCGCTGTTCATCATACCCAAATTTTGTTCTTCACAATGCTTACCTGGCTTTGACCAATCTCACTTTGTACAACCTTTCCGTTTCTGCGTATTTCCTGGTCTCCTAATCAGTCTTGCTTCTTTTGGTCATGGCTTCTGTCCCCGTTTTTATTCCATCCATATGTCCAAGAAGCTCCCAATTCAGGTTTTGAAACAATCGACTTCACAGGGCTCTTGAGAGGATGAATGATAATATTTTTAAGATTATTGGACCATTTAAGTTAAATGACAACTTTTCTAAACCTCTTAGGTATCTATCTCTTTCTAGTTTTTTTCATTGAATCTAGAGATGAAATGATTTATTTTTCACTTATTTTTTCAGTAGTCGCATTTTTTATTTTTTGCTCTATTTGTTTATTTTGGGGGAATTCTTGAAGGAAGCCAGAGAAATAAGGAGGTAGAGATGAGGAGAGAGAGAACATGGGAGACAGCCAGAAAAAAATGCTGGACGTTGAGTATCTTATCCAAGGAACTAGAAAGAAGAGGATGTGATGGGGAATGTATAAGAAGAAAGCATATGTGTGGAGAACGTAGGTTATTTGAATGCCAGACAGAGGATTTTGTACTTGATCCTGGAGGTGAAAGGAGGCCATTGGAGTTTATTGAGTAGAGGAATGACATGGTCAGACCTATGCTTCAGGAAAGTCACTTTGACAACTGAGTGAAGAATGGACTTGAGGCTGGGCAGACCTACCCATAGGCTACGGTAATCTAGGAATGAATTAACAAAAGACTGAATCAGTGTGGTGGCAATGTCAGAGAAGAGGAGGCACATTCAAGAGATATTACAAAGGTAAAATTGATAGACCTTGACAACAGATTGGATATGGAAGGTGGACCGAGAAGTAGAGGATGTCACCTGGGTTTTGATTCTAAGGGACTGGGGAGATAATGTTGCTCTTGACAATAATAAGGAAGGTAGGAATGGAGAAGGCTTAGGGGAAAAGATAATCAGTTGAATTTTGAACATATTGAGTTTAGATGTCTACAAGACATCCAGTTTGAGATGTTGAAAAGGCAGTTGAAAATGTGAGACTCAAGGTCAGCTGAGAGATTGGAGTAAGAAGGATAGATTTGAGAATTGTCATCATAGAGATGATAATTAAATCCACAGGAGCTGATGAGATCACCAAGTGAAATAGTGTAGAGGGAGAAGGGAAGAGGGCCCAGGAACACCCAAGATTAGTGGGTATATCCTGGATGAAGATCCAGCAACAGATACTAAGGAGTCTTCACAGAACCATTTCCCAGGCATCAAAATTGCAAGTGATTCAAAGGGCAATGGAGAGACACATTATGCATACAAGTAGACTCCAGCATATTACCAACAATTCTTAGTGCTAAAAAAATACACCAAAGACATGAGCGGCATATGTGACTGGAAAGAGAAGTGGACTTTCTCTGTGGCAATAACAAAGGATAACAATCCATAACCTGAGTGTTACACTGGTAGCCAAGATGAAGCCCTCCAATGCAATAACAGGATGAGTAGGTATGACTGAATTGTGATCTGCATTAGTAGAACGACCAATATCAGTAAGACCATGGATCTGCTGAAATATTTTATTCATTATTATTAGTAGTAACAATAATTTTAAATTTGCAGAAATCACTCCATACATGACATCCACTTGAATTCAACCAACATGTTAATAAAAAAGTATTAAACAAATCTATCATTCGATTTATTTATAGAAATATAAGAGTTTATAATAATGATTCAGGATCAGGTCATTTTTACTAAAAATTAAACAAAGGTTCTCCTAGCAGATGGATTAAGAAAACCCTTTACTGCAAACATTTAGCATCTACTGGATGCCTAAGAAGACATGATAGTTGACTGGAATGACACACTAGAAGTTTGCCATTCTTTATAAACTGACAGGTGACAAATCTTCATATTACAAATGCAGGTAGGTGGTACAGATGATAGAGCAATGGGCCTGAAGTCAAGAAGATCTGAGTTCAAATCTTGCCTCAGACATTTCTTAACTACATAACCCTGGGCAAGTTACTTTGTCTCATTTTCCTCATCTGTAAAATGGAGATAATGATAACTACCTCATAGGGCTGGTGTGAGGATCATGTGAGATGTTTGTTATACACTTAGCAGTGTGGCTGGCACATAGTAGGTGCTATATAAATGTTTATTCCCTTCCTCCCTTAGAACCTTGAAAATATCATTGAGAATTCAATAAGTAAACTGTACTGTATCCAGACAGAACTACTGCCCATAACTTGGGAAATAAAATACTGATCCTTAAAAATTCAAGAATGGGGGCAGCTAGGTGGTGCAGTGAATAGAGCACCAGCACTGGAATCAGGAGGACCTGAGTTCAAATCCAGACTCAGACACTTAACACTTACTAGCCATGTGACCTAGGGCAAGTCACTTAACCCCAATTGCCCTGCCTTCCCCCCTCCAAAAAACAAACAAACAAAAATTCAAGAACGATATCCGTCATAGTTGTCACCACACTAGATCCTAACAATTTCCGAACACCAAGGAATGAAAAGCATTCATGACAATGAAACCATAGGAAGATATGTATGACAATCTCTCATCCTGTCTGCTCTGGGAGTGGTCCCAAAGATGCCTCTATTGAGGCTACTGAAGATGAACCAATATCCCATCAAGACTAACTCAGGTACCAAAAATAACCATTGTACCCACCTGTACCATAACCCATTGAACCTTAATAGAAATATCTGGAGAGCAACTTGACGTCAGAGTATTTCTATCTGAACTTCATCACTAAAGGTGAGGACCAGGTAACAGGGTAACAGGTAATAATAATCTTTCTTGCTACAATAGCCTGAGGTCAGAACTCCAGTTGCCAGAGCTATAATCTGCCTTCCCTAAAGGAAGGCTTCTTGGGAGTCTCAGTACAGTCTATCACTGTCTCTGGGCAGTGCATAAATGGAGGTGGAAAGGAAACTAAGCAAGAAGTCTCCAATTTCTCTCCACATGTGACGTCTCCCCAGAAGAGTCTTTGATGCCCTGAAGCTACTCAAGATAGACTTGCAAAATAATAAACTCTCATGATGACCCAGAACTATACTTGAACCCTGCCCATCCCTCCCCCCCCCAAGAATGCAAGGAGCATAGAAAGCAAGCAATTACCTTGACTGTATTTTGTCAAAGTCTGAAATATTGTTGTCTGGGGAAAAAAAATCTCCTGCTCATTTTTCTCATCCCCATTAAATCATGTTATAAACACCCATCATTCTTTCAAGGATATCCTTGTAAGAATCCTGGATTATCCCTGGCCTTGAACATAGGGATTTAGGAGAAAGAAATCAGTTGCAAAAGATGGATTTTAGCTCCTCATCTGAGTCCCCTTATAAAATATTCCTTATCTGGAGAGAATAATAATGACATTGTTTTCACCAGAATTTTCAAGTAATGAATCCCCAAATAGTGATCAATGCTACACTTGCCTCACAGCAGGGGTCTCAAATGCTATTTGCTGAACCTGAGATGCATATTTATACCAGACCACCCCATAGAGAGAAACGTGTCCAGCTCCAAAATGGCAAAAGCTACATGGGCAAGCTGCCTGGAGACAGAGATGCTGCATTCCCTCCTGGCTGCCATTCCCAGGGGGTAGAAATGATGAGCAGTTCACACAGACACAAATGGAAAGAACACAATCAAGGTCCATGGCTATAGCAATCATGCTGCTTGGAGATGTCTGAGTCCTACCCTGACCTTTCTCTCCCTCTCTTTCCAGAAATCTCTCTGTGACTGCAGAATTTCATCAGCCAGTTTACCAAAACATACAGACAATCTTAGCATTGCTTTCTTCCCTTAAGCACCCTGGCTAGTGCAACATAGGGCAGAGATCCCTTGGCATGCTGCTGTAGTTGTCTGCCCATTACCTACTCGGCCTCATTGCACCGCCTTACCTACTGCACTAACAGAATGACAATGATTTGACTTCATCCTCCTGGGCTCACAAAACAAGTACACGTTAAATTCCTTCTACTTGGAGCTCAATGACTGTAAGTCCATGTGTTTCAGCTTGCCCTGAGGAAAAATAATGTTTCTGAAGGGTGTCAGAGATTCTGGTTCAGAGCAGAGAATTGGAGGAGGTCAAAGAAGAAGAAATGACTGGCAAAAGAAAATAAATGGGTTGGGGGTGGGGCAGAACAGAAGAAGCTCAGGAGCTCATTGGTCAAAGGGAAGGAACTTCTTTGGGCAAGAGTGCAGGAACAAGCAGGCCTCAGCCTCAAGAGGTGGTCATGTCCTGAGCCAGCCTTTCCACCTCTTCTACCCTGCTTCTGCAAGTATGTGTATTTAGAGCCCCAAATGCCAGAGAATTTCATTCTTCTTCCAAGCACAAGTTCCCATCTCAATCATCTAAGTATTGTGATGTTCCATCTCCCTGTCCCCTTCTGGTCTACTTAGTGATACTTGGAGTGACTTAGTGACACTAAGTAGTTTGGAAGGGGACAGAATGGAGGGAATGACAAGGGACAGGGAATTAAATGAGGGAGGGAATTAAGAGAAGGACTGAGTTGAATTTAAGAGGAGAGATTGGAAGAACGGCGGCCTTCCAGGGGAGTCTGTGTGTTCTTCCAATCCTGGCCTGGACTCTAATAGCCTAGTAGCATGCTCAGTCCTAGCAGGGCAAAGATACACTCTGTGAGTACATCTGATCAGTGCTGGAGACCAAGGGGTGGAAATGCCTGCTCCTCAGACTGGAGACCAGAGGCAAGTATGGCCTACCTGTCTAGCACTAACTGTTCTCTGGGAGAGATCCATGGGATGCTTTGAGTTCTCAACAGCAATAGACTAGACAGCAGCCTCCTATAGAGGTTTGCCCTGAAAAAAAAACTGAAATAACCATCCTTTCCAAATCTGTTATCTGGAAGAGAATAGAGGGACCTGATGCTCTAGAAATTTGCAAGCCTTAGTCCATTGCCTACTCTGGGGAAGATGACATGGACTGAGTACCTGGAATGTTCTCCCTTCTCACCTCTGCCTCCTAGAACTTCTACATTCCTCCAAGCCTCAACTTGGGTATTGTTTCCTGTTGATAACTTTCCTGATCCCTAGTTCACAAAATCCAGAATTGGAAGGAACCTCAGTGATCATCTAGTGGTAACACAAGCAACAAAACAATTTTGATGAGCAAACAAAGGCTGTTAGTGTTTGAAGAGACCAGTGTAGATGCACAGGGAACTCACTGATCAGTTTAGAGTTTTTGAAAGACACATATAGAGGGTAAAAACAAAGACAGATAAATACTAATGAATGGCTCAGGCCTGTAAAGCATATTGTCAGCAGTGCTGAAACTCTCCCTGAGCAGATGGTGGAAATGAATGCGAAGTGACATCTTGGTTTGGCCTTTGCTATGTGCAAGTCAAGGAGATCAAGGAAGGAATAAAATCATTACACAGTGTAGATGGATTGACGGCAGACAACAGAGAAGCCAAGACTATGTGACTGATTTTGCTTCTGTTTTCCCAGCCAAGGGAGATGATTGAAAAGGACAAAATAACAACAGTTGTTCAAACCCCAAATAAGTAAGGAGATAGAATAGCACCTAGCTGTCCTTGATAAGGCTAAGGGGCTTAACAAAACTGCACCACAGGGAACATCACAGTGTATCCTGATTTTCAAAAGAGAGATGCTGATAGATAGTTCCAATTATAGGCCAATGGGATTGATGTCCATTCCTGATAAAATCCCAGAATATACTATCAAAGGGATAGTCTGCGAGCATTTAGAAAGGGAAGTGGTCATCACAAAGAGCCAGCATCACTTCATCAAGAATAAGGCAGGTCTCACTAATCTCAACTCAGTTAGTTTCTTTTTTGACAAGGATTACTGTATTGAGAGATCAAAATGCAGAGAGAGAAATGCAAAGGAGCATTTCAAGAAGTCACTATGTTACCTTCACAGAAAAGAGAGAGAGAAGCCAGCTATATAATAGAACAAGTACATGACTTCAGGGCTAGTTTAATGGTTAGACCCAAAGAGAAATCAGAAATTGTTCAATTTTTTTCAGGGGGGAAGGCAAGACAATTGGGGTTAAGTGATTTGCCCAAGTGTCAAGTGTCTGAGGCTGAATTTGAATTCAGGTCCTCCTGACTTCAGGGCCAGTGCTCTATTCACTGCGCTACCTTGCTGCCCCCAATTGTTCCATCTTTAACATGGATGGAAGGCTATTCCAAGGATCTGATCTCAGTCATATTCTATTCAATTTCTTAACCTATGATTTGGACAGAGACAAAATACACACACACACACACACACGCGCGTGCGCGCACACCTACCTTGGGCTTTGGAAAATTTGTCAAGCACTTTATACACATTGATCTCATTGGAATCTTCCAAAAGCCCTGTGAAGTAAATGCTATAGGTACTCATGCTATAGGTGCTCATTTTACATATGTGAAGCCTGAAGCTCCTAAGTGACTTACACACTACTGGTCAATGTAAAAGGTGGGATTTGAACTCAGGTTTTCTTGAACCCATGTTCAGGGCTCTTTCCACTGTCACATTATCAAATGACACAAAAATGAAAGAATAATGATATTCTATGGATTGAAGACATTGACATTTCAAAATATCTCCCTAAGCTAGAATGGGAGCCAAACTTAATAATCCTGTAACTGGGTTCAGAAAATCAATTGTGCAAAACTACAAGGTGGGGGAGACATTTGTAGACAATGGTGAAAATGGCAGCCAAAAAACATACTCTAATCTTCCCACCCTTAAGAAATCTTCATTTGTCCCTTTCACTAACTCAGGTGTCCTCCTCCATGTCTGTTTCTTTTAACATCCAGACTCCTAGGGGGAAAACAACTTTCTACACTCCTTTCATTTACTTCCTCACCTTTCATCGGCTTGCACCTGGGCTTCTGGCCCCACCACTGCAACTACTCCCTCCAAAGCTTCCAAGGGTCTTTTAAGCGCCAACTCTAATTTTGGTTGTTGTTTTTGCTGGTCTTTTGTTGGTTTTTTTTGTTCATTTCTCAGCTTTTAATACTACTGGCTACCCTCTTCTGGATACTCTCTCCTCCTCTGGTTTCATGACAGCATTCTCTTCTAGTTTTCTACCTATTCTTCTGATGGCTTCCCCTCAATCTATCTTTGCTAGATCTTCATACATATTACTTCTCCTAACTTGGTGTCAACCAAGACTTTGTCCTGAATCCCCTTCTCTTCTCCTTCTATACTCTTTCTCAGTGACCTCATTAGCTCCCATGAGTTCAATTATCATCTCTATGCTAATAACTCCAAGATTTGCGGATGAGTTCTAGCTCTAGATCACCAAGTATCTGCTGAATATCTCTACCTCAATGTCCCATAAGCATCTCAAACTCAGTATATCCAAAGGGATTCATTACCTTCCCCTCTGAAACAAACCTCTCCTTCCAACTTTTTTATTTCTGTCAAGGGCACCACCATCTTTAGTCACTCAGAGTAATCCTTGACTCTCCCTTCTTCTTCACTTCACATATCCAATCAGATGTCTAGTTGCTATGGTCTGCTTGCAGGATTAAAAAGGACTTTTGAGAAGTATCAGATGAAGGAGTCAGTGCTGAAGGCAGTAAGTCATTTCATTTGATATATTTAAGGGAAATCTGAGATGCTCAAAGGAGCACAGGAGGTACTAAGGTAACAGCTAACATCTTGCCTGGTACCATCTCCTTCTTGCCCTTTCCCTTTTCTGGAACTTCCTGTATCAGGATCTTCTATGTCTAAACGTTTCTGGACTAGAAAATACAGTTTTCTAGCTCTCTGTAGCTTCCAAGACCTCAGAAGAAGGGAAAACAAGCTGAATCACATAAGTGAAACCCCACTTCTTATAAATCATCTGAATTGCCCTGATCTGAGATATCCTGATGCATGGAGTGAAGATTGATCCAGAAGTCCCACCAGGATCTTGGGGTAACAACATTCTAAGTCCTGGGAGCAACATTTTGAAAAAAAAAACAATCAAAGAACCTCTTCTGCAATGGTGTGAAAACTAATTTCCAATTTTTCCAGCAGTTTTGTTGATCCTCACTCCAGTAGTTAGATCCCTAGAGGGTTGTCGGTTTTTTTGGACAATATACTACTAGAAGGTATTTCTAAATTCCAGACAGATATTAATCTTCAGGATTCAGGAAGAAGAAATCAGAATTCCTGGGAATTCTCAAAATCATAAGTAATTCTGTATTTTTATAACATTATATTCACATGTTTTTACATAATAATTAGTGACCATAATAAACATCAATTGCTTTTCTGTGACAGTTAGACTAAAAGTTTTGGAGATGTTTTGTTAAAAAAAAGAGATATAATAATAAATATATGGTTTATTATTATTCTGAATCAATATATTGTGACAATGATTTAAAACACATGGCAATGAACTGACTGATTTTCCTTTATCTTTCCCAAAATACTTCCTACATTTTTAATATGTTTCACTCATTATTATGAATATCTAGGAAACTTTATTTAATAAACAAGAAAGATTATGCTTAGTACTATTTACAAGCAACTATAGCCTACAGTGAGTAGTCAAACTATGGAAAAAGCGAGAGAACGTTATGGGGTAGGATTCAAATAATGCGGCATTCAGATCCCCTAGCAAGGTTAACAATCCCTGCACAGAATCATGGGTCCGAATTGTCAATTTAAGGATGGATTTTGCTTCTAAAAGTTGTTATTTCTTTCAACGCTATTCATAGGACTTGCATAAAGTATACTGTACATATAAACTTAGTCATATTTATTTTATTTGTAAGAAGCACTCACCATTTGCAACAGACAGAGCTATGAATCCACAATTATAGCATGATGACAATGAGCAGAAAGACTACTTCTCTCCTACCTCCTCTTGCCTTAATTTCTAGAAATGTTAATCTGATCTTCAGCTCTTTTCTTCTCTTGCTTTCAACTTCACGTCCGTAGATTCCTAACTGGTTCTAACCAGGAACATCTATTGTTAATCTTTAATTCTCAGAGGAGAATTTCAATATTTTTCCCAATTTTTTGAATAATTTTTCTGGGGATTTGGGATTCAGAAAAACATAAATTTCTCAACAAATTCTGGGAAGGAATTAGTGAATACACACACTACAAAGACCTACACAGTCATTTGCGCCTAGAGCTTGTATATGTAATCATCTGTTCCGTGATGAGCTTTCCTTTTTCTGAATCAGAACCAAGGAATTTCAATAATTACTGCTTCATAGGATAGTATGAAATTTGGTACTTCTAGGCCCCCTTCCTTACCACATTTTTCATTATTTCCCCTGAGATTCTAGAACTTTGGCTATGCCAAGTGACTTTTGTTACTATTTTTCCAGTTCTATAAAGCAACTCGTTGATTGTTTGATTGGTATAACATTGAATATGTTCACTTATTTGGGTAATACTGTCATTCTCGTTATGTTGGCATAGGACCACAATGAGTAATATTACTATTTCTCTATTTCTGTTTTGTGTCTTTTCTATTTGTATCATATAATTCCTTAGTATGTTTTGATAAGCGGACTCCTATATCTTTTATACATTCAGAAGTCATTTAAGTGGAATTTCTCTATCTCTTCCCTTTGGGTTTTGATGGTTGATAATTTCTGTGGGTTTATTTTCTATCCTGCTACTTTGCTGAACTTATTAGCTATTTCAATTAATTGTTTAGTGGAAGCCAAGGTTTTATAAGTAAATCATCATGCCTTCTCTGAAAAACAGTTGTTTCATTTCCTGTTTGCCAAAAATAATATTAAAGCAATAGGTTTTAAGCACGTCTGCCAGATGAATTTTTTTGATTAATTTATCATTATTCTAATCCAAACATGGTCCTGCTTGAAAAGAAAAAGGCCCCCAATGGCAGAGTTCACTTGTGCTTCCTCAGGATCTCTCTAACACAAGATGTTTTGAAGTAACATTTATAGAAATGTTGAACGAGGAAAATTTTTCTACCTAATTCAGCATTAATATTCTCCATTTTAAAAAAAAACGAACTCTAGTCCAGCTCTTCTTAAACTGTGGGTTGGGTTGTGACCCATAGTTTAAGAAGTGCTGAAGGGGTCATGAGTGGAAAGAAGTTTAAGAAGCCCTGATCTAGTCTATCAATATTTGGGGAAAACCCCTGGAGAATTATTCTCTTAAAACAACTCAATCCTGTTTTGACCAATCTCCTCAAGGGCTCTTCCCCCAATTCCAGGTGGTCACAGGAGGCTTGAGTTAATGAAAAAGACTTCCTCCCTCTGATTTGCAGTTTAATCCCTTAAGGAAATGGGGAAAGAAGGTACTTCCTTTGTTGTTCAGTTGTGTCCAACTTCATGACTCCATTTGGGGTTTTCTTGGCAAAGATACTAATATGGTTTGCCATTTCCTTCTCCAGCTCATTTTTCAGATGAGGAAACTGAGGCAAGCAGGGTGAAGTGACATGCCCAGGGTGACACAGCTAGTAAGTATCTGAGGCCAGATTTGAATTCAGGAAGACTGACTTCAGGCCCAGCACTCTATCCACTACAGTGCCACCTACCTGCCCCATAGGTAGGTCCTTACCCCACAGTCGCCTCAGAAGATGGGGTGGGGAGGAGAGTAGGGAAGAAAATAACAAACTTAACTAGACATGAAGTATTTTTCATCCTAATTTGATTACCCTGTTTAGCCTTGTACTCAGCTTTCCTAAACAAAAGGGTTAGGCCTAAGATAAAGGTGAGAAAGATTTTAGTGGAGGCCATTCCTTCTTTTTTTTTTTTTTTGCTTTTTTTTTGGAGGGGGGAGGGCAGGGCAATTGGGGTTAAGTGACTTGCCCAAGGTCACACAGCTAGTTTTGTGTCATCTAGCCTCCCCTGAGGCCATTCTTTCTCAAGAAATTTTCTAAGTCTGGAAAGGACTTTATACAGGAAAAAAATATTTGTTTCAATATTTTCAGTTGAATTAAAATAGATTTTAATATGCTTCCACAATATGTTTATTCCACCAATTTCTTTGAATTGTATTGCTGTATCTAGCAGTTCTAGGACTAGGTCAAATAACAGTGGTAATAGGGATTTCCAGACCATACTGAAAATGTCCATAACATTTCTCCGTCACAAATAATGCTCAATTCGGGATTTAGACAATAAGGAAAGTTCTGTTTATTTCTTTGCTCTTTTGCATTTTCAACAGAAATGGATATTGTATTTTGTCCAAAAGTTTCCTCTGTCTTTAAACATGATCATGTGATTTCTTTATTAGCAACTAGGTATCACAGTGAATAGAATGCCAGAGCTGGAGTCAGGAAGAACTGAATTCGAATCCAGCCTTCGACATTTACTAGCCATGTTCCCTGGGTGTGTCACTTAAGTTCTCTCAGCCTCAATTTCCTCAACTATAAAATAGGAACAATAATAGCACCTACCTCACAGGGTTGTTGTAAGAATCAAATTCGATAATAATTGTAAAGCACTTAGCCCAGTGCCTGGTACATAATAAGTGGTTATTATTATTATTGTCCTACTTAAAAAGGAGGTTCAAGGAAAAAACAATCAACCAGAGCAAGAGGCCCTAGAGGTAGAGTATATTCCCAGGGTGGAATGAGCTTCCAGAGTGAAAAGGTTTTTATGGAATGGTAAAGAAAGTCTTATGGAAATGAGTCAGCAGTACAGCCTGGAGAGTAATATGGTCTATTAATATTGAGTGTTTTTCTAATATTGAATCAATCCTACTTTCTTGGTATAAATTCAACACGAACATAGTGTTATACTGCATAAGTGTATAACATTTTCAGTATGCTGATGTAGGCTATTTGCTATATCTTGTTCAATATTTTCGCTCTGAAATTCACTAAAGATAGTGGTCGACAGATTTCTTTCTCCACTTTATCTCTCCCTGGTTTAGGAAGGAAGGCCATCTTGTTTCACAGAGGGAATTTGATGGGATCCGTTCCTTTTCTATGTTTGCAAACATTTTATGTAATATATTCATTAATTCTTCTTTGAATGTTTGCTATCATTCACCTGTAAATCCATCTGTTCTTTTTTTGTCCCCTATGAGAACTGATTTATGTTTAGTTACTTCTTCTGAGGTGGCTCATTTAAATTTTCTGTTTGTTTTCTTAACCTAGACATTTTATATTTTTGCAAATACTCATCCATTTAATTTGTTACCACTTTTCTATGCATATTATTGAACAAATAGTCCCTTAAAATTTCCTTTACTGTCTCTTCATTCTTTGTGAATTCTCTTTTTTCATTTTTTTGACTTTTGGAAGCTTGGTTTTCCTCTCCCTTAAAAATCAGTTCACTGATTGGTTTATCTGTTCTATGAAATTTTCAGAATTCCTGTTTTATATGTAGTTGGAGGTTTTAGTTTGCTTTTGTTTTTGTAGTTTTATGCTTCACTTATTGATTTATTCTTTCTATCATTTGTTGATAGAAGCTTAGAGATATAAATTTTCCCCAAGGACTATTTTGGTTGCATCCCCCAAATTTTTGTATGTTGTCTCATTATCGTAATTTTCTTTACTGATATTATCTGTTGATTTTCTGACTTATTCTTTTACCCATGAATTCTTTAGGATTAAATTATGGAGTCTCCATTTATGTTTCAATCCTCTTTTCAAATACTTTTGATTGCATATATTACCACATTGTGGTCAGCAGTGAATGTATTTAATATTTCTGTTTTTCTACATTGGTTTATAAGGTTTTATATGCCTAAATGCATAGTCAGTTTTTATGCTCAAGGTCTTTAATTTGAGTTTTTTCCTTCCTGATATCTTTGGTAATTTTAGTCTTTTTTATTATTGCTTACTTTCTGACTTTTTCAACCTTATAGTTTCCCTGGTGCTGGACCTCAAAGTCATCCAGCCTTCTTCCACACTGGGCACATTCCACAAGCCTCAGTCTCAGTCCCAAGTGACTTCTGAGGTGACACAACTGGCTTGAGCTGGATGCTGTGTTCTTCCCCCCAGGCTTAATGGAGTGTCACACAGTCATGCAAACATGTCCTACCCCAATTCCCTCCATCCTCAGTTTTTTGCCATTCTCTGTCCCATCCAGAGAAAGCTAGAAAGCTGGTTTTTTCCTGGCAATGGGAGGAAGGAGTGGTAGAGTTTTGTTTTATTTCAAGCCAATGAGTTGGCTTATGTATCCCTAATTCTGTCATGGGTGTGGGAGAGGGGTGCTGAGTGAGGGAGTTAGGGGTTTGGGATTTTAGCCTTTTCTGTTAAAAGTACATTGAATTGTTACTTCACTAGGGTTCTTGGTGTCCTAAACCATAGAGACACCTAAAATTGCTTTATCTTTTTTGCATAGTTTCTGCTTTAGAGAGGTTTGAGAGGTCCTAAGGATTAGAGGAAGTCTTCCATCTTGCTGGTCACATGATCCAGAGGATCCTAGTCAATTTTTGTAAAATTGCCATATACAACTGAGAAATACCTTTCTATCACCATTCAGTAATTGCCAGAGATCTCCCATATTAAACTCTTCTAAAATACTATTCAGTTTCTTAATATCTTTTTTGCTAATCTTTTTTTGATTTGTCTGTGTATGAAAGAGACACATTGAGGTGCCCAACCAGTATATTTTAACTCTCCATTTCTTTTTTTTTAATCTGATCAACTTTTCCTTTAAGTATTTAGATGCTATGCCATTTATTGCATGTGTGTGTATAATATATTGATATTATTTCATTATCAATTTTACCTTTAAGCATAATATGATTTCTTTGCTCATTCCTTTCAACCATGTCTATTTTTATTGTTACCTTCTTGGAGATGATTATTGGAGATTACTACCCCTGCTTTTTTTCAGTTAGCTTGAGACATAATAACTTCTGCTTCAGCCCTTCATTTAATGGTGAAGACCACTTTATTGGTGAGTTCATCCCATTTCCATTTGCCGATACGATTGTTAATTGTGTGTTTCCCTTCATCATTTGCTGTTTTAATTGTTCCTCTATTTGCTGCCCACACATCTCTTTACAAAGAAAAGAGTAGAAAAAGAGAAGGAATCTTATCAACAGTATTAATTTGTAATTAAAGTACTCTCTGCTCTCACTGTAGTTCTCCTAACTCATTCTGAGTACTGGTTTTTACACTTTCTTTCTTTCCTTTCAACACTCTCTTAAACTCTGCCCTCTTTGTCCTCCCTCATCCTATTGTATTTAATGTATTTCTGCACCATGGTTGATTAACCTAGGGTCCCCAGAACCCTCCCCCCTGCACACAAAGGGATTAGTGGAGAAATTTCAAGAGGTCCATGAGAAAAAGCTGCATTTGTGTTTTTACTGACTCTAACTGAAATGTAGCATTTCCTTCAACTAAAAAAAATATTATTCTGAATACGGGTGGCTCTACAGGATTCATCAGACTGCTAGAGGAGCCTATAATACAAAAAAGATTAAGAACCTCTCTTTTTGTGTACTTTTCTGTGCTCAACCCTTTTTTGTCCAGTTCAGATAAAAGTGAGGTTTGATACCCACTTCAATCTTCCATATTACTATACTATTTTCCCTCATGTACTCCAATTATGAGAAATATTAATTTCCTAATTTCTTTTCTAGTATATTCCTTTTTCCCTTGTCATATGTGATCAACAAGATAGAGAGCTAGACATTTTGTCTGATCTCTATGACCTCTTAAACATCTCCAAAACAGAAATTATGCACCAAAGATAAAGCCACTTCAGTTGTCTCCATGGTCTAGGATACCAAGAATCCAAAAGAAGGTTAAAAAAAACCCTAAAAATTCATGAACTGAGATGTTCACTGGCCCTGAGCTCACTCAGGACCCCTCTATTACCTCCCACAATACCAACAATGAAGCTGTACTAGCAAAGCCCAGGATACAACTAAACCCACCCCCACACTCCTGTCCCTCCTCCCTCTTTTCAGTGCCATGGGGACTCTGACTCCAGACTGCAGAAATTTGCCCTGGTTGAGATCAACAAGTCTCCAGCAAAAATGGAATCAGGCCAAAAAACTCATGATACCAACAGAGCCAGTGCTGGGGTGGACAACCCTCTAGCACCAATGTTACAAAGCTCCAAACTGCCTGTGCTACAAAGCTCTGACGTGTCAGTGCCTGGCCAAAGAACTAAGGGACAGAAGGAGCAGGTCAGGTCACCAGATTGGATGTAGTGCAGGTGGGAGGCTGTGCACCGAGTCTGACAGCTTGTTGAATATCAACATCAGTGAAATTCACTTGTATACTGATACAACAAAATTAACCTATACATGTTACATTGTACATTTTCATTCAGTAAGTATATAACTTCATGTTCTATTTTCTCTTTTTTTCCTTTCTAGCATCCATCTGGGGCCAGTTTTGACCACAGAGACTTAGACAAGTAAACTGTGAATTGCCCAGTGTGGGAGGAGTCTGAGATGTCAAAGATTCAAAAGGCCCAGCCCCCAAGGACACCATCATCAGAGATGAGAGTCGGGAAGTAAGTGCTAGAAGAAAAAAAGTGCTGTTGTTCTTCAGTCATTCAGTTGTGTCTGACTTTGTGACCCCCATGGACCATGACACACCAGGTTCTGCTATCCTCCACTATCTCCTGAAGTCAGTGTAAACTTATGTTCATTGCTTCCATGACTGCCCCCCACATGTATCATAGGCATGTCTTTGTGTGGCTCAAAGGGAGAAAGAATAGACATCTCTAGCATCTATTCACCCCACCATTCTCCTGAGGAAACTTTCTTCTCTGCTAGGAGGGGAAACAGGAAATTGAGACCAGAGGCTGCCACTCTGCTCTCCTAAGAGAAAGGAGGTACCAAGCTAGAATTATATCTAATTCTCCTTTAAATATTATTAGTCTAGGGGATGTGAGTTTCAGGCTCAAGCTAACTTCTGATTGCTATTTCAATATTGGGGGAAGGAGGACTCCAAGCTTTCTGTACAAGGCTTGACCTTCTTTCCCTCCAAATACCAATTCCACAATGAACACACATAGCAATTAACAAAAAAAATCATTTATTCAAATCGGTAGCAAAACAGAAATCAGAAAATCAAAACATAGGAGAATATATATCAGACAATACAGAGTAAAGGAATTCTCCTTTTGGAAGAGCTTAACTAAGCTCAACTTAACTAAGAGGAAGGGTCCCGGATCTCATCCAATGGGAATATCCCTAAAGAATTTAGTGTAGCAAGCTGGAGATATGCATATAATGGATATCGTAGGCTTCTCTCAAGTCAAAAGACTCTTCTTAGAGTCTTTTCCTTCAGCATCTTGAAGCAGAGTTGACCTCTTCCATTTTCCCTATCAAATCTGGAAGCCAGAAACTCCCAAAGCCCAAAATGACTCAGTGATTGGAAGATAACTGAAAGAAAACTCAAGAATCCTTAAGAGCAGTCTCTTCTCCCACTCTTGCTGTCTCTACCCTGCCCATCACACAGGTATGGGGCATCCAACAATATGAAGAGAGTCTCATACCAATGAACTTTGGGACTGGGGTTACTACATTCCTCTCCTGGGCCAAAACTCTTTTCAGTCCCTTGCTAAGATCAGCTGGGTCAAGTGAAAAACCTGCAACTATACAATATAAACAAAAACATGAGTATTTTAAAACCAGGATGATTTTCCTGGCACCGCAGGTAACCAACCCTTGAAACAGAAATAAAACAAATGCACATTAACAATATATGCAGTAGACATAGCACCATACTGAGCCTCACCTGTGAGGATACCTCAGTGACATGTCTAATTACATATAGAATATATATCACGTGCACATTTCAAAAGTACGCTGCAATCAATCAAAAGTAATAAGCGTGACTACCAAAGCAAAGTGAGCTAGCTGCAATGATAACATGCTCAATAGGCCTACATATAAAACAGTGGCATGTGAGGAAAGCAATGAACAACGAATAGGCATTGCCACAGCATGAACATAACACAAAATAAAGTCAAAAGAATAAAAAAGCACATTCAAATATGCAGTAATTGACATGTACAATAGCAAACACATGCAATTTTATGTAAGGCATTTTTCATATGAGCAGTCTCTAGTGTTAGCACCTAACCCTATTGTCTAACTATATTTTCAGGCTTACCTGTAACATCATAACTTAGCCTAGTGACTGCTCCAACAGGCCTACTTCTCCTGTAACTAACTGATCTTTCAGCTCCTATAATCTGGTATAATTTGGTGTGTGCTGACAATCAGGATCATTATAAACTTGTGTGTCTACACCATGGCTGGCAGCTAAGTCAGGTTTGCTGTCAGTACGTTTGAGCTCCCCATGAGTTGAATCTGTGCCCTAGGAGTCTTCATAGCAGTTTGGGAAAGGAGAGGAGCTGCCTCTGAATCGGTTATCCTGTCCTGTAATAATATACACAGTTTCCTTCACCAGTTGCATCACTTTCAGTGCCCATATTTGAGTCAGAAAGTCTTTGTGCAGTTTTGGACAGTCTCTTTTTCTCAGCCTCTTCCTAGGTGCGTCCATCAATTCTCTCCACCTGCTGATTAGAAAGTCCAGCTAAATTTCCTATGGGCAATACGTGGTTGTAATCTCTCATTTACTTTGAATTAGTTAGCTTTCCATCAGTCAGATAATTTGTGAGTTTCTTGAATGTCAAGGTTTCTCCTTGGCATTTATACTTGACTTTTTTCCCTCCAAATATCAGTTACATAACGAACACACATAGCACTTAGCCAAGAAAAACATTTATCCAAATTGGTAGCAAAACAGGAAACAGAGAAAGCATAGATGAGAGAATACATACCAGACAATACAAAGTGAAGAAACTCTCCCATTAGGAGTGAGGTACCTCGGACCAACCAATAGAGAGAGTCCCAGATCTCACCCAAGGGGAAGTTCTCTGAAGTTGCCACTGTAGCTAGCTGGGAATAGGGATATGATGGAGAAAGCAAGCTCCTCTTGTGCCTTCCCAGTGTCTTTTTCTTCAGTAATGTGAAGCAGAATTGGCTTTATCCACCTTTCCTCTAGAAGCTGGAAGCCAGAAGTACCCAAAGTCTGAAGAGATTCACCAACTGGAAGTGAACTCAAAGAAGACTCAAGAGGACTAAAGAACTCTCATCTCTCCCACTCTGATCTTTCGCACAGGTATAGGACATTGATCCTGGCCAATAAGGAGAATGTCTTAGTTACATTCCAGGGCAGGGAAGGGGAGAGGTTAAAATCACCAATGATTTCAGGAAGAAGAAAACTCAAAGATCTTGAACATAAATAGATAAATCAGCAGAAAAAGCAAGGACAACAGAAGAAAATATGGTCTCCAGATCTAGTAAACAAGGCCAAGAATCCATGAATAAATACTGCAAAATGAAGGAAAACAATTCCATACTTGATGAGGCAGAGGACCCTCTGGAATTTAAGGATAATATGGTTCCCAATAGTTTAAAAGATAAATGAAAATTATGAGAGTAGAATATATGTCCTTCAGAGCAAGAATAATGAGCAGAATGGAAAAACTGGAATTTGCCATGGCAAACTTCACCAAAAAAGCCTGCCCCCCCCAAAAAAACAAAAGAAAAAATAGACAATTGCAAATACACAGAAGTAAAGGAAAACCTAGAAGAAGAGAAGCAAAAAAAAAAAACCCCTAATAACAATAAAAGAAAATATGAGGTAGAGCCAAGATAGTGGCATAGAAGCAGGCAAGCTCCATGAGCTCCCCACATAACCACCTCAAATACCTATAAAATATGACTCTAAACAAACTTTAGAGCTCCAGAAACCACAACATGACAGAGAGGAACAAATATCCTGCTGAAGGCAGCCCGGCAGACTAACAGGAAGGGTCCATCTCAGCATGCTGAGAGCCAAGCCCAGCCCCCTGTAAGCCCATGGTTTTAGCCACAGGGCAGCCCTGACCAGTAGTGGCTGGAGCAGACTTCAGGGGAGTGGATCACCAGTAGCTGTGGCAGTTTCCAGAAATACCAACCCATAAATGCCAAAGACAAAGCAAAAAGTCAGTGAGGAGCTCTGTTGGAACTGGGGGAGGGGGGATGGACAGAGTGCAGTCTGGCCTCTGTCCCTGGAGCAAAAAGCTGCGGAAGTGCTGTGGCCATGCAGCTCTGCCATGTGGCTGCTTCAGAGCTCCTGGCCTGCAGATCGTAGGGGGACCAAGTGACCATTCAGAGGGTAATCACTCTTGCTTTAACCTGCCTGGATCTGGACCATGGTCTTGGGTGGTGGTCCTGAGGTGTGTGACCAGCGAGACAGAGCTTGTGGGGGTAGCAGGGAGGGCACCCAACTAATAGCTCCAGCAGCTGCAAAAACCCCCGTGATTTGAGACAAAGCTCTCCTCTCTGGAAGCAGAGTTCTACTGTAGCAAAGAGCTCAAAAGAAAGTAATTGAGTGGCAACATGAACAAGCAAAGGAAGGAAAGTGAGCATGGCAATTAAACCTTAGATTCATTTTTGGGGGACAAAAAAGGATCAAAGCATAGAACAGGAGGAAGACAATAAAGTCATAACTCCTGCATCAAAAGCTTCCAAGAAAAATAAGAACTGATTATGGGCCATGGAGGAGCTCAAGAAGGATTTTGAAAATCAAGTAAGAGAAGTAGAGGAAAAATTGGGAAGAGAAATGAGAATGATGCAAGAAAAACATGAAAAGAGAGTCAACAACCTGACTGAAGAAAATAACACCTTAAAAATAGATTAACTCAAATGGCAAAAGAGGCCCAAAAAGCCAA
>CM053582.1:2351423-2392194 GCA_028627135.1 Pseudochirops cupreus
ATATATATATATATATATATATATATATATATATATATATATATATATATATATATATATATATATATCTTGATACCTATAACAAGGCAAAATGTAATCAGTGAAATGGAGAGGTCCAAAGAGCTATAAGAAAGCTGAGAAAAGATGAAAATTTATGTTATACAAACTCAAATAGGCCCTCACTCTGCTAGACAATCCTTCTATACCTCCCTTATCAATTGACCATCTCATTTTTCAAAGTGGCTCTTCTAAACCTCTTCCAAAACTTCTCATATCTCCTCAAACCTCCCATGGCTCCACTCTTTCATCTGAGAAACGTTTTTATCAGTCTTTATTCCCCATGACATCTCTGGAGCCTTTGATACTGTTGATCACCTTCTTCTCTTTGATACTCTCTTCTCTCTAGGTTTGTGGGACACTTCTCTTTCCTGGTTCTTCTTCTACCTGTCTGACTAGTCATTTTTCATCTTCTGTGACAGATCCTCTTCCAGATCACAATCTCTAACTGGAGTTGTTCCTCCAGGCTTTTCCCTGGGTCCCCTCCTCTCCTCTCTCTATACTACTTCACTTGGTGATCTCATCAGCTTTTGTGGATTTAATTACTATCTCTATGCTAATGACTCTTGCATCTACCTTTCCTGTCCCAACCTCTCTGCTGACATCCAATCTCATATCTCCAGCTGGTTTTCAGACATATCAAAGTGGATATCTAGTAGATGTCTTAAACTCAACATGTCTACAACCAAACTCATTAATTTTTTCCACCCCATGAACCTTCTTCTCTTCTTTTGGCAACAGGATAGAAGATTGATTGGAATGGGGAAAGGACTGAGTCAGGAAAACCAACCATAAGTTTTGTAATATTCTAGGAGTGAGGTGCTAAAGGCTAAAGCAGCATGATAACTATGTGAGTGGAGAATATAGGACCTACTGAGAGATGTGAAGGTATAAACCATATGGTGGTAACAGATTGGATATGTGGGGTAAATGAGAATGAAGAGTCAAGATGACACCCAGTTTTCAAGTCTGCCCGAGTATCTGAGATGATGGCGGTACTCTCAACAGTAATAGGGAAATTTGGAGGAGGGAAGGGTTTCAGGGGATAGGAATAATAAGTTCTATTTTTTTTTTTATCATATTGCATTTGAGATGTCCTCAGTACATCCAGTTCAAAATGTCCAAAAGGCAATTGGTGGTACAAGACTGGAGTTCAGGGGTGACTAAGTGGTGCAGTGAATAGAGCACCAACCCTGGAGTCAGGAGGACCTGAGTTCAAATCCACCTCAGACACTTAACACTTACTATCCATGTGACCTTGGGCAAGTCACTTAACCCCAATTGCCCTGCCTTCCCCCCCCCCCAAAAAAAAGCAAAAAAAAAAGACGAGTTAAGGAGAAAGGTTAGGGCTGGATATAGTGATCCAAGGTATCATCTTCAAAGAGATGAAAACTAAACCCAAAGTGAGAGAGTTTAAAGAAATAAGATAAGAGGACTCAGGGCAGTGCCTTGGGGCCCATGAGACCCTTGGGCCATGGATCAAGTCCCATTATTGGGGCAGCCCAGAATTCTTTCCTCTAACTTGTCTCTTCTTTTCAAGAACTTAACAGGACTATGACAGATGGAAAGGACTTTTAGTTCAGAAATTCTGTGCTATGGACTTTAAACTGTGTCATTTAAGCCTTCCAACTATGTGATCCTGGTCCATTCTGGAATTTACATTTTATGATCTAAGGAAATATTTATAATATTCCATGTTCTACTTCTTTGTTTCATATTCTAATTCTGACACTATGTTCTATATCCTAAAATGCCTTCCAGTATTGGAATTATATGTTGTAAATAATTCTAGCTCTGAAATTCTTTGCTTCAAGACTTTTCCTTATTCTTACATAGGTTCACTCTAGTTGTGACGTCCTATGTTTTCAGATACATTCTAGCTGAGAGAACATATGTTCCACCTACAGTTCTGACTCTGAATGTTTCTGTCTTTTTTCAGGCATTATGTTATTTTATTTTTTCCCCAATTACATTTTTAAACATTCATTTAAAAAAATTTGAGTTTGAAATTCTCTCCCTCCCTCCCTTCCAACCCTCCTCCCTGAGATGGTAAGCAATTTTATATAGGTCATACATGTGCAATTATACAAAATGTTTTCATATTAGTCATGTTGTGAAAGAAAACAGAACAAAAGAAAAACATGAAAAAATAAAGACAGTGGAAAAATAGTATGCTTCGTTCTAAATTTGGATTGCATCAGTTTGTTTTTTCTGGGTGTGGACATCATTATTCATCAGAAGTCCTTTGGAGTTGTCTTGGATTCACAATTCCACCAACAGTGCATTAGTGTGTCTGTTTTCCCACATCCCCTCGAGCATTTATCATTTGCCTTTCTTGTCATGTTAGCCAATCTGATTATTTAGTGTTATGCCAACCAAACTAACAAAAAATTATTTTATAGAACTAGAAAAAATAATAACAAAATTCATCTGGAAGGACAAAAGGTCAAGAATATCAGGGGAATTATCAGGGCTGTCAAGTGGAGCTGAGAACATTTTGGAACTCTAGGTATGTATCTTACAGAGATCAAAGAAAAAAGAAAAGGGCCCATGTGTACAAAAACACTGATAGCAGCTCTTTTCATGGTGGCAAAGAATTGGACATTGAGGGCATGCCCATTAATTGGGCAATGGTGGAACAAGTTGTGGTCTATGAATGTGATAGAATACTCTTGTTCCATAAGAAATGATGAACTGGATAATTTCAGAAAAACCTGGAAAGACGTAAACTGATGCAAAGTGAAGTGAGCAGAGCCAGTAAAACGTTGTATACAGTAGAAATAATATTATAACTATGATCGACTGTGAAAGACTTAGCTACTCTGATCAACACAAAGATCTAAGACAATTCTGAAGAACTTGTAAAAAAAAACCTCTCTCTCCAGAGAGAGAAATGATGAACTGGATAATTTCAGAAAAACCTGGAAAGACGTAAACTGATGCAAAGTGAAGTGAGCAGAGCCAGTAAAACGTTGTATACAGTAGAAATAATATTATAACTACGATCGACTGTGAAAGACTTAGCTACTCTGATCAACACAAAGATCTAAGACAATTCTGAAGAACTTGTAAAAAAAAACCTCTCTCTCCAGAGAGAGAAATGATGAACTGGATAATTTCAGAAAAACCTGGAAAGACGGAAACTGATGCAAAGTGAAGTGAGCAGAGCCAGTAAAATGTTGTATACAGTAGAAATAATATTATAACTGTGATCGACTGTGAAAGACTTAGCTACTCTGATCAACACAAAGATCTAAGACAATTCTGAAGAACTTGTAAAAAAAAACCTCTCTCTCCAGAGAGAGAAATGATGAACGCTGAGTGCAAATTACCAGATTTTTTCACTCTTTATTTTTCTTGCCTTTTTCTTTTTGCAACATGGCTAATATGGAAATATTTTGTATGACTTCACATGTATAATTGATATCATATTGCTTATCTTCTCCATGGGTGGGGGAGAAGCTGAAGGGAAGGGAGAGAATTGGAAACTCAGAATGTTAAATAATGAATATTAAAAATAAATGACAAAATAATAAATTTTATTTTTTAAAAAAAGTGAAGGACTTTGCTTTTTAGATAACCAATGTTCTTAAGATCCCTAAACACATGATTTTCTATGCTCAAATGGTGTTTTCTGCTTGTTCATTCTATATTCTCAGGCCATTCACTACCCACACTGATTTCTACTTTCCAAGGTTTTTTCTTCTCTATTCTAAGGAGAACTCGAAGGTATGATGCTTTGTGTTCCCTGTTTAAAGGTTCTCTTCAGGCCTGCCTTTTAGGTTGTGAGGACTTGCAATGAATTCATTGCACATGGTTCATTTTGAGGCTGCTCCCAGGCTTGAGAATCCATCCTCTTGGGGACATTCCAGCTCTCTCAATCTATATTCTTTTGGTCAGGTTAAGGCAGATTCTAGGCCTGATATTCCATGCTCTAAGTTTCACAACATCATAAACACATAGAATGTCAGTCTAAGAAGAGACATTAGAGAAGATTAAGGCCATGAAAATGGGAAGAAGTTATGTCTGCTAACCTATTTCAGCCAATAGTCATGTATGTTCAATGATGCAGAATGCATTCTCATGACACTGGTTTGTATCCATGCACTTAAGGAACTCAAGTCTTTCCACCTTGACCAGTCTATATTTTACTGTCCGTTCCAATGATGACAGTTGATAGCCAAAGGATACTTTCAGGTCTGATAGACTATGTTCCAAGGTTTCCAATATCACAGAAAGACATAATATTAGACCTGGATGGGACCTTGGATACTGATTAATTCAAACCTGAACCTCTAGAAGTATGACTTGCGAACCATCTTTCCCAAAGGTTCAGGGATGCACAGTTCTTTCTCATGATCACAGTTTCTGTTCTGAAGTTAAATGCTTTAAACCTGTGTCTGAAGGGCCTTACATCTTGGATAGTCTGCATTCTCAGGTCGAATGTCACTTCTCCCTCTGCTTTTGTGTATTCAACTAGCACTTCCCACCCGTACAATCTTTCTTCTAAAGTCATTCCCAGTTTTGTCACACTATGTTATTTCTTGTAAGGCAAGTCTCATTCTTGATAGTCTGCTCTATGTTCTAAGTTTGAATACTTTTCACAAGCATGCCACTCCATGATCTTGTTTCCTTCCATCTCAAATGGTCTATATTCCATTCAATTCTCCTCATAAATGTTCAATGATGCATAGTTCCTTCTTAAAATACCGGTTTGTATCCATGTACTCAGGTCTGTCCACCCTGATCAAACATATATGTGTGTGTGTATGTGTATGTACCTGCAGAACTATTTATTGACTTGCAGAGTATACCTCCCCAAGTTCATCTTTGTTGAAGATGCACAATGCCTTCTATCAAAACATGTCTGTGTTCTATAGTTACATGCTTTAAATCCATTTCTGAAAAGCTTCATAACTTGCATTGTCTGAACCCTCGGTTCTAATGTCCCTTCTAGTCCTGTCTTTCTCAAGTGAATTGGTACTACCTACATGTATAATATGTGTTCTAATTTCATTCCTGCTTCTGTCACTCTGTGTCATGTATTTTAAGGCATCTGTCAGTCCTTCCAGTACATGTTTTATGGACTTCTAAAACTATCCTTCAAAGTAGCAAGGGGATCATTTCCACTCTGATAGTGTGTCCTAGAGTTAAATGCACCATGAGCATTGATAGTCTTGATTTCTATCGCCTTCTCACTCTGTCATTAAATGTACTGTTTTTGAAGACTCTTTATAGGCATGTGACTAAGTGTTCTTCAGACCATCACTCAACATCTCCCCAATTTTCCATTCCATAGATGGAATACACAGTTGAGAGCCAAAGGATGCTTTCAGGTCTGAAAGACTAAGTTCCAAGCTGTACATCATAGAAATGTAGACTATCAGATTTAGATGAGACCCTGAATAATGATTAGTTTAAAGTAAAACCTAAAAGGGCAATGATATGTAATCCATCCCTCCCAATGTTAATCCTTGTTCAAAGATTCATAGCTCTTACTCGTGAAACCAATTTGTATCCACACACTCCATGAACCGAGTCATTTCTACCTTGATCAGTCTGGCTGTCCATTCCATTGATGGGAGTTGATAGTCAAAAGACACCTGTAGGACTGATAAACTACATTTCAATTTTTCCATCATAGAAAGATAGAATATCAGGCCTATATGGGACCTTGGATGGTGATTGGTTCAAACCAAAATCTGCAATGTGTTAGGGTTAGGATTAGGGTTCAATGATGAACAGCTCCTTCTTACAATAAGAGTTTGTGTTCTAAAGGTATATGTTTTAAATTCATTTCTGAAGAGCCTTGTATCTTATATAGCCTACGTTATCAATTCTAATGTCCCTTCTACATCCACTTTTTGGTATGCAACTAGCACTTCCCACCTGTGCAATCTGTGTTCTAAATTCGTTTCCAGCTCCATCATTCTGTGTTATGTCTTTTAAGACATCTCTAAGACTTGACAGTCTCCAACCTCTGGACTTCCAACACTATCATTCAAAGATCTAAGGAGGCCATTTCTGCTCTGAAAGTAACTCTCTGAAGGGGAAAATCTCCATGGGTATTGACATATTTAATTTCTGTGGTCTGAGACCTCTTCTTTCTCTCTCATTAAATGCTCTGTGTTTGAAGACTCGTTGCAGGTATGCCACTTCAGGATCTTGGGTCCTTCCACCTTGATCAGTCCTATTCCATTTTCCATTCATCGATGGCCGTTGATAGCCAAAGGACACTTCCAGATCTGATAGACTACTTTTTGAGTTTTACATCACAGAAAGATAGAATATCAGACATGGACGGGACCTTGCACATCAAGGAGTTCAAAGCAAAGCCTATAGAATGGTGACTGAAAGCTCCCTTCCCAATCATCCATGTTCAGCAACACACAGATAATTTTCATGATAACAGTTGGTCTCTTAAAGTTAAATACTTTAAGTCTGTGTCTGAAGGGCCTTACATCTTGGATAGTCTGTGTTCTCAGTTCTAACGTCCCTTCGACTTCTGCCTTTCTGTGTTCAATTGACACCTCCCACCTGTATAATCTGCATTCTCTCTATCTATGTTATTTCTTCTAGGAGATCTCTCAGTACTGATAGTCTGTGTCCTATGGACCTCCAACGTTCTCCTTCAAAGATCTCAGGAGGCCATTTCTGCTCTGATAGTAACTACTTTAAGGTGAAAAGTTCTGTGGGGTCTGACATACTTTCTGTGGTCTGAGACCCCTTCTTACTCTGTCATTTTATGTTCTACATTTCAAGACTATTTGAAGGCATGCCATTCCATGCTCTTGGGTCCTCTGATGATAAGTGACAATCAAAGGACACTTCCAGGTTGGATAGACTATACATCCAGTTTTACATCATAGAAAGATAGACTATCAGACCTAGATGGGACCTTAGATATTGCAGAATGATGACTTGTAACCCTTGCTCTGAATGGTTATCCATGTTTGATGCACATTTCTTTCTTGTCATAGCTGTTGATAACCTTGTCTTTCTAGATACTCTCTCCTCTCTAGGTTTTCATATCACAGACCTCTTAGTGTGCTTATCTTCCATTTCTGTGTGTGTGTTAGCCATTGATCTTGGATAACAGACCCTTATCTAAGAAATTGAATACAAAGTTTTCTTTCTCACAATGTTGTTAAGCATTTTCTCCTTCAGGCTATTCTCTCCTCTTACCTTTTCTGACTGTTTTCTTTTGGCTGTCCTCTTACCCATCTGAACACACCTCAGTTTCCTTTGCCAGTTCTTCATCTATGGCACACCCTCTAATTGCAGGTGTCCCTCCAGACTCTGTCCTAGGCCACCTTCCCTTTTTTCTCTCTATTCTTTCATTTAGTAATCCAGGGGTTCAATGATCATCTCTGTGCAGATGCTAACACATGCTTATCTCTTTATCTAGCCCCAGCCAGGTACTCGAGCCAAGCTACAGTCCTTCATCATCAGTTGCCTATTGGACATTTTTTTTTGCTTTTTTTTTTGGAGGGGACAGGGCAATTGGGGTTAAGTGACTTGCCCAAGATCACACAGCTAGTAAGTGTTAAGTATCTGAGGCTGGATTTGAACTCAGGTCCTCCTGACTCCAGGGCTAGTGCTCTATTCACTGCGCCACCTTGCCACCCCCTATTGGATATTTTAAACTTGTTTATTACAGTTGAGGGTACCATGATCCTTCCAGTTGGCCAGGTTTACAACCTTGGGTTCACCCTTGATTCCTCCTTCTCATTTGCCTCTCATATTAATCAATCAGAAAGCATTTATTCAGCACTTATTCTGTTCTAACACATGCAGTGTTTATTAACTTTTGTGTATAATTCCAAATTTCTTTCAAGAATGGCTATATCCATTCATAGGTCCACCAACAGTGTATTACGGTGGACTGTTTTTCCACAGAACCTTTTCTGTGGAAATTGATTCGATATGTTGGGTAACTGAGAAAAGAATTGAGGATGGCACTGAGGTCATAAATGGGCCTGAATGACTGGAAAGATGATCATACTGAATCTTGAGATTTCTTTACTCTGACAATCTGTTTTCCACATGCCAAGGTGATTTCCATCTCTGACATTCTGTGTTCTGCATTCTACAGGTCTTTCGAGCCCTGACACTGCCTTTTTTTGTTGCTTTTTTGCAGGGGAAGGGGGAACAGAGCAATTGGGGTTAAGTGACTTGCCCAAGGTCACACAACTAAAAAGTGTTACATCTCTGAGGCTGAATTTGAACTCAGGTCCTCCTGAATCCAGTGCTGGTGCTCTATTCACTGTACCGCCTAGCCGCCCCATCTGACAGTGTTTTCTAAGGCAACCCATCTCTCTGTTAGCTCATGATCTAAGACCTATGAGCTCTCCTGTGTGCTCCTTACATCTAAGAGCTCTTCCAACTCTGATGCTCTACTGTCTCTTTTACTGTCCCTTTAGCCCTGGCCCTATTTCCTGAGGACTAGAGGACTCAGACATGACTGAAACTAAACAACAACCAGCTCTGTGATGACATGTTCCGTGACTTCTCCAAACTCTGCCATTCCATGTCTTAAGCAATAAGGTCCCTTCTAACCCTGAAAATCTATGTTCTTTTTTAATTCAATGAATAGAAACAGATTTTTTTCTCTTTCCCTCCCCTCTCACTGAAAATAAAAACAAAACCCCTGTAACAAATATGGATAGTCAAGCAAAGTCAATTCCTTCATCAACCATGACCAATAAATAGGTGTCTCCTTCTGGACCTCTCAGTCCAGGTGGGGAGCATGTTTCCCTGTGTCTATCATTGATCTTCAGGAACTCTGGTTGATCACTACGCTGATCAGACTTCTTATGGCTTGCAGGCTTGTTGGGTTTTACTATATTTATAGTAGCACTACTGGAAAAGGGGCTGCAGGATTTACTAGAAAATGGGCTAATCCCTCAAGCAGAATCCCCTCTGATACTATCCAGCCCTGATCCGCTATCTTCTAAGGGCCCTAACAGACTATGTTCCAAGGTCATACACCAATGTGACAATCCGGCTTCTTAGCCCCCTTCTGGTTTTGACATAGTGTATTATAAGGTACCTTCAAGATTTATCATTCCATGATCTAAGTTCTATCCCAGCTCTGACATTTTATTGTTTTAAGAACCCTTCTATATCACTTGCCATTCTGTCTTCTTAGGGATCTTTCAGTGATGTCATTCTATCTTTGTTCAACAGTTTCTTCCAAGCCTAACAGTCCATGAGACCCTTCCATTGCTGCCAGAGGACCTATGATGAAGTGGATCTTTCTCCTAACACAGAGGTGATGGATTCATTTTGTTTTTGTTTATTTGTTACAAGTTTTTTGTTTCTGAATTTGGAAGTCTAGGAGTTGGGGAAGGTAAGGTAAGTAGAATTGATACCAGAGAGAGAGAGGCACTGAAATACTCTTTTAAATGCACAAAAGAAAACAGAAGGAAGCCTAGGCAAGCAAGACAGCTTCAGAAGTCATCTGGAATATATTATATAATTAAAAAACCAAGTGGTGATGAAAACCCATTTATGGTTTCATATACAATCACCATTTTGGATGTGTGTTACATATGTAAATGCTATTTTGGGCATTTAAATTCAAAAGAAAAAAGGAAATGACAAAAGGAAAAATGTATTTTTGTGTCAGATTGATGGAAGTTTGAGTTGCGGGATGGCAATACTTCCTGCATGTATGTATCCCACTGGGCAGCTTGGGCTTGGGCTTATAGGACTTTGAGGTCACTCAAATCAGGTGCTCCTTCTTCCCCTCTCTCCTCCCCCAATTATTTTGTACTTATTTTGCATTTACTTATCCTTGTAGATATTGAAAAGGGGAAAAGGAGAAATACCACCTTCCTATTGGCATTTTCACTAAATGATGCTAGAACATACCAATCAGTTGCAGTCAATGGAAACACAGCTCACAGCTTCTGTTTGAAGAGGGAAAGAAAGGAATTGGTAAGAGTTGGTTTTCTTCAAAGCATCAAGCCATATTATTTCATGGGGTATTTGAAGTACTAAGGATGAGTAGGAGCAGACCACCAAGAAGGGAACGACAGCTTTATCGTTTTAATGCATAGGTAAGGGTGGGACAATGCTGAAAACTGATGGAAACTATGATAAGAGATCAAAAGACCCCTTTTTTGGGGGGAAAGATAGTTGTAACACTCTGAGACAGGGAACATTATCACAAAAAGGGTAATAGATTATACCCCCAATAAAGAAAAACAATTGCTTACTGATATGGCAGTAGCCACGTGCTCTGCATAGTAAAATCATTAAAATTGGGGCAAAGGTCAAAATCAATACTAAAATGGATGTAAAGATAAAGATGCAAGGTCACTGAGTGCAATGATGGTTGTTCCACACCAAGAGTAAAGGTCCGCAGGGGTAGGGAGCCTTGGGTCTGGAGGCTATACGTGGCCTTCTAGGTCTTCCCGTGCAGCCCTTTGATTGAATCCAAGTTTTACAGAACAAATCTTTTCATTAAGGGTATTTGTTCTGTGAAGTTTGGGTTTGGTCAAAGGGCCGCCCTTGAAGACCTAGAGGGCCACATGTGGCCTCCACGATGAAGGTTCCCCACCCCTGGAAGGAGGAACAGGAGAGTCAGTGGCTCTCTCAAAGAAGACCTTGCTTTAAATGCTTACCTTTATCCCCTACTACTCATGTAACCATAGGCAAGTCACTTCCCCTCCCTGGGCCTCAGTTTCCTCATCTGTAGAGTTGGACTCTATGGCCTCTGGGTCCCTGCCAGCTCTTAGATCTAGGATCCTAGGACATGGGGGAAGGGATAGGAATGACTGGCTCTGGGGACAGAAGTACATACATACACAATGGAGAACAGAAGGCAGGTGGCCAGGTGAACAGGAGAGCGCTCAAACTTCACCTGGGATGGTTATTATTTATGTGACCTTGGGTCACGCAAAGCTTCTCTGTGCTGGTTTCCTCACTTTAAATTGAGGGGTTCGAGGTAAGACTTCTTATGTCCCTTACAACTCTTGCTCCATTCCATCTGCTCGAAATAATGCCCCAACGAAAATATTTCTTAGAGATGTTTAAAAAGGTCCAACTGGAAACCAGAGTGAAGAGATTAAAACGGCTGGGAAATGACCTTATTGTAGAAATATCTACATAGATCTGCCACACTCATCTGATCCCAGAGACTTGAGTCAAGAAGACCTGAGAGCCATTGCTGCCTCAGCTTACTAGCTTTGTGACCCTGTCACTCAGCCTGTGAGCCTCAGTTTCCTCATCTGTAAAATGGAAATGGAAGTTAACATGTGTAAAATTCTTTGCAAACCTTGAAGAGTTAATTATTATTTGAAAAAGCAAACAAAAACTGTTGGTGGAGAGTAAGAAAAAAGCATGAACAATCACTCTGAGAAAGGTGAAAAGTCGGTTAGGGGAAATTGATCCCTAAGTCACTGGGCTTCTCTCTCCAGCTCAGGGGTCAGCTGGCTCCGCCAGTCCAATGTTCGCAGCGCCTGCCCTCGCCCAGTAGTTCTCGGCCCCCCCCCCTCCCGTCTCCTCGCCTCCCCTCCCCCCTCCCCCTCCCTCCCCCAGCCGGCCGGCGCACGCGAAGCTGCCATTCCCTAGCGTTAGCACAGTGCCAGCGCGGCACGGCGGGGAGGGGAGCAGGGGGCGCGGCGCTGCCCGGGCCTGGCAGGCTCCACGTGGCGGGCCGACCCCCTCCCGCGGGCCCCTTAGGCCCTCTCCCCGCCTCTCTCCTTCGCAGGCCCGGGGGAGCCCGGGAAGGGCAGCGTAGTCGTCGTGGCCGGAAAGAGCCGGGTGGGGGCGGGGCCCAAGTCTCGGGCCGCTGTCCCCTCCCCCTGGCCTCCCCCTCCCGCCGGTGCCCTGGGGCCGCCCGCAGCCCGCCCGCCGCCTCCCGCGCAGGTGGGTGCAGACCGCAGACAGGGTGGGCTCGGGGCGGGGCGGGGCTGGGGGCGGCCTTGGGGGGCTCGGGGGTGGGAGGGGGGCGTCCGTCCCTCCCTTCCGCCCCTGCAGGGGCTCCTTCTACTCCAGCTGAGCCGGGGGGGGGGTGGGGGCTGCCCGCCAGCGCAGAGCGGGGAGGGGCGGCCGGGGGGCTGGGGCGCCCCTGGCCGGTGTGCCCGCCGGCTAGCCCTGGCCGGGGGCGCAGCCTGGGCCCGGGGTGGGAGCTCCTCGAGTTTCCCCCGAGGAGGGGACCCGGGGCAGACCCCGGCTCGGCACCGCGCGGACCGCAGGGAGGGGAGAGCGGCAAGAACTGGCCGCTTGGAAAGGCGGACGGGAGGCTCTGTCTGCCCTCGACGTTTGCGAGGAGCAGGCCGCGCCTCCAGCCCGAGTGCTGCCTCAGCTCCGATCTGCGGAGACCGGGAGCTTCTTCTCCTCCGCGGCCTGCAGCTAGAGCGCGGCGGCGACGGGCAGCCTCGCTCCCTGCTTCGGCTCTTCTCCGCCGGAGCCGGCCTCCCTACGCGTAGCTCCCTCCACCTGGAGGCTGCAGCTAGCTGGAGCCGGGCAAGAGGCTGCCTCCTCATCCTAGCGCTGACGGCCGCCCGCCCTCTAGCCAGTTTCCCCATCTTTCCGTGCAAAATAGCCTGCTCTCCAAAAGCGGACAGCGGCTGGTGGTAGCAAGAATTGGACAAAAAAAAGTAGGAATAGTAGGGATATTGTCAAGAAATGAAGAGGCTAAAGGAGGGGACTGAGATGTCACTGGCATGCCCAACCATATGAGAGAGCTCCAGAGCCAACCTCTCCACAATCTGTGTTGTGTGTTGTGGAGAAAAGAAGGTTCAGCATATAGTAGAAAAGCTTAAAAGCCAAGTGGGACATACTGCTACTACCATTACCACCACCACCACCACCACCACCACCACCACCACTCCCACTACTACTACTACCACCACCACTACCACTACCACTCCCACTCCCACTACTACTACTACTACCACCACCACCACCACTACCACCACCACCACCACTCCCACTACTACTACTACTACCACCACCACCACCACCACTACCACCACCACCACCACCACCACCACCACCACTACTCCCACTACTACTACCACCACCACCACCACTACCACCACCACCACCCCCACTACTACTGCTACCACCACCACCACCACTACTACCACCACCACCACCACTACCACTGCTACTACTACTACGATCACCACCACCACCACCACTCCCACTACTACTACTACCACCACCACCACCACCACCACTACCACTGCTGCTACTACTACCACCACCACCACTCCCACTACTACTACTACTACCACCACCACCGCCACTCCCACTACTACTACTACCACCACCACTACCACCACTCCCACTACTACTACTACCACCACCACCACCACCACTACCACCACCACCACCACTCCCACTACTACTACTACCACCACCACCACCACCACCACCACGACTACTACTGATAACTAGCATTTACAAAGAACTTACCAAACTGTGCTAAACACACACACTTGTGAAAGCTCAGAAAAGAGATAGGACTCCAAGCTGGATCTCAAAGCAAAGTAAGGTTTCTGATAGAGGTGGGGAGGACATTCTAGAAAGGGTGACACAGAAGAAAAAAAGAAAAACCTGGATGGAGGGAGAAGATGAACTTGGGATGTGTAAGAGATGCCCAGGAGGGCAGCCTGTAGGAGGCAAAGGTTCTGCCATATCCCAGGGTTTCATGAGAGATAGATATGAAACTCTTTTAAAGTGTAAATTCCCCAGTTACTATGAATCCTTTACAGTTTAGTTCATGCTAACAAAAGACTTTACTTCCTATATTTTCCTGCGGCCATAGAAGACGCAGTAGAGTACCCATGTCCAGGTTACTGATATCTGTAACAGGCAATTGGGAGTTAATGTAGATTTTAGAGCAGAGTGGTGACATCATAAAATCAGTGCTTTAGGCCATTTTGTATAAAATTGTGACACAGGATGAATTGAAATTGGAGCCAAGTCTGAGAGGCCAGAGAGGGGAGGCAGTTGTACAGATTCTGATTTAAGAGTTAGAATTAGGGTTAGAATAGGCCTGAACTATGGCAGCGTGGATAGAGAGAAAGGACCAACTTGAGAGAATCTGCAGAGGATTTGTTATCAGTGGGAACTGGTGAGTGGTGGGCTACAAAGGACAAAGATGTCACTGAGATTTCACTTCTAGTGCACTGAAAGACACTGAAAGTATGTTTACAAAAATGAGAACATTTGGACAGATTTCTTGGGGATGTGGGTGGAGAGTTTGATAAATTGAGTTTTAGGACTATTGAGATGATGTGACAAAGGGATGTATCTGTAAATATGGAACTAAAGCTTGGATAAGAAGTCAGAACTTAAGGTCATGAATTTGTGGGTATAGAGCTGGAATGGACCTTAGACATCAACTTGTTGACTCTGTTCAGTTTGTAGTTGAGGAAACTGAAGCACTAAGAAACTTAAGCAGTTTGCCGAGGCACTCACACTGGCAGTAAGGGGCAGAGTCCAAGTTTAAATGTAGGACCTTGGACTCCAAGTCCATCCCTCTTCCCACTCCTCCACGCTGGCTCCAGTTGTAGACTTCTGCAGAGGAATTAGGTGACTAAAGAAATGGCAGCATGTGATCTCTTTGAGGCAATGACACCCAAATAGACACATAGAAAGGGAGACTAAAGAACAGGAAACACAACTCCTCTGGAGGACATGAAATCAGAGATTTCAAAATGGAAGGAACTTGAGACCTCATTTCTTTCCCCAACTCATTCTATTAATGGGGTTTGTGGGGAGGATAAGGTCAGAGGTGGTGGTGGTGACATGACTAGTTAAGCACATGAATCGATAGGTGGCCCATCCTAACTTCAGACTCAGGCCTCCTGGTGCCAGATATCCAAAGAAGAAGTCAGGAGTTGAAGAACCTCCCCCCTCCCCCTTCCTTGCCCCAGTGGGAGGTGGGGCCCTATGATACTTTCAGAATAGAATCACATAATTTCCAAGGTGACAAAGATTTTGGAGATCATCTAGTCCTATCTTCTCATTTTATAGGTGAGGAAACTGAAGCCCAGAGAAGGGGGCCCTGAGGTCATTGAGCTTGCTAGTGATGGGGCTGAGACTAGAACCAAGGTTCTAGACTCTACTAAACTCTACTCTTCTAGACTCACATTCTGCTTTACTGCCTTTCTATGCAATGGGTTCCAGCTCAGTTGTTCATTAATCAACATCCCATCACTCAAACTCCATTTCCACTTCAGCTCCCATTTTTTCAATGGCCCCAGACCAGTGTAGCAGTAAGGAATTTAGAGTTGGAGTCTAGCTGGCTGAGACATGGCCTGACAGCATTTCCTGTTTAGCTAGATAGCACGATTGAGAGGTCTAACTCCCAAAATGTGGCTCGAATGGAACACTTGGTAGAGTGAGAGGTCTTACTTCTCTTCATTGATTTCTCTAGTTGGGTCCCCAAGTTACTGAGGTACCACAGAGGCTCAGGGCCATGACTCTTTGCCACCCTCTGCAACCAGAGACCTTGCCAGGTGGCAGAACAATGGGGATGTCCCTTCTAGCCTAGTAGGACAAGAGAAGCATTGGCCTCCCAACCTGGAATCATTGAAAGAGTTCTGGATTTGGAGTCAAGAGATCCTGAGGATAAATTCTGTCTCTGCCACTAATTAGTTATGTTAATTCGGGAAGCCCCTTAATCCCCATGAGGGCCTCAGTACCTGGTATCTGAAATGCAGAGTTTGGATTACATGACCTTGAAAGAGGCTTTTCAATTAGGAAATTTTGATCCTAAACAGTAGAATTGGCCTATGAAATAATTGATGAAGGAGGGCCTAGTATTGGGGTAGGAAGTATCTTCCTAGGTCATCTAGTCCACTCTCCCAACCTTCCCCCAGTTGGCTTCTGCAGGTATGCAGAAGGAGTTATTATGGAAGAAGAAACCCTAAACAACCCCATTTCTCCTTTTTATTCTTTCTTTTTCTAGCTCTCTCCTGATCTCTCTCCTCCTTGATCTGTCCGTTCACATCCCACTGACCTGGACCCTGTTGCAGCCTCAACTTTTCATATAAACTGCCTTGGTTAGGATTCTGGCTAATACCTCCCGAGCATTCACCTTCCCATCCCTTCTTCTGCTAGCAGCCCAGTTCAAGCCCTCCATACCTCTCACCCATTTTATTGCAATAACCTCCCGATAGATGTTCCTGCTTCTACTCTCTTCCCCCTTCCAGTCCTGCCTTCCTGCTGGTTGGGATCATCTCAATGCTCTTTACACACACCTCCGATGACATCCCCCATTGTTCACAGGCTTTCGGTGGCTGCCCCTTGTCTGCTAAATACAATCCAAATTCCACAGTGTTGGTGATGCTTCTTTCTTTCAAAATTCTGTGCTATAATTTCTCACCAGAATTGTGAGAAATAAGCCTACTCTGACCTTTGGTTCCTTTTACACATGTAAAGAGAACTTGGGACCTTTTTGCTTTGGCTAAAAGTCCTCCTAATCCCTCACTCTCATGTCTTTCCTCAAAAACAGTAGCATGACTGTATTAAGCATGTAGAATTAAAATACTCATTGATTATCTTGAGAATTTTTAGCTCAAAAACATATGTAAACCATCATTCATCAAAGTATATATTTATATTAGGAAGAGCTTCCCACAGTAACAGACACATCACACACAGAAAACACTTGCCGACAGAAGGGAGCAGAACAGTCCCCTTGGCTTGAAGTGGGACCCGATGTGGGACCTGAGTGCAAGCTGGGCAAGAACTTGTGCAAAGCTAGACTAGAGTAAGACAGATACCTTTTCCAGAGTCCATGCTGGACCTTCTTGCTGGGGGCTGTGAGAGTTTCTGGTCCCTTTGCAAAGCTAGGGCCTCCTTGGAGATGGGCTCTGAGAACACTGGTCCCCTCCAGCAGAGCCCACTTGCAAGTAGATGTCCAGGGGGTGAGAAGGTGAGACAGCGAGAGAGGGAGAAGTGCCAGACTTGTGTCTTTGTTGGGGTTGAGCCTTTTTATCGATGGTGACGATGTTAGTCACTCCCCTTCTTCGGGCCATCAGGGTGGCCCAGGAATGTTCTTGGTTCTATCACGTTTCTTCCTGTTCCAGTTTGGTTTTGCAAATATGTTTCTTCTTTGTACTCACAAGTTAGATAGCCATAAAGAAGAGCATTATGGCCAATCCTCGTATTTTCTTCAAGGACTAGAAAATCTTCCTGTGGGAAGGGAGGAGGTGTGACAGTGTAGACTGTGTTCTGCCAGCTTTTGCCCTGAGAATTACAGAGTGACCTTGTCAAGGTTTTGCTGATCCTGGTTTTTCTTAAACCTGTTGCACTCCTGTGTAAAGTTTGGTCCCATAGTTGTTACTGCACACAGCATATTTTTAGAAGTCTTAACAGTCAAGCCTGTGATCAGCCAGATGAAGTAGGAGGGAAGGGTGCCCCTTTCAAGGGAAGAAAACAATGAGTTCTTCCAAAAAGTCCAGCCACCATCATTAGGGTGGTTCTTGCTCTAGACCTTTTTCACTACTCCCGGATCATCTGCCTGGGATCAATTCAGTACTCAAATGTGGCAGGAAGAAACATGATTGTGACTTGTGGATGTCTTTCGTGAATATTCCAGTAAATAGCATGCTAAGCTTAGACTGACATGTGAGGCCCATTGCCACAAGGGAGAACCTCCTAACAATTAGAGCTGTCCCAAAGTGGGGTGGTTGGCCCCTGGAGGTGGCAAAGGCTGGAGGATGACCCCTGGCAGCTCCATTATAGAGGGAATTCTCATTTAGGTTTGGATTGGCCTGGATGCCTCTGAGGTCTCTTCTGCCTTTGACATTCTGGCATTCTGTAATACACTTCCGTCTTTAAAAAAAAAAAAGATTTACCTTTAGTTTACAGCATTCAGCTCCACAATCCCTTGAGTTCCAAATTTTCTAACCCTTCCTCTCCTCCCCTGCCCCATGGCGGCAAGCAATCCGATATAGGTTTTCCAAATACCTTTACACTGAACATTAGTATACACTTCTATCTCTGGCTCACACTATAGATTTTCATGTTTATTTTGTGTTGGTTTAATGTAGCCTGCTCTTCCATATTTGCGTACTGCTTTGTTCATATTGTTTCCTACACCTGGAATGCCCTTCCTCCCCCATCCTCTATTGACATTTCACCATCCTTCAAGGCCCAGCGGAAATGCTACCGCCTCCACGAAGTCTTCATTGATTCCCGTTGTTGGAGGGCATCACGAAATCTTCCAAGTCTTTTTGTACCGCATGCTTGTATCATGTTCTGCCCTATTTTCTTGTTATTTGTATGCATCCTGTTTCCCCTGTGATATTTTAACCTTCTGAAAGACAGGGTCGTATCTTATTTATCTTTCTGTCTTCTCCCAGTACCTTACATATAGTAGGCACTTAATAAATGCTTATTGACTGAGGACAAAAATAGAACTTTCCTAAGTTCTGTTACAACAGACACCATGTCTTCCCGTAAAAATGTAACTGAGTTGAAAAGTCCTCATGTCAGTAGCCATGTGCTTTCCTTTTTAGCTTTCAAAAAGAAAAAGACAGGCATGGAGGGTCAGAGTCTGATGCTTAGGGTTAAGTATTAGGGAGGATCCCCTTCCAGGAAGAGATTTGGGACTCATGTTTGAAGATTCCAATCTGAGTCGAGTCCTGAGATCTGACTCACTGGATGGGGTTGAGAGCCAACATCCTCCTGGGTTGTCTCTCTCAGGTGCGGTCTCTAGCTAAGGCCTTGACTCCTCCCCTCCCCCTAGTGAGCTTTCGCATGAGGGGCAAAGCTTCTACTTAAGGAGAGCAATTCAGAAACTTTTTTCTGCTCCGGAACCACGTGGGTAGGATGCAGAGGCCTTTGGTCTGGGCCGTTGCCATTAACAGCATGTGGGCCCCTGGACTCTGTCCTAGGCTCTCTTCTTCTTACTGTCTACTGTATTGCTCAGTGATCTCACTAACTCCCATGCTTTCAATGCTTATTTCCATGTAGATGCCTTCCAGATCTGTGTATCCAGCCCTAGTCTCTCCACTGAGGCATGCCCACTTAGCTCCAGCTGCTTCTTGGACATCCCAGACTGGATGTCCATCTGACAGGCACCTCAAACTCAATGTGAACCAAACAGAATTCATTGTCTTCCCCCCCCAAATCCCTCCCCCTTCCAAACCTCTCTTATTACTGTGGAGGGCACCACTGTCCAGTCACTCCATTTCACAGCCTTGGTGTTCTTCTTGACTCTTACCTCTCACTCATCTTACAGATTCAGTCCATTGGGAAATCTTGTCATTTCGCCCTTCATAGCATCTTGTATATGTCCCATTCTTTCCACTCACAGAGCCACTGCCCTAGTTCAGGTCCTAATCACCTGTCCTCTGGACTGCTTCAGTAACCTGACTGCTATCCCCGCCCCAGATCTCTCCCTATTCCAGTTTATCTTGGCTTAGCTGCCAAGGTAATTTTTTGAAAATATATGTCTGCCCATGTTACTCTCCTGCTCAGCGAGCTCTATTGGCTCCCTGTTGCTTCCAAGATCAAACACAAATGCCTGTTTGACATTTAAAGCTCTTCACAACTTGGTCCCCTCCTACCTTTTCAGTCTCCTTACTCTTGACTCTTCTCCATGCCCTCTACCAGCCAGCACCGCCAGCCTTCCGCGGGTACAACATCCCACCTCAGAGCCTTTGCATTGGCTTTTCCCCATGCCTAGAACTGCTCTGTCCTCTCACCTCAATTTCTGTTCCCTGCCTTTTCTCAAGACTCAACTACAGGAGGCATTATTAATTGCCCAGTCCTTCCAACTTTCCTTCCATCTGGATCTATTTACTTGTTTCCCCCATTATTAGGGGGTATGTCCCTTGAGGGCAGGAGCCTTTTGTCCTTTGTATCCCTAGTACTTAGCACAGAATAAATACTTAACGAAGGCTTGTGACTAACTGAGTTTGGAAACTGTGACGTGAGTTCTCATGTAGAGTTGCTCGACCTCTCAGACTCACAGTTTCTTCCTCTGCAAAATGAGGGTGATAATTACATTTCCTGCCTTTTCAGCTTGAAGCACTCTAGGAAAGGAAGAGCTTTTTGGGGGGTGAAGGAGAGCACACTACAGATTTCAGTGCAATAGGAAATTCCCAGTATGTAAACTCCTTTAACAAACCCTCTGAGGTTGGACACCTAGGGCAGCACCTAGGACGCCCAGCACTCCAAAGACGGATTGCTCAGCCTGTATGTACAATCATGAGAATAGCTACTGTTTCTGCTGCAAAACATCTGATCTGACCCTCACAACACCCTACTAGGTAGGTACTATCCTCACTATTACCATTTTACTGATGAGGACACTGAGGCTTACGGTTTTTAACCTTAAAGTGACTTATTCAGAATTGCGCCACACCGCAGTCAATCAGTAAACATTTATTAAGCATCTCCTATGTTCCAGGCACCATGCTAAGCCCTGGAGATATAAAAAGAGACAAAAGACAGTCCCTTCCCACAAAGAGCCCAGTCGAATGGGGGAAATAACACACAAGAAGAAGCTAACAATTAGGGGTTTGGGTTACGGTGGCCCTGGGGAAGGTCTTGATGTGGGAGCATGCTGGAAAAGTGAAAGAAATCCCAAAGTAGGACATCCGAGTGAGAAATGGAGGACATGTTCTTACCTGGACTCCTTCCTTAATGGTGCTTATAGGGTTTATGCCTTTAGGAAGCGTCTGAAGCAGAGTTCGAACTCAGGTCTTCCTGGCTTCAATTACATTTAGCTGCCTCAAAGAGACTAGAATGTGGATTTTCTTGCTCTGAAGCTGCCTTTCCATACACTAGGTCACTCTGAACTCATGTTATCCCACTTATTCCTGCTTCTCGCTGTAGATAAAACTTCATGAAAATTAATTGGCTCTGAGTTACTGTTTTTGAGGAGACATCAGTGAAATGGGCATAAGAGCTTCACCATTTTATGTCAGAAACAAAAGTATAGATGCTCCAAGAGCACAGCCTGTAGACAATTTGGAGGCCTTGACCTGCTCACTTTAGGCTAGCCAATGCTGGAAACCATGCTGCTCCTGGAAGGTGCCAGAGCATCTCTCCTAAGTGCCTTTTGTACTACCCCAAGCTAGTCAGTCTTGTTGCCCAGAATGGAAAGAGAATTAACTGTAAGTTGGAGGACAAAGGTTCAAATCCTAGCTCTGCCATTTATCACTATGTATATGTGAGTGCAGACAGATCCTTTACCTTCTCTGTCTTTACAATGGGTAAGCTTAGACTAGGTGGTTTCTAAGGCCCCTTCTCACTCTGTGATTCCAGAGGCTATAGGAATGAATTGCCAAACTCTGTCAGAGATGCCCCTCAACCATATTTTTGCTGTCTTGTATCTCTGCAATGCCTATATTTTGACCTTTTTATCCAGAGGAAGACAATCTAGGCTTGATAGCATTCTGTCAGGAAGGCAGGATGGAGTAGGAGAATATGGTTGCTGACATGAGTTCATCAATTCAGGCAAATGATCATATTTATATTTCAAGGATATGAGAATTCATCCATGTGAGTACTCTTCCCCACCCCACCCCCCATCTGTGTGTGGTATAGACCTTATCACTCTAGGTCTTAGTAAACACTGTTCTGAGTTAGGACTGAGACACAGCATTTAACTTATCTAAGCTAGGCCTTGTCTCATAGACTAAATGATGCAAGAGACCTTAGGGAGCTTCTCCCAGTTAAGTGAGGAGGTTGAACTAGATGACTTTTGAGATCTTGTGGTGGAGTTGGAAGTAATTTCTCCTCTTTGAGACCTTGAGCCTCCCTAAGAGTATTCACTTGGGTCCCCTACAAGCATTTCAGAAAGCTGGCCTAGCTATGGACCCTGAAGTGGTTAATAAATGAAAATATGCGTCTCTTGGAGATCAGTTTCACATCTTTTGACCATTTATCTATTGGGAAATGGGTTTTGTCAGAACTATTTAATGATAACATATATACATACATATATATATATATATATATATATATATATATATGTTCCTGTTCTATATCTTTCTTTTGTATTTCATTTGCACTGTTTTTAGCTTTGCAAACATTTTTATTTTATACAATTAAATTAGTCTATATTGTCTCATAATTTCCTCTGTATTGTGATTGATCAAAAGTTTTCCCCTCTCTGGAGCTGTGAAAGATTCAACACTCAGAAATTTCTCGGGGGGTGGGGATAAGAGGGTTGGCAATATGGTTACCAAAATAGAAAGAAAAGGAAAGAGAGGGGAAGTGCAGAAAAGAGGACTAAGGAAGTGCCAAATAGGGCAGTTCAGGAAACAGTGTTGGGTGAATTGTCTGGGTAAGAAAAGCCAGCTATCCTTGACAGAGATTCATGACGGTCCCCGTGGCATTCTCTTCTCTATATGGAAATGGCCATTTCCTTGGATGTTGGTTAAGTTCAGAAAAAGAAGGAAAGAAGGAAGGAAGGAGGGAGGAAAGAAAAGAAGAGGGAAGAAAGACGGGAAGAAATATAACTGACACCACTGGTGACCTAAATGCAATGGGGCCTTTTTATTCAGCTTCACTTTTTTTTCCAGGAACATCAGAAAGTGGTTCATGTCTCTCTCTAAAGAAGTCTTCAGGTCACTGACAATCATCATCAAATACATATAAGACAGGCTTTAGTTACCTGACAATACAAATCCAATTCTGTAAGCAGTTACGAGAGTCCTCGGTTCTTGCAGTGAGCCATCTCGATTCAGGGTGCCATACAGAGATCTCACTGGGATAGAGCTATGGGGGATATAGGTCTGGGATGCTGGGAGTGCACTGGGGCGCAGTGCAAAGAATTTTTTCACCCTGAATGTCATCTGTTCTCTCCCATTTCAGGTAGTCAGTCATCATGCCTCTAGGAAGGCTGTACTGTGTGCAGGGTGTTCTGTGCTAGGCCCAAAGATACAAAGACAAAAGTGAGACAGTCCCTGCTCCCAATCAGAGGAGACATGTCCATATAAATAGACTGTTTATACAAGGAAATAAAAAGTAATTTGGAGAGAGAGACAGGGGTGTCAGCAAAGGCTTCATGGAGAAGGTGGGGTATGAGCTGAACTTCAAAAGAAACAAGGGACTCTAAGAAATGGAGTGCAGAGGGGAGGGCGCTCCAGCCATGGGAGGCAGCCATGGCAAAAAAGAGTTCCATGTAGAAAGAAAGCTCCAACCAGTTTGATTGAACTGTAGCTTGTGTATGAAGGGGAGTAATGAATGTATATGAAGCCAAACTGGGAAAGGCTTGAAATGCCAAACCAAGGAGTCCATATTTGAGCCTAGGGGTGATAGGGAGCCACTGGAGTTTATTGAGTGAGACCTGTGATTTACGGAATCACTTTGGCAACTGTGTGGAGAATGGTTTCAAGTATGGAGATACATGAGGCAGGGACATCAATAAAAGAGCATTGATATGAGTGGAGGAGGGAAGGAGATAAATGGGAGAGACATTGTGAAGGTAGGAACTAGAAAACCTGGCTAGTGACTGAATAGGACAGGCCTGCAGGCTGCTCGTGGAGCACCAAAGGATTTCCTTTTCATGCAAAGGATGTTTTCCTCTACGTTTTTCATGGGACACCCAACATTCTTTGGTGGGCTGCAGGTTGTGCAGGCCTGGGATAGAAGGTGCTGCTGAGTGCCAAGAGTAAGGTATGACTTTGAGGCTGTGAACCTGGGGAATGGAAACATGCCTCTGCACTCAACAGAAATAGGGAGGCTTGGAAAAGGTATGGGGTTTGGGGGGACGGAAGGATAATGAGTTTTGTTGAGTATGAGAAGCAGACTGGACATAAGTTTGAAATGTTCAGTAGTCTTTGGGTGTGGGATTGGAGCTGGGGGGACTAGGGATGGCTATAAACAGTGATTCATCTGCACAGAAATGGGAGCTGATGAGTTTGGAGAGGCAGAGACAGAGAGACTGAGAGAGACAGATGAAGAGAGAGAGAGAGAGAGACAGAGAAAGAGAGAGAGACACGAAGAGAGACAGAGAGGGAGAGTATAGAGGGAGAAGAAAAAGGCTCTAGGACAGGAACTTCCACAACACCCAGTTAGAGTGAGTGATAGGGCTGATGAGCCAGTAAAGGCAGCTGAGAAGGAGGGGTCAGATGTCCCAGATCTGAACAAGTCAGAGTAGTGTTGTGAAAACCCCAAGTGGAGAGAAGTTTAGGAGAGAGGAGAGGGAGTGGAGGTGATGAGTATGACAAGTTTGTTCTAGGAGTTGAGAGGAGGAGCAGGAGGAGGGGGGAGAGAGAGAGAGAGAGAGAGGAGAGAATGGGGAGAGAGGGGGGGAATGGAGGGAGGGAGAGAGAGAGGAGAAAGAGAACAATAGCTTGAGGGGCCCTGGACCCTGGACAGGTTGTTTTTTTTCTTTTTAGGATTGAGAGGGACTAGAGAAAATGCAACAACCTTCTACACTCGTTGCTCCCACTCACCTCTGCAATCCTCTCCATTCTGGCTTCCAGCCCCATCACTCAACTGAAATCGCTCTCTCCAGAGTTATCAATGAACTCTCAAGTACCCGGTTCATGGCTTTTTCTCAGTTCTCATCCTCCTTGCCTTTTCTGTAGCATTCCACACTGTTGACTAGCCTTTCTTCCAGGATATCCTCTCAGCACTAGGTTTTGGTGATGCTGTTCTCTCTTGGGTCTCTGATCTAGTCATTTTTTCTCAGTCTTCTTTGCTGGATCGTGATCCTTCTAATACATCCTAAATGTGCATGTACCTTAAGGCTTTACTCAGGGCACTTATTTCTTACTGAACTCTTGACAATGGATTCAAATATTATCTGTATGCAGATGAGTCCTAGGTCTAACTATCCAGCCCTGACCTCTCTCCGAGCTCTAGTCCTGAATCACCAACTGCCATTTGGACATCTCTGACTGGATATCCCAGAGGCATCTCACACTCTGCTTATCCCGAAGAGAACTTCTTTTCTCTCTCTTCTTCTTCTGACCTTCCCTGTAGCTGTCAAGGGTACAGCCATCCTTGCAGTCACTCTCAGACTCAGAAACTTGGAGTTGTTCTGAGCTCCTTATTCTCCCTCACATCACACAAGTGACCCTTTGTCATTTGTCAAGTCTCCATTACTGCATTTCTCAAATCCTTTCCCTTATGCTTATGCACATGGCTACCACTATCCTGTGGATCCTCATAGCAACTTGCTGGTGGATTGTCTCCTCAGCTCAAGTCTCTTCCCTTTGCACACAAGTACCAAAGTATTATCTCTAAAGTGTGTCATGGCCCTGCTAAAGAAACTCCTTATTGTCACGAGAATCGAATGCAAATTCCTGTTCACTTTTTAAAGCCTTCCCTGGCTTGGGCCCAGCTTACCTTTCATAGGACCACAGGCTATCTATAGGTGTAGAGATGGAAGAAGCCTTGGAGGATAACCTAGTGCCTTCGTTTTTATACAGGAAATGGAGGCCCAAGGTCATATAGGTGGTAAGTGCCAGTGGCAGAATTTGAACTCAAGTCCTGGGACTGGCACAAGTTCATTGTTCTTCCCATTGCTCCTTGATGCTGTCTAGACTTACACATGACCAAGGCTCTGCCAAACTGGCCTTCTTGCTGTTTCTTACACCATTTCATCCCCTGTCCCCTTGCACATCCTGTTGCATGTACCTGAAATGTCCCCTGTCCTCATCTCTTCCTCTCCAAATCCCTAGCCCAACTCAAATGCTACTATACCATGAGGCCTTTCCTATTTGCCCTCCAGTCATTTACTCCTCCCCTACTAATGCCGTTGTGTTTATTTTGGATCTACCTTGTATATCCTGGTTTTGTATGTGTACATAATCCCACCCCCCAGCTCAGTGAGGACTGCCACTGCTTGATTTTGGTTCGTGTTCTCTTCATGTAGCACCTTATGAAATGCTGATTGCTTGATTGATAGTGCTAGGAATCATTTTCTTGCAGTTGTTATATTAATATTAGTGACTCCATTTTGCCTTTATCCACTATTTTGTGAAGTTATCTTCCAACTCCATGTGAGTCACCTGATTTTGATGGTTTTGCAAGACTACAACCCCTCCCCACTATCACACAACCACAAGAATACCCCTCTACCCTTTCCTGAGTGTCTCCTACTCCCCTCTACCAAAAAGAAACCAGGTGGCTTAAACCTTACATCCTGTTTTATCGCTCCATTGCCTATCAACCATATAGAAACCAGGATTCAGGACTTCTTGTGCTACCTGAGAGCCTTGGGCCTGATTTGTTTTTGCAACTGAATGCCTTGCTGAATAAATCACTTGTCTGGATTATGCTTGTGTTTTTTTTTTAATTTTGTTGTAGCATAGTCTAGCCTCAACTGGCCTCTTTTCCACTTCTGCCCTTTACTTCTGATTCTTTCCTCTAGTCTTCCCTTCTCCAGGCTCAGCAGCTCCTGGTTTTTTAACTGACCCTCTTATGGTGGGAACTGAAGACCACTGGGCTTGCTCTTCTGTAGCCTTCATCCAGTTTATCGACATCCTTCTGAAAATGTTGAAACTTGAGTAGAACACACTATTCTCTCTTCTTTTTTCCAAAATAGTTTCTGCACCAAAAGAATTGTGAGTTTTGGAGATGCGTCTTTGGGTTTGTGATTTGGTTTTAGTGTGGCAGCTTCCAGAAAAACAGCTCCAGTTTCTCTTTTGGAGATAGATTCGCTTATTTCTTTCATGTTTGTCAGTCTGGGTTGTTAATATTTGTGGAGTTATCTCTCTTTGTGTAGTCCCAAGTCTGCTGGACTTTATGCGGCATTGCTTTTAGAATTTTTAAGATTCTTGCAGTTTTCTTTGTTTTGTCTCCATTCTTGTAACTTCTTTTATCTCTCTTTTTAAAATTTTTTTTGATACTTTGACTTTCTCTCTCTCTCCCCCCACCCTCGCCCACCCTCTCTCCCTTTTTCCCTTTCCTGCTCCCTCTCCTTCCCCCTCCCCCCTCCCTCCCTCCCTCCTACCCTGTCTCTCTCCTGAAGTGGGGGGCTGCTTGATCAATATCCCAGGTGGTAAATGAAATTTTTCAGGAGTCAGGGGTGTTACAGGTGCTGAATCTTCTAGGAAGATCCCCTTTGGAGAAAAATGCAATGAGAATAATAGAATTTCAGGCTTGAAAATTATCAGCTTGTTCAGGCCCCCCCAGAGCGGGGTCCCACCTTTCCTAAGTAGAGTCCCAAAGGCTAAATTTTGCTCTGCTGAGTTCAATGCAGGCAATAAACAGTGAAGGGTCTTATATTTTCTTTACCACTCAGTCAGCTGTGTTACTGTGAAAATGTGGCCTGCTGCAGCGAATTGGCTATGAAAGCCTGTCTGTTCCCTTCTCCTGTTCTCATCAGGCCTTTCCCTGATGTGGGCCTTCTCACAAGCCTTTAATAATACATTCTCCCAACTCGCCAGGAATCCGACTCAAGCACGTAGGCCTCTAGTTTGAAAAATTCTTCCATTTCCCCAACCTTTGAAAACCAGACCCACATTTCTTCCTATCCTGCCTTGTGGCACCTCTCCGATTCCATAGACAACAACTTAGTCCTTGTAGCTCATGGCCATCTGGGGACTTGAATTCCCCCATGCGTGGGTGCTGTCTTTCTTATTTCCTTGATCTTGGGTTCAAGTTGTCTGTTAATCGCTTGAATTCTCTACTTTTCAGTTTGGATGTTCCCCTTGATTGAAGAAACGGGAGCAAAATAGGAACTGAGTAGTGCTCTCTCTCCATTGGCCCTCGTGTCTGGACCTTCTGCCCCCTAGTAGTGGTGCCATCCCTTCCTTTATCTTCCTCCTGCCCCCAGCACAGTTCAAGGAGTGCTTTGGATCATGCTTAGCGTTCATTCATTGACAGACTCAGCTCCTTTTGTGTTTTCAAGTTCTTGGAGCCACACTTTCTTTCTTATTTTTTTTTTTGCTTTTTGGAGGGGGGAAGGCAGGGCAATTGGGGTTAAGTGACTTGCCCAAGGTCACACGGTTAGCAAGTGTCAAGTGTCTGAGGCTGGATTTGAACTCGGGTCCTCCTGACTCCAGGGCTGGTGCTCTATTCACTCTCTTCACCTAGCCGTCCCAAGCCTCTATTTTTTTAAGATAGAATTTATATATAGCACTTTTCTAGACATGTCATTTCATTTGGCCAGTTTCTCCGACGCTTTTCCTGAAATTTTTGATCCTTATCTGACAGGAATGCTAAGATGAGATATTCCGATCGTTTTCTCCCAAGCTTATTGTCACTTCTCCCTTTCTAGCTGCATTGATCAGAATCATGTCCACAATAGTAAATACCCCTGTTGAATTTTTGTTTTCTAAAGGACAGGATGATTTGTAAATCAAGAATTTCTTCTCTGTTCTGTTTTTACCAGAGAAATACATTTCTTCAACAAGTATCTGATAATTATGGCATCTTAGCATGACAGTATCCTGCTGCCTTGGGTGGCGATTGTGGACCATTTCAACCCTCTCTTCCTTTTGTCTGGATGGCTTGTGACATGCTCCACCTACAATTTCTCTTTTCTTTCCCTTTCTAATGGTCCTCACCCAAATGTTTCTGACTGTATTTCCTGAATTTCCAAACAGTACTTTATCTTGTTGATAGGCCCAGTGTTATATCACTGCCTCACAGATCTAATTTGGTCTTTTGGAATCAACTATACCCTGCACTTGCCCTATTCTAGCCCTAGGTTGTGCCCCCTCCCCAATATCAGGGAGCCCTATAATTTGAATGTACTTAGCTCTTTGCATTGACCCCATGATGAAATCGCCCTGGTTGGCCCAAATGACCTGTGAAGCCTGGTGCCTGACTGCACGGGGCCCTTGGCTCCATTCAAGGATTCCTCTAAGTGCCTTCTCCTCCTGGAGGACTTTCCTGCCTCTCCCAGTGGTTAGTACTGACCACGCCTTCCCACAGTGATTTTGTATTCATGTTGAATATTATTAGGTATTGACTTATCTGTGCCCAAATGGCAAAATGGTCTTCCTTGAGAACAAGGGGTATCTCATTTGTGCTTTTCTTTCCCAAGCATCTAGCACATAGTAAGGGCTTAAGAAATATGTGTTGTTGCAAAAGTTTCCATAATAGCCAGGGACACTCAGAAAGATTTGAAGCGCACGGATGCTGTCTTACATCCTCTGAGGGTAACCCCCAAGGGCCTTGTGTCAAGGCCGGTGTCACTGACTCGGGTCTCTCCAGTAGGACCTTCGCCAGCTTTGGTGAGCTGGTTGCTTGCTTTGATAATGAGGGCTTAGAAGTTCTCGAATGCAGTTCGTATTTTTGCTGATAGGAATTCCTAGGTGATGATAACTGAGGAGAAAGGCACTGGGCTTTTCTTAGCAGAAGATGTAGCCTAGTGTACTCTTATCATCAAGCGATTAACCCATGCTTTGTTGTTGTCATTTCAGTCTTGTCCAACTCTTCGTGACCCCATTTGCGCTTTTCTTGGCAAAGATTCTGGACTAGTGTGCCATTTCCTTCTCCAGCTTATTTTACAGATGAGGAAATTGAGGCAAAAAGTTGAATGACTTGCCCAGGGTCACATAGCTAGTAAGTATCTTAAGACCAGACTTGAATTCAGGAAGTTGAGTCTTCCTGACTCTGGACCCAGTGCTCTATATACTATTGTGCCACCAAACTGCCAGAGTTCATTTTAGGGGAAGGTCTAGGTTACAGAATCACTGTAGGAAGGGGTGGTCAGCGCTAACCATTGGGAGAAGCGGCAGAGTCCTCCAGTAGGAAGAGACATTTAGGGGAATCCTTGAATGGATCCAGGGGCCCCATGCAGTCAGGCACCAGGCTTCACAGGTCATTTGAGCCAACCAGGGCAATTTCATTATGGGATTAATGCAAGGAGCTAAGTACATTCAAACCTAAGGTCTGTGAATTTGGATGGAATAAAAAATTCTATCTTTATTTTCACTTAACCTCTACCACAAATTTAACATTTCCTTCGGTTATTGAAAAACATGATTCTGAGAAGTCACCAGAGTGCCCTCTGGGACCTCTCTAGGTCTGGGACACAACACAGGTTAAGAATCCTTGCTTTAGGTATTGTGGTTTTCCCACCTTGACCTGGGGGTGGGGGTGGGGGTTGGCCTGATGATGGAGACTCCAGGAGTTTGAGAGTAATCAGCCTCCACTTAATCTTCAGCCTGGCCCCTTTCCAGGTCCAGAGGAAGAGCTTTGCCTTCAGCCATCTAGAGAGAAGGACATGTTAATGACAGGTACATAGAACCTGCAGCTGAGGAAGCAGGGCCTTGTCTAAGGTCCCACAGATGTGAAGGGTCCACATCAGGTCCTCCAAGGGTCAGCAACAGGTCACACCTTCTGCTAAGGAACCACACCTTGACTGAAAGGCTGGATGCCCCCATCAGATGCCCCAAACCCACTGGGAGGGATTCCAGCCCATCTTGTTCAGATCCTTGGCTTGACACCTCCAGTCCTAAGTCCCCTTTGTTCAGTCTGCCCTGTCATAGTTCTGTTGGATTCTAAACCAGTGTTTAGAATCCAGAGCCCTGGACCTTCTGCCTTCCCCCCCCCCCCCCCATTCTCTGCCACTGCATCCTTGAGACAAAGCTCAGATGCTTGTGCCATTGGGTGACTCCTGACACCTCCTGGCTTTGAATACACCAGCTAGCTGTAGGCCCCTTCTGCTTACTGGATGTTAGCTTCTGATCATTTGGCTTAACCAGATGAAATTTGACTTAGAGACTTAGAGTCTCAACTTCCTGTGTGCCGATCTTATGTTCTCAACTTAGCCATGGACCCCTGAGGCGAGGAGGGCCATGGGCTCTAGAGGCCAGAGGGCTTTCTTGGCTATCTGAAACCCATTTCCCTACCCTTAAAGATACAGGGAAGGGTCAGTTATATAGAACCTGGGGCCTGGAGTCAGGAAGGCCTCAGTTTGAATCCAGCCTCAGCCACTCACTAGATGTGGCTTCACTTTTCCCAGCTTTAGGTTTCCTCTTTTCAATGGGGATGATAACAGCACCCACCTCACAGTGGGCTGTTGTGAGCATCAAATGACATGACATTTGCAAAGTATTTAGTGTGGTCCTTAGTGGGTGATCAAAACATGCTTGTTCCCTTGCCCTTGTTGTGACCTCATTTGGGCTTTTCTTGGCAAAGAAACTGAAGCCATTTGCCATTTCCTTCTCTAGATCATTTTACAGGTGAGGAAACTGAGGCAAACAGGCTTAAGTGGCTTGCCCAGGATCACAGTAAGTGTCTGAGGTTGGATTTGAACTCAGGAAGATGAATCTTCCTAACTGCAGACCTGGCACTCTCTCCCCTCACTGCGCCACCTCACAGCTCTTCCCTTACCCTTCAGGAGTGGTAAAAGTTTGTCAAAAGCTCCCTCCCTCTCTGTGAAGCCCAGGATGGGCGATGGGCCCCAACCACCCAGAATAAGGAGGTTTCTTAGACACCAGAGGGCAGTGGTGAACTTGGGCCTGAGCTTGGCTGAACTGATTGACGGTGGTTATACCAATGGAGTCAGCTCCTCACCCCCGCCAGCTGGCACTTCCCATATTCAGAGTCATAATAAGCACATAGGAATTTGAGGGTTCCACAGGCTTTTGTCATAGTAGCCCAGTAATATATATAGTCCCAGTATCATTAGTGCCCACATTTTCACGAAGAAGGAAACAGGCCAGAGAGCTGAAGTGATTTGAGAAGGAGCAACGTACAGTGGGAAGAGTTTGGAGTCACTTGCTGTGGTGGCAAGTTCTTTCCCTCCACGTTCAGTTTCCTTCTTTGTAAAATAAAGGGGTGGGGGGAGGAGAGGGCAAACACCAAGAGTCTAGCAAATAGTTTTAGAGTATTCTTCGTTCTTTTCCCCTCTTCTTCCTTCTCTACCTGTCTGTGATTCTGTCAGCCTCAAGAGCTGAAAGATCAACTGCTCAGAAAGCCTTATCCACATTCTAGGACAGAATCCAACGTCAGAGTGATCTTCATAGGTAGCAAAGGACAGGCAAGAAGGGTGTTTCAAGAAGGTGAGCAGCAGGGATTTGTCCTTAGCCTCTTTTATCACTGACTTGGATGAAGGCACAAATGAGATGCTTGGCCAATTTTCAGATGAAACAGAGCAAAGAAGGGTAACTACATGTGTTGTATAACTGAGTCAGGAGTCATAATGGTTCCAGCTGTTAGAATGACAAGCCCCACATAATCTGGTGGAATATAATGGGAATAAATGTCAGGTCCTACATTTGAGTTAACACAATCAGCTGTTCAGGTGCAAGATCAGAGAAGCTCAGCGGTAGGACCGTTCCTGTGCAGAAGGTCTTGGGGTCTTAGCAGACTGCTAGCTCTTTGTGGGATGTGGCATGGCCAATAGCCGATGTGCTTTGTGACTTTAGTGAGAACTAGACCTTACAGGAACACAGGTGACAATTGTTCCGTACCCTGCCTTGACCAGACAGTGTTTCAAGGATTGTCCTTAATTTTCAGTACCGTGTTTTAAAGAAGGACCATGGTATGGTAAAGGAGATTCCTGTTCAATCACAGGTTCAGCTAGGTGGCCTCTGAGACTTCTTCCACCTCTTGAATTTCTGATAAGCTGAAGTGTGTCCAGATAAGGGCAGACGCAGTGGGGAGGAGGAGAATGTAGCCCAAGCCACATGAGGCTTAGTTGGGAAGAAAAGGGGAGGAGAATTGGAGGAAGGAGAGAGGAAGGGAGGGAGGGGTGGGACACACACTCTCTCCAAATTTTGGCAGAAGGAGTAGTCTTACTCTGCTGGCCCCAGAGGGAAGAAAGAGGAGTAAGTGCTGAAAGTTTCAGAGATTCTCCAAATGTAGGCTTGATGGAATGCAAAATCTAGGAGTAATTAGAAGCATCTCAGAAGTAGAAAGGGCCACCTCAGGAGGTGGGGAGTGCCCTGTCACAGAGAGAGGATTTTTAGTAGAAACTGAGAACCTCATGGAGGACCTTCTAAGCTGATAGTTAGAAAGCATGGAAAGGTTCGCGCTTGTACCATTTACAACACCAAGCCTGGGAGGGAGGTCATTTTGTTGTTTTGAATGGGACCTGTGATTTTAATCGATATAGGAACTTATAGGGAGGGAGAAAAACTCCTCCCAATGCAGATGAACAACTGTATAGACCCTGAACACCTTGAGACTCAGAGAGATGAAATGATTAGCCAGCAGTGGAGGAGGGATTAGAATTCATGTCTTCTTGTCTTTGAGGCCATGAATTGGGCATAGACATAGGTGGCCTAGGCAGCTTCCAGAGCCCTTTCCAGCTCAGAGATTCAATGAACCCTCATACTCCTACCATGGGACCTACTTTTCCCTAAGCACCAATGTTCCTGATCAATCTTACTCCGTTTTGTTGTCAATCACCATAGTACCTTATTTACCCTCCATTGTCCGTGAATGAGCTGTTTCACAGAAATGAATTTTCCAAAGTACTGAAGCCTGGTGCCGTGTGGACCCAAACTGGTTTTTAATGATTTTGTTGGCAGGTTTTGTCATGAATTCTTTCTGTGTTTCCCCTTCCCTAGAACATCTCTTTTTCCTTCTCCCCCATCCTGAAGAACCCATTCTCTGTATGACTCAGGGTCATAGTTAAGCACAGAAATTCTGTGCTCTGCTGGAATAGCCGACAGTGATCATGCAATTAATGAGCCCTTTGGGAAAGAGATTCCTGTTTAACAAAGACAAGGAAAGGGGGTTCCTTAAATTGTTAGCAGCAGAGTTGGAATGAGTCACACGGACATGGGGGAGACATCAATGTTCCCCGGCAACCAAGTGACACAGGACAAAATACCTCTGAATTATAATGGCGGGTGGAGGGAGCGAGCCCTGGTTTGGAAAGCAGTTACAAGTCATTGCTTCTAATTCTGGCTCTGGGGGTCCTCAGACACACATACACATATGCTCTTCCCCTCTCTGGCCCTGAGTCTTCTCCTCTGCCCAATGAAGGAATGCCTTAGTTTGGGGGGTTCCAAAATGCACTCAGTACAAGGAGGCTGGAAACATGGGTAGTCCACTGCCAGAAAGGAGAGCAAGCCGGCTTTCTGGAGGGAAAATACAATAAGAAGGGAGTCCCAGTGGAGTTGGGCACCAAAAGCCAATGAATTTTACTAGGCTTGGTTGCAAGAATTTTCTGGGTCCTTGGCTAGCCACTGCCCTGAAGAAGGCAAGACAGGATCCAGGCAGACAGGTACATTACCTTCAGGAGGCGGGTTATTATCTACTCAAGAGGGTGGCACACCCCGTCAGAAGGTGGTGGGCATGTGTGCCTCAGCATCCCAGGGATGGCGCAACACACACACACGCACGCATATACACATATATACACGCATACGCACATGCATTTACACATCTATAATTCATCCATCCATCAGCCTGCATGCCTGTATAGATTCCCTCTTCCCAAGCTACCTGCCCCTCAGAGCCTGAGGAAAGCTTCTTCTTACCCAGAAGTCTGGGGTTAGATCCTGGAGGGCAGGAAAAGATACTTCTTTGGATGCTTTAATTGTTCTAGTAAGGAAAGAATGTGTCCTTTGTAGCCTGTTCACAGCAGAAAGAAGAAAACAGTATCTTCTTTATCCGTCACTTAGTTAATTAGCATCTGTTAAGCTCCTACAGGGCCTTCTTCGATAGGATAAAGAGAAGGGAGTGAGTTCCTGGAACTATTCAAACGCTATGAGTTTTCTTTTGTAACCGTAAAGTGATTGGGGGAAGGGAGGGACACAAGGACACATTCAGTCCTTGTCAAAGAGGCATCTCCCAGAAACACAAAGAAATATAGGAACAAATAGCAAATATAGGGCAAAATGGAGTCAGTTCTGCTCTCCCCTGCACCCACATTTACCCGTTCTAATCTGGGTCAAGTGAGAGCAGACCCTGGGGGCCAGGGCCTGGGGCTGCCTGGGGCCTCTGTTGGTTCACACTGGGGGGAAGGGGAGCTGGGTGCAGCCATCACCACAGGCCTTGCTTAATTCGGTGGGGAGATTCTCCTGGGGAGCAGGGCTTATGGAGCTGAGCCTGCCAGGGATGGAGCCCTCCCAGGGTTCCAGAGCCATTTCTGAGCAATAGTCTTGTGTGGGCATCGGACCCCCACTTTGCACATCAGGGATTTGAGACTCAGCAAGGTCTAGTGACTTGCCCTAATTCATATAGCTCCGAAGGGCCAATTTCAGTTCTTCCAAAGAGATGTGAGGAATATCTGAAAGCTAACTTAAGGACTAGTGGTTAGAGGGCTGCCCTTCACACTGGACGTCTGTGACAGAAGTCAGGTTCTGGAATGAAACCTCTTACTGATTGCCCACCCACATCAGTAGTGAAGGGAGTTTTCCCCAAAATAAATCTTTGTGTATCTAAATCGCATTTATACCTTTATACCTATGCATTATTACTTTAGTCTCCACCCCTGGGTCTACATGCAATTAAGTTCAATTCAGTTCAACTCCTGCTAGGCACTGGGAAAGAAATCTCTCCCCCCCCCCCTCCCAAGCAGAGGTTCTGTCTAGGGCCCCCACAGTGTTTCTGGAGGGCAGCTATAGAAGAAGAAGAAAAGGCTGAAGGGGAGATGAATCAAGAGGCCAAAGTTGAGGGTTCACAAAGGACTGTCTAATCAGTCAATCAATTTTTAAAGGCTTACTGTGTGGCAGGCTAAGGGTCTGAGACTGAGCCCTGGTAGAAACTTTAGAGGCCACCGCATCCTGCCTCCTTATTGTATGGACGGGAAAACTGAGTCACAGACAACTGAAGTGAGTTGAGCACAGTCACACAGTCAGCGTCTTCTAGTGCAGCAAACATTGAGTAAATGCTGGGAGAGTGTGAGGCATTCTGCTTGGGACTGGATAGAAAGGTCAGAAGAGCAGCCCTTGTACTCTGCTTATGGCTGTGATATGTGCACAGAGGAGTGAGTGTAATGCAAAGCTGAGAGCAATGTGAGGGGCAAGAGGGCTGGAGCCCTAAGCAAGTGCTTCCTGAGGAGACCCGAGGAGAGCAGATGTTAGGGGACCAGGCAGCTGCATGCTTCTATGAGAAAGGGAAATACTGTGTGTTCACTCTACAGTTGGTCTGTGGGAGAGGCCACCCTCGCTGAAGCGCAAGGAATGAGCCAGTGGTAGCCAGAAGGGTTAAGCAGATGGCGGGTCCCTGGGGTCCTGAGGAACAAAGAATGGGCCAACAAAAGGCTGGTACAGGATTGGAAGATTGTCCCCAGAGTTGAGCAGCTGGAGGCAGCTTCCTCTGCTGGGAGGGCCCAGAGGAGTTGGCCATCAGAAGTCACAAGCAGTACTGAGAACACTGGGAAAGGTGGAGACAACATTGAGCCAAGGGGGCAGCCCCAGAGAGACTGGGCAACAGGGACTGAGAGTCAGGCTCCCTTGGGGCTCTGCTGGACATACTGGAAAAGAACACTGCATTTGGAATTCTGAAGGTCTAGTTCAAGCCCCCCCCCCCCCCCCATTTAATAACTGTTCTTGGGCAAGTCAATTGCTCTGGCCTCTGTAAAATGAGGCCTTGGACCAGCTGACCTCTGAGATCATTGAGGAAACAATTCTTCATCCTCTTCACCCTTCATCATTTTCTTTTCATCCCTAAGAAAACAGGAAAACGCTTTGATCCCTATCTCTGCTCACATTTTGACTAGCTGGACCTTAGTGTGAATCAGCTCCCTGAGCCTGGGGATTTTCAGCCTTTTATCTCTTAATTGTGGACAGAAAGATTCTGTTCCTGGTAGAGCAATTGCAGGCATTGGTGGGTAGCTGGATAAGTTATTTTTCTTGGGGTGGGGGTGGGGCGCTGAAATTACACCTCTGTTTGTGGCCAAGATTGGCCCCTTTGGACCACCTAGAATGTGTCCACGGCCTGCCCCAGGGCTCTCTGCCTCTGGTAATGAGGGAGTGTGTACTCTGGCTGGGTTCATTGAGGCATGTGAGTGCAAGTGTGTGTGTGTGTGTGTGTGTGTGCACGCATGCCTGTGCGTGCATGTGTGCGTGTGGGGTGTGTGTGTGGGCTGTGTGGTGTGTTTGTCTATGTGTGTGCATGTGTGCATGTGTGTGAATAGGGTGTATATGTGTGTGGGCTGCATGTGGTATGTTTGTCTATGTGTGTACGTGTGTGTATCTGTGTGTGCGCGTGTGTGTATTGTGTGCATTGTTTGTGTGGTGTGTGCGTGTGTGGGCTGCATATGGTGTTTGTCTGTGTATGTGTGTGCATGTGTGTTGTGTGCATGTGTGTGTGCGTGCACGTGGTGTGTTTGTGTGTGGGGGGGGTGTATGTGTGTGTGTGTGTGCATTGTGTGCATGTGTGTGTTGTGTGTATGTGTGTGTGTTGTGTGCGTGTGTGTGTATGTGTTGTCTCTTCCCTCACTGTAAGATTCTGGCTTCCCCTCCCCTCAGAGTTACCAAAACCTCCAACAAGGCAGGAAAGCCTTTCCCCACGCAGGTCTCGCCCCGCCCCCCCTTTCTATTTGGCTGCTTCTCTGTAGGAGTCTGAGAAGTTAGAGAACCCTGCTTTTTGTTGGAATAGTGTGTAAATTGAGTCCAAATGATGGCCCGAGGGCCGGAGGGCCGCCCCTGCTTTAGGTAGCAGTTTCTGCAAGATGGGGGAGGGGAGCTTTTGTAACCTTCCTCTTTCTCTGGGCTCCTGTTCTGGATTGCGGAGTTGTGGAAGGCCGGCCTCCACATGAGGGCAATGGCCTGCTCCTACAGCATTGTTTGCTCCTATTTTTCTTTGTAAATGGGCAGCATCGCTGCTACACTGAAGACTCCGTTGGGTTTTGTGGGCTGGCCTAGGAACCTAACCACAATTTCTAATATTTCTAAGGACAAATGTGTTCCCAGTTTCAAACTTCAGCAAATATCTCTTAACTCCACTTTTGTACGGGTTAGAGCCCTGTGGGACCCATGTTCCCCTCCCGGTGCCGTTGAAGCATGGCGTTAGAATCAATCAGTGAATGAGTGCTTATTCCCCTGAATGTGTCAGGGTGCCTGGTAAACAGGAGAGAGCCCCTGCATGGCCCTTCCAGGAGAACAGCCACCAGGGAAGGGGGCTGGACCATTCACACTGGCTGTCTGAGAAGGTGACACGCGGGTCAGAGACATGAGGGGCAGAGATGGGCAAATTCGATTTTTCAAGCCTAGGACCCAAACTTCAGCAGTAGCTGCCTCTTGGGACCATTCAGTCTCAGCTTTTGTAAATGTTCTGGCCATCCCTCTCCAATTCACCCTTCCCACAGCTGCCAAATTGATTTTCCTAGAACAGAGATCTGATCACTGCATCACCCCCCTACTCAAAAATCTTCTGGGGCTCCCTTTGGCCTCTGGAATCCAATGCAAACTCCTCAGCCTGGCATCCAAATCCTTCCCCAACCTGGCTTCCACCCAACTTTCTATACTTATGTCACATTACTCCCTTTCACACCACTCTCTTTTCCGGCCAAATGGGCCGGCTGGCTGTTTCCTGTACACAGTGTTCTATTCCACAGGCCGGCTGACTGTCTCTCATGTCTGGAATGTACTCCCTCTTCACCTAGAGTCATCAGCTCCCCTCAAGTGAAACTCAGTGGGGCCACCTCCTCTGCAAGGCTATTTTGGACATACTTTGTATTTATTTATCTGGAGATAGGGATGTCCAAGCAGACATCTCCTGTTGATAGGGGGCATGATACAAGGGAAAGAATGCTAAATTTGGAGTCTGGGGGCTTCACCTCTGCAGGCCTCAGTTTTTCCTCTCCAGAATGAGAGGGTTGGACAAGGTGACCTCTTCAGTCCCTTTCAGATCTGGAGCCAGGACCCTGAAAGGTGTACCAAGAGAGCTAACTAGCCCCGATCAACAGTGTCAGGATGCGGCAAAAACTGAGACGTAGCTGATCACCGGAAATATTCCCCTTCTGGCTCTGCTTCTGACTTATTGGCCTTCCCCACTGTATCTCAGCTGCCTTCTCACTTAGGTACACAGCTTTCCGGCCCTGTGGTTGCCTTCACTCGATAGGGAGCTCTTCCTGCAACTTCCATTTGCAAGAAAGCTGTTCCCTTGTGTGTAGCGTCTTCCCCCATTGGATTGGAAGCTCCTTGAGGTCAGGGCCTGTCTTTCTTTCTTTCTTATCTAGATACAGTGCTTAGAAAAGTACCTAATACACAATGAACACTCAGTAAACATTTTTTGACTTGACTTGGCTTGATGATGGAGACTCAGATCAAGCAGAAGTCCTGCAGATGTTCCTGTGTGGTCCAAGCCAGGGGTGAGGAGCCTTTGACCTTGAGGCCACATGTGACCCTCTAGGTCCTCAAGTGTGGCCCTTCAACTGAATCCAAACTTCACAGAACAAAGCCCTTTAATAAAACGATTTGTTCTGTCAAACTTGGATACTAGAAGGACCTAGAAGGCCACATGTTCCCCACCCTGGTCTAAAACATGGCCAAGCCTCTTGGAAGAGATCTTTAATCACTCAAAAGCGTTTGCCTGCCCATCTCCACAGGAGGAGATCAAGTGGATGAAGTGTGTTTGTTGCCTGGATTATGCTGTCCAGTTGGCTGCTTGGCCTCTGTGTTGATATCTGGGACAGCTGTCTAAATGGCCAGTGAGTTGGGCCCCAAATTTAAACAGCAGTAGGAGAGCAGGTGAGACTGCAAAGCTCCCTTAATGACCTTAAGCTTCTCCTAGAACAGTGGTTCTCAACCTGTGGGTTATGTTCAATTTGTAACAATGAAAATACCTACTGCATATCAGATATTTACATTATGATTCATAACAGTAGCAAAATTACACTTATGAAGCAGCAATGAAAATAATTGTATGGTTGGAGGTCACCACAACGTGAAGAATGTATTAAAGGGTCGCGGCATTAGGAAGGTTGAGAACCACTGTCCTAGAAACTAAGGCTCCTCTTTCTAATACCAGTATTCTGCCAGTATTATTGGGTGGCTGGGAGACCTCCGAAGAACTTGTACACATGCTTACTACGTGCCAAGGCTTTACAATTAATTACCTCATTTGATCCTCATGACAACCCCTAGGAGGGGCTATTATTATCCTCACTTTGCAGATGAAGAAACTGAGGCAGATAGGTGTAGTGACCTGCCCAGGGTCACACAGCCAGCTCAGATTTGAACTTAGGTCTTTCTGACTCCAGGCCCAGAGTCCTGTGTACTACACCACCAACATATAACTGATGGATAACTCCAGAGCAGAACAGAAATAAAGGATGTCACCAGAAAAAAAGATGAACTGTGATAGGGCCAGGAGGAGTGGATAGACAACCTAGGTGCTCCAGTGGCATGTCCAGAGAAAGAGAGTGTAGCTTCCAGCACATTAAGTGGATGTCCTGTGGCAAACTTATGGGAGGACATGGGCAGGAGCTACATGGGCCTGAATTATGTAGCAATCTGCATCTCTGGAGGGAATATCCACATTGAGAAGATTGCAGATCCGTGGGAGTATGTGAATGTGCCACTGCTTGTTCTGTTCTTTGTCTTTGTACCCCTCGGACCTAGCTTGGTGCTTGGTGTGTAGTAGGAACTTCAGCAATGTTTGTGGAATGAAATTAAACTCTGTAGGTCCTCTGTATAAAGACTCAGACTCTTGACTTCTCTGTTCCCTCTTTATTACTTCATGGTAGTGAACTTGGCTTTGACTGACTACACTTTTGTCTCGTGCAGGAGAGGGGGAATTTTAGTTATGGGGGACGTTTTGTTGCTGTTGTTCAGTCATTTCAGTTGTATCTGACTCTGTGCCCCCATTTGGGGTTTTCTTGGCAGAGATACTGGTGTGGTCTGCCATTTCCTTCTCCAGCTCATTTTACAGATGGAGAAACTGAGGCAAACAGGGTGAAGTGAAT
>CM053582.1:2392294-2439857 GCA_028627135.1 Pseudochirops cupreus
GTGTGTGTGTGTGTGTGTGTGTGTGTGTGTGTGTGTGTGTGTGTGTGTGTGTGTGTGTGTGTGTGTGTGTGTGTGTGTCTGTGTGTGTCTGTGTGTGTGTCTGTGTGTGTGTGTGTGTGTGTGTGTGTGTCTGTGTGTGTGTGTGTCTGTGTGTGTGTGTGTGTCTGTGTGTGTGTGATGGACGTGGAATGAGGATGAGGAATTTCAAGGCTAAAGAGAGGAGTTGCTATTTACTCCTAGATGCAATAGGAAAACCTGCATTTATCTGAGCAGGAGAGTGACATAGTTAGATCTCCAATTAAGGAAAATTACTTTGGAAACATGATAGAATGGAATGGGGAGAGACTTGAGACAGAGAGATCAATTAGGAGACTTTTGCAAAATAGTAAATGATGAGGGCTTTAAGGAAGGGTGTCTGTGAACAGAGAGGAGGGATGGGACATGACATCCATTGTGAAGCAGAGAGAATCTATAGCAAATAGTTTGCCTTTCTCAAGAAGTGGGGAGGGGGGAGAGAATTTGGAATTCAGAAATTTGAAAAAACAAATGTTCAAAATAATTTTGACATGTAATTGGAAAAAGAAAATAAAATCCGGAAATCCATTGTGAAGGTGCCAGTGGTAAGATTTGGTAACTGATTGGTGTGAGGGAGTGAGAGGAGTTGAAGGAAATTCCAGGGTTACAATCCTGGGAGACCAGAAGGACGGTGGTACAGACAGAAATAGGGAAGCTTGGGATGTGTTGAATTTCAGATGTCTTTGGCTCATCCACGTTGAAATATCCACTGGTCAATTGGTGATGTGGGGCCTGATAACTCAGCCCATTCTTTCACTTTGTAGATCTGCCAGTCATTGGCACAGAAATGATAGCAGAGCCAGGGGAGCTAATGAGGTCACTGAAGAGTTTAGAGAGAAAGAAGAGTAGAAGGCCTAGGAGAGAGACTTGGGGAACCCTTGCGTCAGGGGGTGGGCTGTGGATGATGAGCCAGCCAGCCCGCCTGGATGGCGTGAAAGCCTCAGCAGGGTCTATGTGGCCCCCACAGAACAAAGAGGCGGCATTGTACTAGGTGCTTGAGGTATGTTAATGAAGAGGTTGGCCCTTGCCCCTGAAGACACATTAGGAAGGCTAAGATAAATAAGCCCATAATTAACATGTCCTCTGAGCAGCTTTTGCAGATCTACTCCTTTCCCACGCTTGTCACATTCTTCCTGTTGTTCCATGCTGCCGAGTAAATATTCAGACCTGAAGTATGATTAGGGCCCTTTAGGGACTGCTAGTGTGAGGAATCCTGGGCCCTTGGGCATGACTTAGGGCTCATCCGCAGTTAATCATTGCTGGCTGGAATGGATTAGCTTGTGTTGGTTAGTCATTTCAGGTGTGGAGGGATGTTCCCCCAGTTCCCTCGGGAGCCCTTTTGGAAGTCAGGGAGGGAACACAGCTTCAAAATCTGACTTCCTAAGGTGGTCTCAGAGGCCGGGTTCTGCCTCCTACTAACTTGGGGCTCTTGGCCTAGTCACTGGGCCCCAGGGGAGCTCTTCTTCACTCTGAAACCTAGGAGCTGTCGCCATGCAATGTCCTTCTGTCCCCCAGTGGGACATTTTAGAGAGAGAAGAGTCAACTGCTTCATTTTTTTTTAAAAGGAAACTGGAGGGGAAATGACTTGACTAAGGTCACACAAGCTAGCCCAAACTAGTGGCAGGAGCCTGCTTCTCCTACTAATGCCACTTTTGAGCAGCTGAGCCAGATTGCTGGCCCATGCTAATGCTGTGGTCAGTCAGTGGTCATCCTCTGTGGAAGGAGGGAGGGAGATAACTAAACTGAAGGGGACAGATTCAGTCTCTTCAGGACCTAGAATTTCTGCATCTAGTTGGCTGTATTCCTCATAGCCTGTTGCCTGGCCAATCTTCTGTCCTGTATTTCTGCAGTTGATTTTTGGGATAGGGGTTTTCTCATTGATTTATATGGATATTGACTTAATACAGTACCTGCCACGTTGTAGGTATTTAATAAATACTTGGGGACTGATGGGTCCTTATCTTCCAGCATATGGAGATCAGTGCTTCCGCAAGGGACCTGCAAGGGTTGAGGGGGAGGGGGAAGGAGAAAAGGGGGGGGGAGGGAGGGAAAGTGAGGGGGGGAGGGGAAGGGGGAAGAAGAGGATAGGAAGGGTGAGGAGCAGAGCCATTGGTCTTTTTGCAATCCCTTAATACAGTGCAATGAGGACATTTTGATTCTCCTCAGGAATAGCTGTCACTCTCTCCAAACAAAATGGGCTGTTGGCTCAGGGTTTTGTAGGAGGTGAATCTTCTTCTTATTTCTTACTAATAACCAGGAAGAGACGTAGGGAGACTCATTATGTAATTGCTCGCTGTGGCTAGAACTTAGAGCAATGGCGAACCTCCAGCAGCTTTGGCTACTCTGATGGCTGCAATTCAAGGGAACAAGAGTGTAGTGAACACCTACTGTGTTCCTTGCACTGTGGGAAAGCCACAGAGCTCATCACGTGACACATTCCTTGCCTTCCCAGGGTTCATGATCGAATTGGGGAGATGACTTAGGTAAGTGAACCGATTAAAGACCCATGGAAGGACCTAGTCCATGAATAACGCAAGTCAGAAAGGGGAAAGGAAGCCCAAGTATAGGCCAGCCAGCAGCAGGGGAGCAGAAGGAGCATCTCCTTGGAAGGCAGGAAACCTGGGATCCATCCCCAGCCCTGCTCTTAGCTGTGGGCCACACATGCGTGGCTCTTTGGTTCCTCATCCAGTCGGTCTAGTCTAGGGTGTCCCTAAAGTCTGGGCACATAGGCAATCTCATTAACTATGCATATTTTCAAGAAATGAAATAAATGAAATTTTCAACAACATTTTATTTAATTAGCATAAATGAGATTTCATAGGAAGACATAAGAGACACATAGGAAATCTCATTAATTAAATGAATCTCATTAATATGGAAAATAGTCCCCAGTAGCTAATGAAATTGTCATGGCTCAGATTTATGGTAGTATAAATTAAGACAGGCATTGGGGATGTAAAGATGAAGGAAAAGCAGTCCCCCTCCTTTCAGTGAGCTTACGTTCAGTATGTATGGAGAATCTGAGATGGGAGAAAGTGCTAACAAGGAGGAGACTTAGGAGAGGTTTCCTGGAGGAGGTGGCACCTTGGATGGAGTCTTTTAGGAAGCTAAGAATTTTAAGAAGTAAATGTGGACAAGGTGGCCTTTCTGGGTATGAGAGCGGTCCTGAGCAAGGGCATGGAGATAGACTGTTGCCTTTGGGGTAATACCAATAAAGCCAGTTTGGCTAAAGTGTAAAGCAGACATGAGTCAGGCTGAAGGCAGGAACCAGATTGTGAAGGCTTTGCAATGCCAAGCTGAGGAGTTTTTATTTTATCTTAGAGAAAAAAATGCAGTCACTCAAGGTTATTGAGCAGGGGCATGGCATGGATAGACTTGTGATTTGGGGAGATGGTTTGGCAGCTTCCTGGAAGATGCATTGAGGAGCAAGCTGACCAGAAACAAGATCAGTTAAGAAACTATAGCATTAGGCCATACTGCAAAGACCATAGCGACTGAATTAGTTTCCATTTCATCACTGAGCCTCAGTTTCCCCACTTGTAAAGTTGAGATAATAATAGTACTTTTTGGGGGTCTTTTTTTGCGGGAGGAAGGCAGGGCAATTGGGGTTAAGTGACTTGCCCAAGGTCACACGACTAGTAAGTGTTAAGTGTCTGAGGCCAAATTTGAACTCAGATCCTCCTGACTCCAAGGCTGGTGCTCTGTTCACTGCACCACCTAGCCACCCCAATAATAGCACTTAAAGGATTGTTGTGATGCTGTGAGTCAGCTTCTGTTGCTCCTCCTACTGTTATTACACCTATGACTGTGTGAGTGGAGAGAGATGAGAGATGCAAGAGGTGTTGTGGAGGCAGAATCCACAAGATATGGTAACTCATTGCCATCAGAGAGGAGGGGTTGAGTGCTTATCGGGATACAGTTAATACAAAAGAAAGACAGTTCCTGCTCACAAGGAGTCTTCCCTCCATACATTGTAAGCTCATTGAGTATAGGAACTCCTTTTTCTCTGTATCCTCAGAACTTAGCAGAGTATCTGGCACATAGTAGGTGCTTAGTAAATGTTTACATATTAAACTTAAAATCAAAGGACCATAGAATTTGAAGGTTGGAAAGGACCTTAGTGACCATCTGGTCCAGCTCATGCTCAGAAGGAATCCCCACTATAATGTATGTGATATGCTCTCATCAGGCATCTGCTTGAAAAGCTTCAAGGATGGAGAACCTATGACCTCTCAGGGCAGCATGTTCCCCTTTTTGTTGTCCACTTGTTTCATTTGGACTCTTCATGACTCTGTTTGGAGTTTTCTTGGCAAAGGTACTGGCCTGGTTTGCTATTTCCTTCTCCAGCTCATTTTACAGATGAGAAAATGGAGCAAACAGGGCGAAGTGACTTACCCAGGGTCACACAGCTAGTAAATGTCTCAAGCCAGATTTGAACTCAGGAAGATGAATGTTCCTGACTGTCTGAGGACCAATGCTCTATCACTGTGGTGCCACCTAGCTTCCATTCCCCTTTTGGACAGCTCCAGTTGTTAGAAAGTTTTTCTTAACATATTGCTACTGGTTCTGCCCTCAGGGCTAAACAACAACAACAAAAAAAGTCTAATCTCTCCTCCTTGTCATGGTCCTTCAAGTCCTTGAAAATAACTATCTTATTCTCTCTGAGTCTTTTCCTGTCTATAAATCATTCCTTCAGCTAATCCTTATGTGACAGTGACCCAAGGCCCTTCACCATCCTGGTTTTTTGCTCCTTTGAATGCTCTCCAGTTTCTCTCTCTCTCTCTCTCTCTCTCTCTCTCTCTCAGACAGTGGATCAGTGGATCTAGTACCTCTTTATTCCTAGCTGCTGGACTTCTATTGATGGAGTCAAATATTCTTTAACTCAGGGAACTTGTGACCTTCACATGTTTACATGTGGCCTTCTGGGTCCTCAGGTGTGGCCCTTTGACTGAGTCAAAGTTCTAGAGAACAAATCCTTTTCTTAAGGGGATTTGTTCTGTGAAGTTTGGATTCAGTCAAAGGGCTATACTTGGGATCCCAGAGGGCCACCTGTGGCCTCCAGGTTTCCCACCCCTGCCTAGCTTTTGTGATCACCATATCATACAGCTGACTCATATAAAGCTAGAAGCAAGCTGCTGTCTTACCCGGCCTTTTCCATTTTCTCACTGTGAAATTGATTCATTGAACCTGAGTGTAAGATCTGAAATTTATCCTTTTCTAAATGTCATCTTATTAGACTCAAGCCAATGCTTGATGAGATGTCTTGGGATCCTGGCTTTGTCATCCATTGTATTAGCCCTCCCAGTTTATTATCATCTGCAGATCTGATGAACAAGGTATTTTTGCCTTTATCCAGGGCCAAGCATAGATCCTGGCAAGTTTCCATTGAATGACTGTCACCCTCTTTGAGACTAGCCATTCAAACAGTTCTGAATCCATCTAATTGCATTATAATGGCAGCAGCCAGGGGGCACCATGGTACCCAGAGCTCTGGGCTTGGAATCAGGAAGAGCCGAGTTCAACTATGGCCTCAGACGCTCATTAGCTGTGTGACCCTGGGCAAATCACTTCACCTCTGCCTACCTCAGTTTCCTCCTCTGTAAAACTGGGATCATAATAGCACCCACCTCTTAAGGTTCTTGTGAGGATCACATGAGGTAATGTTTGTAAGTATTAGCTTGGTGCCTGGTACACACCATAGGTACCATATGTGTTAGCTAGTTTTGATCATTGCTGTTGTTGTATTATTGTCTAGTATACATCTTTTCCACAAAAATAGTGAGGAATGCTTTTCTAAAGTCTAAGGCAACTATAGCACAGTTTATTTTCCTCTGGTTGTTCAGCGTAGGATCCGTCAGAAAAAGGAAATTAAGTCCGTCTGGCATGACTTGTTCTCAATAAAGCCATGCCTGTTCTTCTTCATTTTATTTTGTGATTTTGAACTCAAACATAAAAAATTTCCATTTCTGAACACAAGGAAACTATATATGAAGCCATGAGTCTCCATTTTGTACTGCTCATTAAAGAAGTGTATAATATGGTCTATAACAGGCACTTAATGAATGCTGTTTAACTTGGTATTATTTTTAACTCTGTGCTACTTGTCTGGCCCTCTCTTTGGGGGGGAGGGAAATCAGCATTATTACCTCTCTCCCCATAAAAAAGACAAACGTTTTAACAAATAAACAGTTAAACAAAACAAATTGAAACAGTGGCCATGCCTCTGTCTGCAGAAAGTGAATAACATACTCCGTCATGGCTTCTGGAGATGTGCGCGTCTTATTGATCAGAGTTCCTAACTCTTTCAAGATTGTTTTTCTTTATGCTCTTGATGTCCTTACAAATTGTTCTCCTGATTCTGATCACCTCACTCAGTGACAGTTCGTACTGCTAAGTATTCTCTCTAATGGTCTCTCATCATTACTGAAAGGGCAATAATATTCCATTACATTTATCTAACACATTTTATTGAGTTAAGCTCCAATTTTTAATTTATATTCTAGTTCTTTGCTTTATTTTTCTCCTTTTAATCCCCCTTTGTGGAATCAAGAAGCTTATTTTGCTTGTGGGTATTCCCTCCCCCATGTTATCCTCCCTCCTAACACCTTCCCCTCCTAACCTGACTTATTTCCCTGATGAATTTTGTTGTATTTCTCTTTGAGTGCGTTGAACCCACTTTTGTCCATTTCAGAGAAGAGTGAGGTTCATCTGATATCCCTGTCCCTTCCATCATGTTTGTATATTCTCACATGCCCTAATTATTATAAGAAAGTACAAGTTCCACCCCCTTCTTCCTCCTTTCTATACTAGTGTAGTCCTTTACCCTCTCTCCTTCATCCCCTCATTAAACATTCAGAACACAACCAATCCATCCCCAGGACTTTTTTTTTCTTTAACTCCTTCAATATTCTTTGAAGACATTCAGGTTCTGAAGGAGTACTTGTTTCTTCTCTTTTAGAGTGTTAGCACAAAATCATCATGCAGCCCCTTCTAATCGTTCACACAAATTTACCTTTCTAGGTATCTCTTGACTATTAAGTTTGTATTTCAGAGTTTCTACTCAACTGTGGTCTTTTCATGAGAAATGCTTGAGAATTTAATATTCCATTAAAGGTCCATTCACTGCCCTGCCTTTCCCCCACTAGGATTACATTAAACTGTTTTTTTTTTTATTCTTGATTGAAAAGTCTATTGGAGTATTTGATTCCAATGTTTCCTCTTACTTAGAGTAGAAGCTTCCAGGTTTTGTACAATCCTAGCCATTGTTTCTGAGCACTTAAACCGCGTTTTTTCTGCATGCTTATAGTAAAATATACATGTGTGAATATATATACATATAAAATTTGATGTGGAAGTTCTGAATTTTTCTGTGTATATCACACAGGAAGGATATCCCTTCCACTCCCCAACCTCCTTATGCTAATTCAGGTCCTTCCGGACTGCTTAATTTGTTGTCCCTGATAACCTGCAGTATGGAAAGGTATTCCTTCACCTAATTTTCCAGGAGGGAGGGCAGACACTTGGAACATAGATAAAAGTCATTGACTGTGGCAGAAATATAAACATTGGACAGACTATATAAATCACTGCAAAATTTCCCCCCTGTTCATATGGATTGACATTCTCAGCCTCCTTGTTTGTGTTTACAACTTCCTAAGCATTTTCTGAAGACCTTCTGTTCCCTCCCCCCCCCCCCCCCCAATCAGCCACTTACAACCAACCTCTCCACTTATTTCATCAATCTGTTTTACTTACCATTTGGGCCATCAATTTGTTTCACTTACCAATGTTTCCTCTACCTTGCCTTGCTAGCTACCTTCTCCATTTCCTTCTCTTCAAGATCTTCCTTAAGATCCTTAATCATGCTTATTTTTCTTCAGACTTCTCTCATATTTGTCCAGCATTAGAAACTGGACCTAATGCTATTCTACTTCAAATTCTTCCATATTTCTTTTTGCTTTATTCAGTGACTGACTTCTGGTCCAAACCCCTCCAAATCACTGTCAGAATTTCCTTATCTCTCTTATTCAACTCAAATCTTCTTTTCCTACTCCTTTTCTAGTTGCTTTCTTCCATAGAGCTAGAAATAGAATTCACAGGATCTTATCACTTCTCACCTAGTCTAAGTTTTAATAGTCTACTGAAATAACCTCCTAATTGGTCTCCTTGCTTCCAGACTCTCCCTGCCCCCTCTTTAACCAATCCTCCACACAGCTACCAAGTTGATGCTCCTAAATCATAAGTCTGCCCATGTACCTCGGCCTAAAATGACTTCCTGTTACCTCAACTTGACATTTAAAATACTTTACAATCTGGCTCCCACCTACCTTTGGACACTGATTCAGTGGGACTTTTCTTCTTACTTTGTTCAAGACAAAATGGCCTAGTAGTGATGTGGTTAGGGTTAGGGGTGCTTGAGACCCCAAAATACCAACATGCCGGGTCCTATCTAATGCATTCGACTCAGGTCTTCTCTCAGCCAAAGAAAAGTAAAGTTTATTAAAAGTTCGCCATATTGGGTTGGACTCTTAAGGAGCCTAGGTATCGGTAAGGCTTGCATTGGGCAAGCAGGACAGAGTAAGTCTGTCACAGAGCAACTCTGTGCTGGGTCATTCTATGGGGCTCTCACACCACATGGAGGGAAGATGGGGTCTTATATACAGAGGAATCTAGGGCTGGTCTGGAGGAGGAGTTTGGGGAGGGTCTTCAGGAGGAGTCAGAGGAGGTCAGACTCCAGGAATGAGTGATTAAGGGTGGGAAGTTGCTGGAGGCTACCTGGAGCTGACAGACCATGGTGGGCCTGGCCTGTTCAAGGATGGAACAGGAGGAACAAGGGGGGGAAATTGCTGGACAAAGGAGGGCTGAAGACTTGGGCAGAGCCACACCTGAAGGCCCATGGCCTCAGGCAAATGCTTTCCTTGGGTAGATTCCAGGAGAGCTCCAGGGGCTCCCAGAGCCTGCAGCTCGTCAGTAGATATTACCAGAAATTGACATGTAATCTCTGTCCTCCATGCTTTTGCCTGGAATGGACTCTCCCGTACATTTTTCTCTTCAAATCCCTGGCCTGTTTGATAAACATGTCACCTATACCTTTATTTATGTTAGTCTTAAACACATTGAATGGCCTTTTAAAGCTACAGGTGGAATTTATTACCTCCTCATACGAGAGGTCTTTCCTGATACCCCCAGTTACTCTCTCTTTTCTGAAATTATTTTGTATATGCTTCTCCATGTATGTATTGTGTTTCCCTAGCAGAATGTAAGCTCTTTGAGAATAAGGACAGTTTTTGGTTTTGTTTTTGTCTTTGCTTCCCTAGGAGCATAGTGCTAGACATATAATAGATGCTTACTAGATGCCTGTTGATTTGAGATTGTGTGGAACTTCCCTGCTCAAAAACCTTCCATGACTCCCCATTGACTGTAGGGCAAAAGACAAATTTCTTAGTCTGGATTTTCACATTTATTTCACTTTAGTCCTCTTTGCATGCATGGCATTCTAGCCAAACTGGCCTTCTAGCTGTCCCCCAAGCTCCCTGTTCTGTCTTTGGGATCCATATATTTGCAGGGACTTGGAATACACCTACCCACCTCCTACCTCTGCCTCTCAGAGTCTTTATTTTTTTCCCAAATTCAGCTTGGTCTCCACCTCTTCCCTGAAGCCTTCCTTGTTTCCTCTCAGTTGTTACTTTTTCCCTCCTCAAATGATCCTGCATTTCCTTCTGTATACATGTATCCCCCTAGTGGAATACAAGTTCTTTGAGGGCAGTGACTGGTTGTCTTTGCAGAACCTCACACCTTGCACATAGTAGGTATTCAGAAAGTATTTTTTGAATTGAATTGAATGGAATTGTTTTGAATGGAATGGCTTTGAAGTATGGGTAGGTTTGAATGGGCAGAGGAGACCAAGGAGCAGATGATAGGTAGAGGGAACTATGGGAACCATGGGCCTGGTAGGCTCTAAGGTTGGATGAATTCAATGGGGCTCAATCATGGAGGACCTTGGATGCCTAATTGAAGAACTGGAACTATATCCCAGAGATAATGGGGAGCCATTGTCCTTTCACTGAGGGAGTGATATGATGAAAGTGGTGTTTTAAACAAATTAGTCTGGCAGGGGTGTGCAGGATGAATCGGAAAGGGGGGGAAGTGCTTGCAGGCATGGAGATCAGCTAGGCTGTGGCATTTGTCCAGGCGTGAAGTAATCAGGGCATGTCCTAGGATTGGGGCCATAGGAATGGAGAGAGAGGGCTGAATTGAAGACACATTTTGAAGGAAAAATCAACAGAAGCAAAATGGATTGTTGGCTTAAAGCCTTCCAGGAAGCGATCTTTCTTCCTTTGTAATAACAACAAAGAGAACTGCAGGCAAACCCATTATGTAATTGCTGGCTCTGACTAGAATTTAAAGCTTAAACAATTCTCCAGGAGCTTTGGCTACTGTGCCTGATGTTTGATTGGACAAAAAGTAGAGCCCAGCACTTATAAAAGGAGGTCATGACACTGCCCTCAAGGGGTTTGCAGTCTAAAACTATAAGACATCAAGGCAATACGGAAGAGAATAAAATGCTATAATATTTTCCTTTAGGTCTCAGGATTAGAAGGGACCTTTGAGGTCATCTAGTCCAACCTGTACCTAAGCCCAAATCCCCCTTTTAATTTCCTGGACAGGTAGTTATTTAGTCTTACTTAAGGACTTCAGGTAGTAGGGATCCTGTATTAAGTTTTCCCCTCAAATTGAGTCAAAATCTGTCTCCCAGTCACATCTGCCCTCCAGGCTGGAGGGGGAAAGTCTTCTTCCTTTTCCTTGTGACAGCCTTTCACATACTGGAATTCCACTCTAGGTCTCCCACCCTTTTACAAGGTTTCTCTTTTCCAGGTTGAACATCTGCATTCCTTCAATCAAACCTTGTATATCTTGGTCTCTAGTCTGCTTGTCATCCTCCCCTTCCTCTGGAAATGCTCTAGTTTTTCAGCATTGTGCCTAAAATGTGCCCTACACAAAACACGATACTCCAGATGTAGTTTGGCTTATGCCAGAATATAGTACAACTATCACATAGCCCATATTGTCCTTGTGGTCCTCTAAAATTCCCTAGGTCTTTATCCCAGGAATTGTTGTCTGTCTGTTTGTCTGTCTGTCGTCTGTCCGTTCATCTTCCGTCTTGGCCTTCACTTTTTTTGAATCCTACTGTAAGGTTTTAATATTGATCTTATTGAATTTCATCTTACTGTATTCTTCCTGTTGTTTTAACCTGCTGAGATGTCTTCTAGTCAGTGTCTAAGCTTCCCCTTCCCACTTCATGTCATCTGTAGATTTGATAAACACGTCACCTAGACCTTTATTTATATTAGTCTTAAAAACATTGAATGGCCTTTTAAAGCTACAGTTAGAATTTATTTCCTCCTTAAAAAGAAGACCTATAGTAGCACCCACATTTCTCTGTTCTCCTGTGTATATGAAAATACCTACTTGGGGACAGGCTGTTAAGTTGAATATAAAAATAAACATTTTAAAATGTTGAAGGTCATGGGGGAGCTAGGGATGTTTCTCCATGTTGGCATCAATTCATTAGTGGGTACTCTGGATTTACTCATTCAGCCAGTTCTAAATCTTAACTGTACTATCATCTAGCCCCCATCACTCCATCTCTCCACACTGAAATCAGTGTATATTCTGAAAAGGGAATTTCCTTTCATCTATCAGTTATAGTAATCCTACTAAAAGACAAAAGAAAGTTAATCTTATTTCACTATTTTTAGTGAAGTCATGCTGGCTTTTAGTGTTCATCATTTCTCTGTCTCAATGCTCACAAAAGCATCCCTTTAAAAATATACTCTAGTATTTTGGCAGAAATCAAACTCAGAACTCCAGGCTTATTGTGTGGGTGGGGCTTCACTCTCTTTGTTTTTTCCAAAGTTCTAATCTCCTGTCCTGTTATCTTTCCCATGGACCACATTTTTTTCCCCTAAGATCTCTGACAGTAGCTCAACAATCACATTTGCTAATTCTTTCAATGCCCTGGGATGCAGGCCATCTAGGCCCCTAGTGACTTGAACTAATGGCGGGTAGCTGGGTCCTCTTTTACAGTCTCTTGGATTTCAATTTCCTCTTTAAATCATTATCATATTGGGTTTCAATTCCCCTTTAACCTTTTTCTGCTCTAACCCTCTTAGTCCTGAGATCATGCTCCTTGGTAGAAAAAGCAGAAGTAACGTAAAAGTTGAACAGTTCTATATTCTTTCCATAAACCTGTATCATACCTTCATAGGCCCCAAGCAGCAGTTTCCCCTGTCCCTTTTAAAAATCATCTTCTTGTTCCCTTCCAACATATCTTTAAAAGACCCTTTCTGTTGTCCTCATTGTATTCAGTGACAGTGTAGAGACACTCTTAACAGTTAGGAATAATAATAGTTTAGAATTTTAGCAAAGAGAGATAGTTCCAAACTGTGTGTGATCTAACAATAATTTGATTTTAGAATGTATTCAGTACCTAGCTCAGCTCAGTTGTATCTTCATAAGACCCATATGCATTCATTTATCAAGTGTTTCCCATGTGCTGGATGCAGTGGGAGACAAGAAACAATGCAAAATTTAATCATCTGCAGAGTTCACAATATGGGCTAAGAAGTAAACACAGATAACTATAATACACACTAGTACATGATCAGTGCATTGGGGAACTGAAATTCAAAATGCTATGTAAGGTCTAAGCTAGAAAAGCCTTGCAACCTGAGGAAAAGCTTCCAGGATGAGGTGGTATTGGAGGTGGGTTTTACAGAATGAGTATGAACTCATTGGGAAAAGAGGAAGAGGAAGGACATTCTATATACAGAAAAGTGTAAGCAAAGGTATGGTGGTAGAAGAGCAGAAGGTATGTTTGACTGGTGGCAACCAATCCAATTTGATTGGAGTGCAGAATGCTTAGGGAGGAATAAGCTGAAAAAAATGCTAGAAAGATAGGAGTAAATGAGAGAGGAAAAGGTATAAAGATAGGAGAAAAGAGCCTGAACAGAGCTCTGGCCAACAGGAAAGATTTGAGAAGAGAATAAAGAGCCAATGAAGAAGAATAGGAGTAGAAGAAGAGAATCAGGGGATTGCGCTATCTGAAGGCCAAGGGAGGAGATTGCCTATGGCTAGTAAGAGACAATGGTCAGTAGTATTAGATGATGCAGAGAGATCTAGAAGGATGAGAACTGATGCAAGACAGATGGATTGGGCCATGTTGTTAATGGGTCTTTGGTGATATTTTAGGAGAGAAGTATTAAGAGCATGGAGGAGGCAGAAACCTGATGGCAAAAGGAGGTGAAGGATGGGGTGGCCAGGTGGCGCAGCGAATAGAGGACCTGATTTTGGTTTCGGCCTCAGACACTTAACATAACACTTACTAGCTGTGTAATCTTGGGCAAGTCACTTAATCCCAATTGCCCTGCCTTCCCCCTCCAAAAAAAAGGAAGTGAAGGAGGTGGGTGGGGTGAGGAAGAGAGAACTGGGAGGGTAATGGAGAAAAGATGGAGAGGGGCTAAGGAATAGGGCTCTACTTTCCCCAATTTTGTCCTAGCAAGTTTAATAGTCAAAGAAAAGAGAGATGAAGAAGCTTGATATGGTAGAAGGGTCAAGGAAAAGGTTTTTTTTTTTCAGATTCTGGAAACATTGCCTGAGCATGTACTGACTTGGTGGGTAAAGAAGGGCAGTCTAGGAGCCTGCCAGGGACTAGGCAAAAGAAGCTCAAAACACAGACTCTTCAGGTAGTCCACATACAAGTGTTTATACTTCTAAAGAGGGCTGCTATTTAATAGGAGGGAAATGATGGCATTTCAGACAAAGTCACATTGATACACACACACACACACACACACACACACACACACACACACATACATATGAAACTAGGGCCAGGAGGAGGATCCTGGGATGTAGTGTTAAAAAAAAATCAACAACTTGAAGTGGGGGAAGAGTTGTGAGCGGGACAATATTAAAGTTTTACTTTTAGTGATAGGAATTTGACTGCTTCACTTCTGCTGAAATGCCAGATGCCTCTGAGCATCTTTACCATTATTTTGGGACTTCTCTGATTGGCTTCCCCCTCAAGCCCCAGGCAGCTCATTATTGGAACAACCTCATCATCCTGTGAGATCTCAAAAGTCTTGGTCCTCTCCCTCCTCACCACCCTCTGTCTTTCTGATTAGAGGATGAGGCCACGAGCTCCATATTTCCATTGAAAGAGAGAGTTTAGCTCAGAACATCTCATTTCTCCACCTGACTGTCCTACTTTGGGACTTCTCCATGGTGCCCCCACGTCAGGCCTCTGTCCTCCTTTCTTTTGTCTTGTCTTCCCTCATTCAATTTTAAGCTCTTGGAGGATAGAGATTACCTTGATTTTTTTGTATTTGTGTCCTCAGTGCTTAGCATAATGCCGGCATATAGTAGACATATAGCTTAATAAATGTTTATTAACTATTTACCTCCTCTTTTGTTTCTCCTCCGTAACTTCAGAAGATGGAGGTGCAGAGGGATTGGAGACTTTCTTTGCTTTTGATTTCAAACTCCATGGAAGCATAGAATACAAAAATACCCTTCTTTAATTCTCGATATTTTAAAAGGACAAATTTTCTGAAGCCATTTTTGTAGAAAAATGGAAAAAAGAAGAGCATTTTCTTTTCCTTTGTCCAGGAAGAGGCCAGTTGGTTTATAAACCATCTGACATAAAGTTATGGTTCATCATATTAATAATAATTTCACACCAATCAGTCTTGATTGCCCTGTACTCATCACTAGAAGAGAAAAAAGAGGACAATATGAGCAATATTGACACCTGGAATATTATATTTCCATTTTGAGAGGCTTGATTTGATGGACAGTTGGGAGTGATCATGAGTTTTGAAATAAGGGAGTGACGGGGTTTTTAAGAAGATTACTTTGGCAATAATATGCAGGATGGATTGGCAGCAGGAAAACCTGTTAGGAAATTATTACAGTAATACAGGCATAAATTGATGAGGGCCTGACAAGGGAAATAGAAAGAAAAAGGATGAATTCAGGAGACATAAAGGGAGAACCAATGTGACATGATGTAAAAGAAGAGAGAGACCACTCCTATTGAGGCTGAAAGACTATGGAATTAGGAAGATGGTGACATGGAAAGCAATTGAAAAGTTGCAATGTGGATCTGGTTTTGAGATGGGAGAGTGGTGGGAAGGATTATTTGGAGCCTATTGAGTTCTGTAGGCAACCTGTACTCAGCTGGGTTGACAAATCAGGACTGGAGAGAGAAATCTTTTTTTTCTTTCTAAAAACATTATTTTGAGTTCTAAATTCCCTCTCCTCCCAGACCCTCTCCCACCCATTGGGAAGGCAAGTACTGCTACACCTGTTAATACGTATTAAATCATGCAAAACACATTTCCACATTAGCCATGTTGTAAAAGCAAAACAAAAGGAAGAAAAATAAAGTGACAAAAATCTGATTCAATCTACACTTAGAGTTAGTCAGTTTTCCTTTTGGAGGTAGATAGTATTTCTGATAGCGAGTCCTTCGGAACTGTCAAGGGTCATTGTATTGATCAGAGTTGCTAAGTCCTTCCCAGTTGATCACACTTACAGTATTGCTGTTATTGTGTACATTGTTTTCCTAGTTCTGCTCATTTTACTTTGCATCAGTTCATGTAAATCTTTTCAGTTTTTTCTGAAACCATCCCCCTTTGTCATTTCTTTTAGCACCATAGAATTCTATCGTCTTCATGTACCACAACTTGTTCAGCCATTCCTTGATTGATAGGCATCCTCTCACTTTCTAATTCTTTGCCACCACAGAAAAGGGTTGCTATAAATATTTTTGAACATATGGGTCCTTTTCCTTTTCCTTTGATTTCTTTGAGATGCAGACCTAGTAGTGGCATTGTTGGGTTAAAGGGCATGCACAATGTTATAACCTTTTGGGCATAATTCTGAATTGTTCTCCAGAATGGTTGGACAAATTAGCAATTCTGCCAACAGTGCATTAGTGTCTCTATTTTTCCACATCTTCTCCAGCATTTGTCATTTTTCTTTCCTGTCATCTTAGTCGATCTTATGAGTGTGAGGTGGTACTTCAAAGTTGTTTTAATTTGCATTTCTCTAATTATTAGTGATTTAGAGCATTTTATATGACTTGATAACTTTGATGTCTTCTTCTGAAAACTGCCTGTTCATGTCCTTTTATAATTTATCAGTTGGAGAATGACTCTTGTTTTTATAAATTTGGCTCAGTTCCCTATGTATTTGAGAAAATGAAACATTTATTGGAGAAAATTACTGTAAATTTTTCCCATTTTCCTTGAAGTTTTGTTTTCATGTCTTCTTCTGAGGTTGTGTCTTCAGTTTCCTCATCCCCACAGCAGCTTTTCATAGTCAAGTTCTTTTTGTTTGTTTGTTTGCTCATTTTTCCAGCCTATTTTTTTTTTACTTTGGACTTTATGTTGGGCTCTACTCACCTCTGCGAGTGGGAGTTGGGGGATAGGGGTGAGAATAATTGACCTGAACTTCTGTCTTTTATGTCCTTCTGCTCTTTTCACAGCTAGTTTCAGAGGCCTGTAAGTTTTTAGTGCTTCCAAGGTGGTGTAATCTGGGTAGAGGTGTGGCCACTGCTCTTCTGATCTACGTTCTAGTCCTTACCCAGGTAGGGTTCCTGCTCCCCTGTGACTGCAAATGCATCTCTCCTCCCTGAAATTACAACCTAGAACTAGTTAAGGGGCTGTGGAGTTGTCAAATGACATCTGGTCCTATGCCCTGTGTCCCACAGGGGTCCCTTGTAATCTCTTTCTAATCAGGTGTTAAGTCTCCTTACCATCTCTGGGAACCAAATATTCCTGTTACTGCTGCCCTGCCACCTCCAAGGCCCAAGTTGGTGTCATTTCTGCTGTACTATGCTGTTGACCAGCTCCCATGCCAGTGCTGCATACCTCTCTTTCTGTCCTTCTAAGCTGGCTTGGGTTGGAAAAAATGGCTCCCTCTGCCTTTTTGTTGGTTATGCCACTTAGAATTTGATTTGACATTCTTTTTAAAAGTTGTTTGGAGGGAAATGTTGGGAAGGCTCAGCAAAAATATTCCTTTTACTCCACCATCTTGGCTCTGCCCCTCTATAGAGAGAGATCTTGAAGAACCTAGTGATTTGAGAGTGGGTAATGTCTTCAAAGGACTGAGTATAGAATTAAAAGAATATAAGGCAAGGACGTGGGAGGTAGGAAGAACAAAGAGAACCAATTAAAAGAAACAGAGATGTGGGTGGAAAAGAAGGAAAATCAGGAGAACATGGTGTTATAGAAGCCAGACAAGAAAGAGCATTTGAAGGAGGGAGTAGGAGAGTTTAAAGAAGGGGATATTTATCATTGGGATTCAAATGCCACCAAAAAAAGTCATGGAAGATGAGAATTGGAAAGATGCCATTGTTTTAGGCACCATTAGTTAATTACATTTGGGCTACCATAGAGGGTATTCACAGAATCATGTTATTTCACAGGTGAAAGGGATATCCATCAGTGGTCATCTAGGCCAACCCACCACTGAAAAAGAATCCTGATTTTCTATCTCTAAGAAGTGGTCAGCCAGCCTTTGCTTGAAGACTTCCTAAGGCAAATCCACTACCTCCTGAAGTAGCCCATTTCCCTTTTGGATAAGTATAATTGTTAGGAAGTTTTTTCTGACCTCAAGCTTAAATTTTCCTTTTTGTAGTTTCCCCCCATTGCTCCTAGTTCTGTGACTCAAATCTTCCTTCCATGTGATAGCTCTTCAGATATTTGAAAACAAGTTCTCACAGCCTCCCTGAGTTATCTTTTCTCCAGGCTAACATGCTCAGTTCCTCATATGATGTTGGATTCGAGACCTTTCTCCATCCTGGTTGTCCTTCTGTGGGCATTCTGCATCTTATCAATGTCCTTAAACTGTGGTGCCCAGAACTGAACAGAGTACTACGGATGAACCCTGACCATAGCAGAAGGCACAGGGAATATCATGTCCCTGTCTCTTATTGCAGTGTCATTACTACATATATTAGAGGTTTGATTGGATGACCTCTGAGTTCTCTTCCAACTGTGAGATTTTGTGATTGAAGTTCATTTGTGCTGATGGAGGCAAAAGCCAGTTTACAGGGCACCAAGTGAATAGTGGGTAAGGCAATTGACAGCAATGACTTGGGGCCCTTTATGCTTAGCTTTTCCAAATTGAAATTAGCCCTCAGTACTTGAGATCATTAAGTCCCTGTCACCTCTAACTATGTTTCATGGCACCTCTGACTCACCTTTCCTTTTATTCTTTTCCTCAGAATGTGGTATCACAGGCTATCCCAGATATGCTGCGGCATCCAGCATCAGTTGAAGGGAAGAGTTAGACACCAGACCCTTCAGCATCCCTGCTTCCAAAAGAGACTTCTGGCAGCTCGACGATGGCAGCACACAGCCCTGGGGCCTCTGAACTCTGCCTGGCAGCAGCATGAGGATCACTTGGGTAGGGGCTGACTGATAGCAGAATTGAGTGCAGAGACATATACTGAGGAAGGGGACTTTGATGCCATCTGTAGATGCTTGCTGAGATGTCCAGAGAATCTCTAGCAATTGACTCCCCCCCACACCAATTAGAGATGGTATCCTAGAAGGTGCCTGATTTATGTCAACCAGTGACTAACTTATGATAATGTTTAATGACAGTGACAACTCTGTGAATTCAATAGCAATGAACATTTCTTCCCCCAGAGAAACTGCCCATCGATGCCTCTGTCCTCCACTCAGTGGGTGGCTCTGTGTTGGGCACCAGAAACACAAAGATCAAAATGACAGTGACTGTCTTTAGGGTGCTTACCTGGGAGGATTGGAGAGGACTCAAAGAAGCGTGCTAGAAGCTAGTCATCAAAGGGACCACAAAGGAGAAAGACAAGCAGGGTGTTCTTGGCCAGCACTGAGAACAGGAAAAGCCCTGGCAGTGATGTGGGGGGAAAGGGTTGGGGGGGGGGAGACCTTAAAGAAAGAGAAGAATTTTGAACCCATGTAAATGCATGGAGATCAGACATGGGCACTGAGTTTGGTGAACAGCTAACAAATGGTCCATTTCAACTAGAACATATAACTCATGAAGGAGTGTAATAAGGCCTAAGTCTTGAAAGGAATGTGGGAGTCAAGATGTGGATGATCTTTATTGCCAGGCGAGAACATAGGGGTGACATGGCCAGACCTGTGCTTTGTGAAGATGATTTTAACAGCTTTATTGAGGATGGATTGGAGAGGGGAACAGTGAAAGCCAGAAGACCATTCATTCATCCATTTAGCAAGCTTTTATGAATCACCTACTAAATATAAGGCACTGTGCTGGGCATTGGGGAATGTTTTTTCAGTTGTGTCCAACTCTTTTTGATCTCATTTAAGATTTTCTTGGCAAAGATACTGAAGTGGTTTGCCATTTATTTGCTTCTCCAGCTCATTTTACAGATGAGGAAACTGAGGTGAACAGGGTTAAGTGAATTGCCCAGGGTCATGATAAGATATACAGTAAGTATCTCAGGTTGGATTTGAACTCAGGAAGAGGAGTCTTCCTAATTCCAGGTCTGAAACTATCCACTGCAGTGCTACCTAGCTGCCTGGACATCCGGGAGACGAAAGATAAAAACAAGACAGTCTCTGTTTTCAAGGATCTTACATTTTACTTGTGGGATGGGCAGGAGCAAGTGAATGTAAATGAATTTAAGGGGGTATTTTGGTGCAGTGGAGTGGCACTGGATTTGGAGTAACAACTCTGAGTGTGAATCCCAGCTCCATAACATCCTGTCTACATGGTCTTGGCTAAGTCCCTTCTCCTCTCTAGATCTCAGTTTCCATGTTATTCAGTGAGGTGATTGGACTGCATGCCCTCTATAGCAATTTAACATTTAGGATCCAATAATAAGTAAATATAAAATGTATGCAAAGTGTTCCCAAACTCGGGGCCCCAAAGTTGGCCTTGTGTAGGAGGTAGCTCTGGAGCTGAGCCTTGAAGGAAGCTTGAGATTGTACTAAATGAAGGTGAGAAGGGAGGGCCATTCCATGAATGGAAGGCAGCCTGTGTAAATATAGGAGATGAAATACTGTATATGGGGAGCAGCGATTAAGGTTTTGGTTGGGGCATAAAGTACACGAAGATGAGTAATATGCAGTAAGCCTGCAGAGGAAGGGTGGAAGTAGACAGTGAAGGGCTGCAGATGCCAGCTGGAGAAGTTTAGATTTCATCCACGAGATTCTGGTGTCATGTGCTTAGGATGTGTTTTAGGGATATCCACTTGGCAGCTGTGTCATCAGTTAAGAGGCTACTACATTGGTCTGGGTATATGAGAGACTAAACTAGGTTGGAGGGGGGACAGAGGCAAGATGGCAGAGTGAGAGGAAGTGGTTGAATCTAGCTTACCCCTATCCTTTCTCCACGACAATCTAAAGACTGCAACAATCCAAATATTGATGGGGAAAGCCAAGAAAAGTCATAGTGAATCATTTTTCTTACTCCAGGAGATAGACAGAGGTCTGTGGAAATATTGTGTATGGGGAGCAGCAATTAGAGACACTAGAGGAAGGGTCTGGCCAGGAATGTGTGTGGCAGTGCCAGGGACCATTCCAGTGCCCAGAGACAGAAAGAGCCAAGACAGGGCATCAGGGCAGAGATTCCAGGGGATGATAATTAATAATACTAATGATAATAATAGCTAATATTTATATAATACCTACTGTGTGCCAGGTAATATGCTAAGCACTTTACAAATATCTCCTTGAACCCTTTTGATAACTCTGGGAGGTAGGTGCTGTTATTATCTCCATTTTACAGAAGCAGAAACTGAGACAGTAAGAGATAAATTGACTTGCCTAGGGTCTTGTAGCTAGTAAGTGTCTGAGGCCAGATTTGACTCCAGGCCCAGTACTCTATCCACTAGAACACCTACCTGCCCTCTGTGCTACCTAGCTGCTCATGGTACCCCTGAACTAGTGCTGAGTTTAGGAACAGGTGCTATCTAGCAACTCTGTTGCCCGTTACCCAATTCTGGATACTGGAACAAAGAGGAGCAGTCTCGAGAGTGGATATTAGTTGTGTAATGAACAAGAAACAAGTTCTGGACATGTAACCTTATGGCTCTGACTCCTGGATCATAATGGTGACTCTGTTCTTGCCTTTTCCTCAGTACCATAGACCTGCAGAGGGAAAACCGGGGTAGGAGTCCCAGACCAAAGGGGAACCTCCCAGTAGGCCATTCATTAGAGACTGAGTCCAGCAGCTGTCTGCTGAAACTCCCAGCCAGGGCCAAGTCAATACACTTAAATCTGGGTCAGGAGCTTGCAGAGCATAGATTAGGGGGGCAGTGAACAGACCTTGTCTGATATCATTCCACTTTGGGAGCACTGCAAATCTGCCAGCCTCCAGAGAGCTGTGAAAGCAGCAGAAGGATGGAGGAGGATAGAAGTTCAGGCCAGATACCACCTGTGCCCCCTGCCAAAGTACACAGAGCACAGCCTTAATATTGAGTTCAAAGTCAAGAAGGAGGCTGGAAGAATGAACAAATGACAGATAAGAGCTATGGTGATGAGGAAGCTCAAGACGCAAACTCAGAAGAAGACAATGACTTGAGAACATCAGCAAGCAAAACTTCAAGGAAAAAATGCAGCTGGGATGTAAGTCTAACAAGAGTTCCTTGAAGAGTATTTTTTTCAAGCAAAAGAGATTTGAAAAAAATCAAATGAGTGCTATGGAAGATGGGAAAAGAGAATTAACAGCTTGAAAAAAGAAGTCCAAAACCTTACCAAAAACAGAATAACTCTTTGAAGATAAGAATTGGCCAAATGGAAGCTCATTAATGACTCTACGAGATATCAAAGAATAATATAACAAAATAAAAAATCTGAATAAATAGAATAGAACATGAAACATCTCATAGGAAGAACAACTGATCTAGAAAGTAGATCAAAGAGAAATAATTTAAGAATCTTTAGACTATTTGAAAGCCATGAACAGAAAAAGACATCATATTTCAAGGAATCATAAAAGCAGATCTTAAGTGCTCAGATCTCTTGGAACCAGAGGGAAAAATAGAAATTGAAAGAATCTACCAGGTAATGTCTGAAAGAAACTCCAAAATGAAAACTCCCAGGAATGTTATAGCCCAAAGCCAGAGCTCCCAGGTCACAGAGAAAATACTGCAGGCAGCTAGAAAGAGAGAATCCAAGTACCAAGGAGCCACAGTCAGGATCACAAAAGATTTAATAGCCACTGCATTAAAGGAATGGAGAGGTTGGAATATGATATTCCGGAAGGCAAAAGCTTACAGCCAAGAATAATCTACCCAGTAAAACTGAGTATATAATCTTACAGGGGCGGTGAGGAAGGAGGTGAGAATGAACTTGTAATGAAATAAAGGACTTCCAAGCATTTCTGATGAAAAAACCAGAGCTGAAGGAAAAATTTGAAATAGAAAACACAAGACTCAAGAGAAGTATAAAAAATAAACATGAGAGAAATTATAAGGGGTGAAACAAGATTAAAGTGTTTATGTTCTTATATGGGAAGATGAGACATGTATTGTGGAAATAGCCAATGATTCATTAATAAATATTGCTGTCAATCATACTTATCTATATGCAGAAACATTTTTAAACCAGGTTTTACTGTGGTCAGAGCAAAGGCTCATAATTCTAAATTACCTCCGGGCAATAGACAAAGTTCTGGCAAAGCTTATTTAGTTACCAGTTACATCAGACAAAAAAAAGATATAGTTGCCAAAAGGAAAAGGTAACTCTTAAACTTCATAGCTAACAAATGGAGAGGAAGGAGGTTTGCATGTGAAATGAAAACAAGAGGAAAATTCTATTAATCTAGTTGTAAACTGATCATCAAACATAGCTAGGAATTATTATACCAAAGGGTTATCTCAAAATGAAGCCATTAGAATGAAGGGTCAGCTAAATTCTAAAGCTTGAGCTGGCTACATGATTTTCCATATACAGATGAAATGACTTGTTTTGGAGCCAAATACAAAGGGAATTTAAAAACTCTTAAGACATTCCCTCCTCTTGGTTGTAGAGGGAAATGGAAATAAAATGTCTCTCTGTGACCATATTCTTATACATTCAATTAGTCACCTCTCTGAATGCTTCAATATCAGTTTTACAACAAGCATTTCTATAGGCAGATACAAGTATTGGATAGTATTGAATACAACAGCAAAACAGAAGCAAGAAATATTGGCATTATGTCATGGTTTCCTTTGTTCAACACATTCTTGACTACCAACCCTCCATGTCTGTTTAGACAACATATTTCTTATTCTGTTGTCTTAAGTTTAGCCATTCCATGAAGTCATCTGCTTCTGGGAAACATTTTCCCTTGCAAATACTGTGCAAATACAGGGTCTATCCTAGACCAGTGTTTATGATGTGTCCAGTTTAGTTAAAACATTCTACTATCCTTAATTAGGATTAATTAGTTGGTAATAATTATTTGTTGGTAATAATACCTGGATGAGGTCTTGTTCCTTAGTGGGGTTTTGGAGAGGTGTTCCTTCTAGTAGATTCATTTCCCAGGTTCCAAGTCACTTGCAAAGGTTCCCTAAGTAATGCTGTTTAAATCTTATAGCAATAAGACTTAGTTTAATTTAATATAAAAACGTGACAGAATCTAATCACATTAGCTTTCCAGTAATTAATTCATGAGATGAAAACCAGGTCAGACCTTATGCCTTATGGAACTAACCTTATAAACAGCAGAGCTATAGGAAGAACATTAAATTAGACTGCCTGAAGGACATCTGAACATTCAGAAAATTTCAGTCTTTACATACCATTTGCTTTTTCTGTCTTTACCTGACCCTTGTACTAGATAGAGAGAGAGAGAGAGAGAGAGAGAGAGAGAGAGAGAGAGAGAATAATAAAAGTAGTAGTCACAAAGCCTGAAGAGTTAAAAAAAAGAAAAGCTCTCCAAGCAGTAGGGTCATTTACACTTAACAGTTCAGAGATACTTGCTTAGCATAACAAAGATCTATTATAAAACATTAGAGAAAGTCGTTTTTGTTATGGGAGAAATATCTCCTCTTTGAGTTCATGTGGTAGGTTACTGCTGCTGAATAAGCATATCACAGTGCAGAAATTATAGAGGTAAACACCTAGGTTTTATTGTGCTTAAGTACAGTTCAGGAAGTAGAAAAATGACCTTGAACAAAGATTAGAGTTCTAATTATAAAAGTTATGTCAGAGACAAAGAAATAATGTTTGATATACAGCAATCTAGTACATGTTCAGCTATACAAATTGAATAAGCTTAGTTAAACAGAATCATAATTTCATATATGTCTTAAGAAAAAAAACCTAGTTAAACATACTCTATAGAGAAATTAAGTCATGTTACAGATTAAAACTGCATTAGAGGGTTCACAGTCGGCTAATTGAGAGGGGAGATTTACATGCCTCAGAGATACCTACACAATAGGAGTCAGTAGACTCTTTTCACAAATAGTTAGCCAAATTGCCTTGGGAAGCTCAAACTCCTTTGATTTCTTATCTGAGGACTGTCAAAAAGTCTTCAGTTAATATTATCATTCCCATGAGTCAGGTTTATCCAGATGAAGTTAATATAAACAGAAAACAGGCTCCAGTTAGCCAAAATGTTCCAGAACGAATGGCGTAATAAATTTTAATAAAAAGAAGTCAGAATTAAAAAAATTATCATACACTATGAAAGGAGGAAGGACTCTGCTGATCCAAATTAGTACTGGTTCCTCAGGCCCAAAGTTATTGATTCACCTATCATAGTTATAGCAAGGGAAAATTCTTTTAGCTCAGTTTGAATTTAGGTAAAAGTCATATATACCTTTTGGAACAGCCAACCAGGTAATAGAGTTCCACAGTATTCACAGGATATCAGAGCCAGGCCCAGAATAATCCAGGTAGGAAACATTCCTATTCAGAAAGGAAATAGCTCAGTGGGGAATCTGAGTCAAGAGAATCTTGTCATTACCTTCATAATTCCATCTTTTCAACCTCAGTTTTTTAACAGTCATCCATAGCATTCCAAAAAGGGACTTAATCTAAACAACATTTAACACTTCCCTTGAATGGTGGATTTTAGGTCTTAAGAAAAACAATTATACCTGAATTCAAAATTTAGGGCAATTCAGGTCACAGTTCCATCCTACATTGCAGACTTTCTACTGCTCATAATTTAGAGAAACAGTTTTCATGTTGCATAAACAGTAAGTAAGCAATAAGTAACAATATTTACTGAGTATCTAAAACATCTTAACAAACTCATTTATCATTTTACTTTGTCAGGTTAAATACATTCTGGTATAAAAATCATTTAAGAAGAAGTTGAGAAAATATACACATTCTAGAAACGTATACATAAAATGAATACACATCACATTCACACATCACCCAGACCATTCATTATATAAAGAACAAACAAACCATTCTCCTGTGATGGCTGTGAGAATCCTCAGGGAAGAGCTTATCTCCTGCAAGAAAAGAAGATTTCCAAATAAACCTCAGAGGAAACTCATTTAGCTATTAACAGGCAGTCTATAATCAGAAGGGCAAGCTGCCATCCAGATAAAATAATAAAAAAAATTATTACATTCTAGGTACAATTCAATAGCATTTCTTATGTGATGGTTTCCCAAAAACACAATGGAAAAAACTCTGCATAATAATATAGCACGCAGTATTTAAATCATAGACCTAAAACAAAACTTATTGCCAGGCAAGTGACATCAAATTTGACTAAATGCATTCTTATAATTTTCTTGCAGGAAAAAAAAAATCATTAGTCTGTGAAGTTAGACATTCTATACTTAGGTATGTCCAGAAATCAGTATAAAGCAATTAAAAATCCAGTTGCATTCAAGGATGTAAAAGTGATTCTTATTCTAGCAGTTTATAAACATTTTACCTTAATGCCAGATCCCAAAAGTATTTTCCATCAAAACCTGTTTAACTTAGAGAGGTTAAATATCATAATCATTTTCTTCTTTCACAACATGACTAATGTGGAAATATGTTTAATATGATTGTGTGTATATATATATATCACATTGCATACCATCTTGTGGAGAAGAGTGCAGAGGGAGGGAAAAATTTAGAACTCAAAATCTTGTAAAAGTAAATGTCAAAAACTAAAATATTTTTAAAATATATATATTATATATATAATCATTTTAAGAGGGAGAAAAAAAAGACAAAACATATTAATTTAAGACTGCATTACAATATTGTTTCAGAGTTCATAGTTGAAAGTTAACATAGGATACAGAAAAGTAAATTTGCAGATTACCAAGGAGTTGTGGGTAATTAGCATAGCCTTGTACTCAAGATCCAAGAAGACAGAACCTCATCAGATAAGGTAAAGAAAAGAGAACGGCCATTGTACTTTTAAGCTTTTCCTGAAGTATGGGCTACAAAACCAAACTTTGAAGTACTTTCTGAAACAAAGGATTTGCCAGGGTAATCTTTGTTAATTGGTAATGAAGTAGACATCTCACAATTGAGTGTAATAAGCCTATCTTGAAATAGTATTAATAAATTTACAGGAATAAAAATCTTCATCTTTCTCCACACCTATCTAACACTACATTGATTCCTTCACGGCCCAAACATATCTCAAAGTTAATTTTCAAAACTGTCCCTTCAATTTACTGAGTCTCCTTTTGTTAGTTCATTGTTTGGGCTTTGTTCTGGAAGATCTTGCACTATGACATCACGAAGGTGATGTCATGACTTGCAAGTGAATTGGATTTAAGTTTCTTTGTTGCTATCTAGGTGCAGTGGCAAAATATAGATCAGGATGACTAGAGAGAGATGGCCCAGATGCAGTGGGAGACCTGGGCCCTTTTAAGCTAAGCTCTTTCCCAGGTCTCAGTTTGTCTGAGGCAACACCTATTTAATGATTAAGGATAGGTGAGAAATGAGGCAAAATATAGCCTCTTTTATCTACTCAAAAAAAAAAAAAAAGGAAACACTAACCAAAATCAATCTGGGAGGGGAAGACCCTCAGGGTTTCTGGCAAAAACAGATCCAAGATAAAACCCTTGTTCCTATCTTGAAGGAAATTGCTACTCTTTAAGAGATTTCCTACCCAACTTGATTATTTTCATAGAATCAACTAAGAGACTTCCTACCCCGCCTATCTGACCTCTGTCACTTCACAGAAACAAAGGTCAGTTCCAGTTTCTAATTTAGCTTTTAATTTACCTAGACAATTCAGTTAAATCATTTACAGTGTTAAGGTAACGATTCTCTGTGAATCAAATGTTATAATCACTAGATAGTAAATTTTCCTTATTTTCTCTGGAGAGTCCTCCAAGAGAATATCCTCAGGACTAAAGAGTGTGACAGAGGGGTGTTTTGTATAACAAAGATCCCCTTTACTCCCAAACACTGGGATATTTCAGATCTTTCAAACCACATTTTCATGAATAATCAATCCACAGTAAACCAGTTTTCTTTCAGGTACTTTCTGCTGCCTTCCCTTCTCCTCCCCCCCCCCCCCTTTCTTCAGCCCTTTGCACTTCAGAATCAGGAGCAGAATGATAAGGAAAAAAAATCTCCAGGTTTTCCTGCTTACTTAAATTCAACCTAGGGGACAGTGGAAATTACTAGCTTGTAGGAAAGCAAGGTTCCCTGTAGAATCACAAACCACCCCCAACTAATTTACATATGAAGCATCACAATTAACATTAGGATACACAAGATTTCAGTTTTATAAGACCCTGGGGGAAGGGGTGGGGTGGGGGGGGGAGAAGGGGGAGAGGGAGAGATCAAGGAAGTTCTATTTTGGTCTTTCCCAAAGTTCAGGAAAGATTTATTTTTATTTTAACCAAAGGAGAGCTCCAAAACCAAGAGTAGATTCTGTCAGGAAGTGCTTTAGCTTCTGAATCTGCAAGTCTGTTAGAACACACCAAACTGACCAGATCCCTCTCCGAGTCCATCAGTGCTCTCTACGGAGGTTGATAGCATACATTATCATGATTCTTTTGGAATCATAGTTGATCATTACATTGATCCAAGTTCCGAAGTCTTTCAGAATTGACTGTCTTTACAATAGTGTTGTTATTATATTAATTGTTCTCTTGGTTCTGCATACTTCACTTTGCATCTGTTCAAATAAATCTTCCTAGTTTTTTTTTCTGAAATCATTCCCTTCATCATTTCTTATATTATAATAACATTCCATCACATTCATTCCATAACTTGTTCAGCCATTCCCCCAATTAATTAGCAATCCCTCAGTTTCTAATTCTTTGCCACTACATCTCTTGGATACTCCTCATGGTGATATTCTTGGTATGATAAGCTTAATAGCTTTTTGAAAATAATACCAAATTGCTTTCTAGAATGGGTAGACCAGTTCATAATTCTGCCAACAGTACAGTGATGTACTGTTTTTCCACAGCTCCATCAACATTTTTCTTTTTTTTGCCTCTCAGGCTTGTCAATTTGATGGCATGAGTTATTTCAATTTGAATAGGTGTTGTATTTTGTCAAAAGCTTTTTCTGCATCTATTGAAATAATCATATGATTCTATTGTTTTTGTTATAGATTTGATTAATTACATTTATAGTTTTCCTAATACTGAACTAGCTTTGCATTCCTAGTATAAATCCAGCATGATTATGATCTTTGTGATATATTGCTATAATATTCTTGCATTTTATTTAAAATTTTGGTATAAATGATTGATGTATATATGTGTATAGACACAGACACAGGCACACAGACAGACAGACATACGCTAATAGGCATTGTTTAGTAAATAAATGGTCAAAGGACACTTGTAGTTCCCAAAAGAAAAGGTACAAAGTATTCACAACCACATGAAAAAATGTTCCAAATCACTAACAATAAGAGCAGTGCAAGTCAAAATAGCCCTGTAGTTTCACCTCATACTCTGAAAATTGGCAAAAATGACAAAAAATGTCAACAGTTAATGTTGGAGGGGTTGTGGAAAGATGGGCACATGAATATATTGTTTGTGAAACTATGAAATAGTACAACCATTTTGGAAAGTGATTTGGAATTATGCAAATAAAATCACTAAAATATCCCAGAGATTCTGTTACTGGGCTTATACCCCAAGTAAGCCATCAATTAGAAAAAAGTCCCCATGTATTCCAAACTAAGTAGATGCCCATCGACTGGGGAGTGGCTAGACAAATTACTTGAATATATAAACAAAGTACATGAACGTAATGCAATATTACTGCACTGTAAGAAAGGAGGCATGCGATGGATACAGAGAAGCATTAAGGGATCTATATGAACTGATGCCCAGTGAAGTCATCAGAGCCAAGAAAACAATATACGTGGTGATTACAATGATGTAAATGGAAAGAACAAGGCCACACCAAACAGTCAAAAGTAAATGTAGCAAAAGTTGTAAACATTAAGTGAGACTTAAATGAAGAAAGATGAGGAAACACCCCCCCTCTTGGAATTGGGGGATCCACCTTTTCAGACTTTTTCAATGTGTTGACTAGTTATATTGACTCTTTTTGCTCTCTAGAAAAATGCTATTTTTCATATTGTGTGGCTGTGGGAGTGGGAGAATAAGGCACACTTGGGGTAAGTGTGGTAATAAAAGAAATAGGAAATATAAACAAAAACTTAAAAAATAGAGTACATTGTGGAGTATGGTGCAAGGTGCTGTTTCAAGCCTAATTTCTGACAACTGCTTTTTAGTTTTCTCACAAGTTTCTATCATATAGCTTTTTTTCTCCTAAATAATTTCTGTTTTGAGCTTCATCAAACACTGGGTTATTGAGATCCATTGTTTCTGATTCTCTCTTTATCTCGAGTTTCTTTTTTTAAAAAACCAATGCCAGATGGTTTTGATGACTATTGCTTTATTGTATAGGTTGAGATACGGAAATGCTTTTTCTCCTTTTCATCATTTTCCTGGATATCTACATTTTTTGGTTTTCCAAATGAATTTTGTTTTTATTTTAGCCCTCTAATACTTTTATTGGTATAGCGCTTAAAGTGTAAATTTGCATTTCCTTTTTATGATATTGGGCCCAGACATAATTACTAAATATTCCTCCAGATGTTTAAATTGCTCATTATTTCTTTTACGAAGGACTTTGTAATTGAATGTTACAACAGTGGAATCAAACCCAAATAGCAACTAGACTGCATGTTGACTTAGAAAATCATGAATGAGAATTATTTGTTGTATTTTAATTTACGTTCTTAAATATTTCTCAATTGTACTTTAAGATGGCTCGAACTTTACTTGGGAGTTTTGCAGTCTGAACATTTGACACTTCTATTGTACAAATCTTTTTTATGCTATGAATTTTGTGGTTATTTGAATGGGATTTCCCTTTCTTATATTACCTCTTGGATTTTGTTCGTATCATAGATTTTTGAGGGGTTTTTTTTGGTAGCCCGCGACTTTGTTGAACGTGTTGTCTCATTAGTATCTTTGCTGATTCTCTAAAATTTTCCTACTATTCCCTCAGCAAATCAGCAAACAAGAATAATTTTGTCTTTTCTTTTCCCACCTTAGTGCCTTTAATTTCTTTCTTTTGTCTCATTGCTATTGCTAGCATTTCCAGAACCCGTATCAAATAATAATGGGGAAAATGAATACCTTTGCTTTATTCTCATTTTGATCAGGTAAGTTTCTAGTGCATTCACATCACATACAATGCAATGCTTGCTTTTGGTTTTAGATAGATACCTTTTATGATATCAAAAGAATATCCTCTATTGCCTATACTTTGCTGGGTTTTTGGCATAAAAGAGTGTTGTATTTTTCAGTGACTTCCTGCGTCCATTGAGATAATCATGTGGTTTTGCATTTGATTTTTAAGATGATGCATTTTGATTATTTCCCTAATGTTGAACCACCCTTGCATCCCTGTTTGTTATAAATCAAGTTTGGCAATTTACAGTTCACCAGTCTTGATCTCTGCCCCAAGTGACCTCTATGGGTTTATTGGTAGAAGGGTTATTGTCACATTGTTTTAGATAAGCAAGCATTGTTTTAGATAAGACCCAAGCAAAGGAAGTCACTATATACTACATGTACCACAGGGAACCACTGCAAGCTTTGGAGCAGGTGAGCATTTGGTAATCCATGTTCTAAGTGAACTTTGCAGGAAGGTTTTTTTTTCTCCTAAGATAGCCTGTAAATTCTCGGAAGGCTTGCCTTGCATCTGTTTGTCTTCTGGTACACAGATCTGCACCCAATAAGTATGCAACAACCTGACTTTCCATTCAGATTCTCTCTTACTCCCTTCTATGAATCTTACCTTAATTAAACTGATTAGCTCAGCATTCCCCCCAATGTACGCTTCCATGATTACCTCTGCCTAGAATGCCCTTCTCATTGCTACTTCTCAAACTACTGCCTAGTCTTTAAGGCACAACTCACATGGCCATGTCTTCAATGCATTTTCCTCCTGTTCGCTCTGTTATACCCCTAGAGTATCAACATGGTGCCACTTGTATGACAATACATTACTGGTTTGTCCAGTGAGCTTCTTGAAGATGCGAGCATCCTGCCCAGACCCTCATCCCCTCTCACTTGGACAGTTGTAATGACTTCCTAATTAATCTCGCTATATCCAGTCTCTTTCCTCTCTGATCTAGGCCCCCCCCCCCCCCAGCTTCCAGAAGCAGCTCCCTAAGACACATCTCTAACCATGGCCTTCCCTTGCTCAAGATTCTTCAGTGGTTCCTCATTTCCTCTAGGGACATATAGAAACCCTCAACCTGGTTTTTAAGATCCTACAGAATCTAGCTTCAACATAACCTTTCAGGTTTATATCATACATTATATCTCAATGCCTTTAGTGGTCTATGTTACAGCCAAACTGGATTATAGAACCCATATGCTGTTTCCCACCTCCATGTATTTGCATAAGCTTTCACCCTTGCTTGTAGTACACCTGCTCTTCCTCTCACCACCTCTTAAAATTTTCCAAGATCAGTTCAGGCACTTTCTCTGAGTCTTCTTGTTCTTGGTGCTCTCACCATATTCTAATTCTAATTTCCTTATCTGTGGAATCTTATATTACTTCCAGTAGAATATGAATTACGATAGCTAGGTGGTACCGTAGATAGAGCACTAGGCTTGGAATCAGGAACACTCATCTTCATGAGTTCAAATCTGGCCTCAGATACTTACTAGCTATGTGAGCCTGGGCAAGTCATTTCACTCTGCCTCAGTTTTTTAATCTGTAAGATGAGCTCGTGAAGGAAATAGCAAACCATTCCAGTATCTCTGCCAAGAACACCCCAAATGGGATCACAAAGAGTTGGACATGATTGAAAATGACTGAACAAACAAAAAAACAAGGGCAGGGCCCATTCTTTGTCTTTGGTTCTGTGTTCCCATGGCCCAGCAGAGGAACTGGCATAGACCAGGAGCTATCTAGATGTTTATGGAATTGAACTGAATTGTATTCCTGTAGCACCTTGTAGAGGGTCTTACATATTATAGGTGCTCATTCAATATTTTTGGATGGAATAAACTAATACAGTATCTATATAGTGCATCAGTTCTATAAAGGGATATAGAATTAATTAGGGAAACTTCCTAAAGACCAGGAGTTTGGAGGCTGGTTTTGAAGGAAGTGTTGACCATGACTTGGGAATGGAGAGGGCTTGGCCACAGCAGGGGAAGCAGCAGACATGAACTTGGCATGCAAAGGAGGAATCAGATCCAAGCAGATCCACTCCCTATACGCCTCAGACTTACGCAGTTGAAGGTGGGGCTAGCAGACAGAAGTGAGTATTTTAGGGCAGGAGTTAAAAGTGGAGCCCAGCAGCAGTGGGTGGTCATTGCTCTTCACCTCTGCTATGGAGTGATCCAGTAGAAATGTTTAGGGCCTTGTCTTCACTATTGCTATGGCACAGAGGTTTCCAAAATAACCCCCAAGGCCCAAGATCTATAAGGGGAAGGAGGCATGGATTCCATGTTGTTAGCTGATGTACCTAATGATGTTATGTGGTGCTTTCTGAGTACAGGAGCCTATGGGTCTTCCCACCTGGGCACCTTTGTACAGGCTCTCCTCATCCTTGCCTAGTGGAATCACTAACTTCCTCCAAAGCACCCCCCAAAGTTAGTGTCTTCCCACATTCTTGCAAGTTACTTTGTATTTATAATATGTATATGTATGTGTGTATGTATGTTTGTATATATATAGCTTGTACATAAATATACATATACATATATATTCACATGTGTATACATATTTTTGCCATTTTTGTCTGTGTACGCCAACAGTAAGGACATGGTTTGTCACTCAGTCACTCAGTAAATGCTGACTGACTTGAATCGAAGGTCATATATTCTGGTACTTCAGAGATATAATAAATTGTGAAGTACCTTTGTTAATACAAGAGTGGAGGGGACAAGAAAGAGCATGAAGAAAAGCTGTGGGGCTAAAGCCACATATGATAGGGCCCTGGGCTCTGGGGAGGAAAAAAGGTAATGTTCATCTCAACCTTTGTTTTGCCTGCAAGCCAGCTTGAGAAGATAGGGCTTTTAGGGTACCCATAAATGTACTCCAGGATCTTCACCTTGATGGTCTCTAGTTGGGGTTATAGATTACTTTCTGAACCTCAGAATTTTCAGTTTTGCCAAACAAATTTCTCTCTCATCAATATTCTCTGTCTCTTTCCCAGAACTACGGTATGCTGGCACGGTGATGAGATTTGATTATGTTTGGCTCAGAGATCACTGCCGCTCAGCATCTTGCTACAACTCGAAGACAAATCAACGCAGCTTGGATACTGCTAGTGTGGACTTGCAGATCAAGCCTCAGACCATCCGCATGAATGAGGCCATGCTCTTTCTCACATGTAAGTAAACTCAAGATTGATAAATGTAGCCAAGGAACATTTAATAATAGGAGCATTTAATAATAAGAAGAAGAAGGAGAAGAATTATAGAATTGGAGAAGTGGAAATGCTCTTAGTGGCCTTTGAGTCCAATTCCCACTATAACAGACCAGCAAATGGTCCTCCAAAGGCTACTTGAGTTTGCAGGAGTGGGGATCTTCTCACTTCTCAAAGCAGCCCTGCCACTTTTGTTAAAAAGTTTGACCTAATATCAATCCTAGATTAATCTCTTTGCAAGCCCTATTCATTACTACTGGTTGTGCCCTTCTTATTAGACAGAATAGATCTAATCCCTGCTCCACATGATCTGCCTTGAGTGTTACCTTCTTCAAGCTAAACTTGCCCAAGTCCTTCAGTCTTCCTGTCTTCCTATGACATGAATTCAAGGCCTTTGCCATCTTGGTTGCTCATGCCTCCAGTGGGGAAAGACCTGGGGCAGGCAGACCCACCCAAAGGGTATTGCAATAGTCCAGGTGTGAGGTGTTGAGGGCCTGCACCAGGGTGGGGGCAGTGTCTGAGAAGAGGAGACATATTCAAATTATAAAAGTGAAATCAACAGGCCTTGGTAACAGCCTAGAGTGTGGGGTTCAGGATGACACCTAGCTTGCCAGTCTGAGGGATGAGGAGGATGGTGGTGTCCTTTATAGTAATAGGGAAGGTAGGGTTTAAGGGGAAAAATAATGAGTTCTGTTTTAGACATAGTAAAGAGTCTCAGATGTCTCCTAGACATCAAGTTTGACATATCTGAAAGACAGTTGGAGATATGAAATTGGAGATCAGAAGACAAGCTCCATCTTCCCCACAAGAATAGGAACTTCATCAAAAGCTTTGGTAAAATCAGATAAACTATATCCACCGTATGCCCCTCATCCTCCAGTGAAGTGACCCTTTCAGAAAAGGAAATGATGTTGGTCTGGCATGACTTGTTCTCATCACTTCCTTTTCTAGGTATTTGCCAACCATCTCTTGAGTGATCTATTATAGAATTTTCATGGAAATCAAAGTCAGACTCAGTGATCTATAATTCTTTTCCTTCTTTTGAAAACTGGGACATTTGGCCTTCTCCAATCTTTTCTTTAATTTTAAATTTTAAAATTTTTTTATCTTTTTAAATTTTAGACTTAAATACTAAAACTTAAATACACAATAAGAAAATAAAAACAAGGATATTATAAACTTAAATATTAAAACTGAAATACAAAATAAGAAAAAAAACGTCGTGTGCACAGCAGAATATAAGAGAGAATTCAAAATACACAGCAATAAATTTCCATTTCAAGAAAGCCTATGTAATAAATACTGCACGTTGTGTTGAGAGCTGCCCATCTTTTCTTTGCTTTCTTGTAAGTTTTCTTTTGTTCTCTGCTGTGCACTTTTTACTTTGTTCTTTCCTCCTCTTCCTCCCCTCACTCTCTGCAAGGCTACAATTAAGTGTGGATATATTTACATATAGATATATACATACACATATACATATATACATACATACATATATTTATACATAATACATATATAAGCATATACTTTCACAAACAAATTCGATTCCTGTTCTTTATTTTTATGTTTGTACATATCTCTTATTTCCTATCCCTCCTGCCTCCTCTTTAACTTTACTTAGCCTACCCCCTCTAAGGATCCCTCCCCTATCTTCCCATTCCCATAAATCTAAAGACCTGTCTATATCCACCTTTGACCTGTTCCCTCGCCCTCCCCTTTAAAGATCCCTCCCTTATCCTCTCCCCCTCTCTATCCCCTTATTATTTTATTTCTTTCTGAGTTTAGAAGACTTTTATACTCTTCTGGCCTTCTCCAATCTTGTGGTACTATGGCTTTGCCATTGTAAACGTCAGCTATTCTAGAGTTAGAGCATATACAGGGTGTCCCTAAAGTCTGGACAATAGGAAATCTCATTCACTATGCATATTTTCAAGAAATTAAATGAATGACATTTTAACAGTATTTTATTTAATTAGCATCAATTTTAGCCACGACAGTTTCATATGGAATAAAAGCTTTCATTAGCTATTGGAGACTATTTTCCATGTTAATGAGATTAATTAAATTAAATTAATTAATGAGATCTCCTATGTGTCTCTTATGTCTTCCTATGAAGTCCATTTATGCTAATTAAATACAATGTTGACAATGTCATTCATTTCATTTCTTGAAAATATGCATAGTGAATGAGATTTCCTATGTGTGCAGACTTTAGGGACACCCTGTAGTTCATCTGGGACAAGTCGCTGCTGAAATCACTGGAGCACTAGGTGCTTTCTTAGTGTCCCTTCTTTCTTTTAGGGAGCCCCTCTGTTTTGCCGTCTTTGTCCTGTTACTGTCCCTTCAAAGAGCCCTCTCCTTGCCAGGGCAAACAGAAGCCAGATCAGAATTAAATAGCTCCGCCTTCTTTCTACGGGGAGTTCCGTCCTTCCTTGAGCCTTCTTTTTTTGTGCTCACAGCTTGAAAACCCACATCTTTTTGTTGTCCTTAGTTTGCCTTGCTGGCCTCATTGCTTCCAAGCATGAGTATCACTGACTTTATTTTTACCGTTGCGTCATACTCTCACAGTGGAAAGAGTTTTGGAGCTAAAGGATCTCAGTTCAAATCCCAGCTTTGTCACTTAATATCTAGTGACTCTGATCATGTCATTTAGCCTCTCTGTGCCTCAGTTTCCTCCTCTGTAAAATGAGGGAATTGAAATAGATGACCTCTGAGGTCCTTTTCTGCTCTAAACTTATGATTCTTAGGATTGATTAATTACTGTCCTGACTCGAGTTCTGCTGGCACCATGGATAGCTCCTAGTCCTGCCTCTGGCTCCCACCTCATACTCTCTTTGTTGTATCTGCTTGAGCTATAAACCCAAAAGATGATCTTACCCAGGGAGTTGGGCCCATATGAATTCATGCTTTGGAGGAATGTACACAGAGGAATGAATGTGGTTGGAGGGTCAGCTGGAAATCCCTGCAGGGCAAGTGGGGGCAGGGAATAGTCACAAGAACCAGAAGTACTCTATAAAATTTGACCAATTTAGTTCAAGCTGTTCATAGCCACTCATCCATAGGAGTTCTCCACAAGCCATTCTAGGATGGACAAAAATGAATGGTTGGGGGTGGCTAGGTGGTGCAGTGAATAGAGCACCAGCCCTGGAGTCAGGAGGACCTAAGCTCAAATTCGGCCTCTGACACTTAACACAAAACTAGCTGTGTGACCTTGGGCAAGTCATTTAACTCCAACTGCCCTGACTTCCCACCTCCAAAAAGCAAAACAAAACAAAACATAAAGAATGAATGGTTGGTCACCCAGCTGCCTAGATAGGTCACATGCTGCAATAATACAGAAACAAAACTTCTGCTTAGCAGTATTATGAAGCTCTTTTCTGTAGGGAATCAAGCTTCATTAAGGCACCCGTCTCAGTTAGTGGCCAGATCCAAATACATCCACTGAGAACATCTTAGCCCTGGGTGCAGAGGAGTCCATAAAGATTGGTGGTATTACCAAGATAGGTTTATCAGGAGTTGAAATCAGCCAGAAATATCTGGCACTATGCCAAGAGGCCCATGTTTACACTGTGGGTTATCTAAAGCACAACTTCTTGGCCAAGAGACTAGAAACTAAATGATTCAAGGTGGGTGAGCGGAAAGAGAAAGGGGAGTGAAGAGAACAAAGGCTTCATGATGAGGGGCCCTGAGTAGAACACTGTTTCTACACTTCCAGGGTCCCAGGCCCCATTACTGCTTTCTGGGCCAGTGGCCCAGGCTCCAGATGGGAGCAAAATATCATTTATAGGCCATCTAATCTGCAGTGCAAGGTAATTTACTCCACAATTACACAGAAAGGACATTCAACAGTGATCCAGCATCATTTCAGGTAGGTGCAGCTCCCTCCCCATTTGCCACTGTGGCACATTCTCATTCAGAAGAGTACCTGAATTTGTACAGTAATGGATACCCAATGAGCTGGAAGTGCCTGAGAAACTGCATCAACACTTTGAGCCTTACTCACCTTAGCCTATTAAATCTCAAGGATAGTTTCATTGCCTTCTGAGGCAATTTTTGGGAAAATTAGTCTATGTGGTAGGGATCTTCCTGCCTTTTTAGGCCATTAATTAATTATTTTAAAAAAAGCAGTTGATAGGTGCTTACTTACTATGTGCCAATTACTATTTTAAGCACTGGAGATACAAATACAAAAGCAAAACCAGTCACTGCTCTTAAGGGACATTTTTTTAAAATAATTTTTTTCAAGCAACAAAGCATCACCTTCCCCTTCCATCCCTCCTCTCCCCTTGCCCCTATGAGAAAGAAAAAAAAAGTTATAAAAACATAGAGTCAAGCAAAACAAATTAACCATGTTGGCCATGTCACCAAAAAATATGTCTCAGTCTTCACTCTGAATCCACCACCTCTCTTGTGGGTAGTGTGTTTCCTCATAAGTACTCTGGAATTACGGACAGTCATTATGGTGATCAGAATTCCCAAGGGTCTCAAAGTTGTTTATTTTCACAATGTTGTTGTTATTGTTTAAATTGTTAATTTCATTTTGCATCAGTTAATAGAAATCTGCCCAGGTTTTTCTGAAGCCATCCCCTTCATCATTTCTTATAACACAGTAGTATACCATCTGATTCATATACTTACTTGTTCAACCATTCCCCAGTGCATGGGAACCTCCTCAGTTTCCAGTTCTTTGCCACCATAAAAAGAGTTGCTATAAACATTTTTGTACATATAGTTTCTTTTCTTCCTTCCTTGACCTCTTTAGTGTATAAAGCTAGTAGTGCTATTACAAGATATGCACAGTTTAATACCTTTTGGAGCATACTTCCAAATTGCTTTCTAGAATGGTGGAACCAGTTCACAGTACCACTAATAGTGCAGTTTTCTCACAGACCTACTGGCATTTGTCATTTTTTTCTTTAGTTTTTTCAACCTTGCCAATCTGATCAAATGAGTGGTTTTACTTTGAATTTATCTAATTTTTAGTGCTTTGGAACATTTTTATGTGACAGATCATAGCATGGATTTCTTCCTCTGAAAACAACCTATTCATATCCTTTGATCATTTATCAGTTGAAGAATGACTCTTATTCTTATAAATTCTAATAAGTTCCCTTTATCTCCTAGAAATAAGGGCTTAACCAGAGAAATTGACTGCAAATCAGTTTCCTGTTTCTCTTCTAATTAGCTATATTAATTATGTTTTGTAATCCCTTATAACTCCATCTGGCCCTAGGGTTTTTTTCTTTTTAAGTTCATTGTTGGCCTGTTCAATTACTTTTTATGAGACTGAATTATTTTACCTGTTCTGTTAATCTGCACATTTTCTATTTTTGTAAATATTCATCCATTTCATCTAGATTGTCAATTTTATTGACATAAGATTGGGTAAAATATTTTCTATTAACTTCTTTTATTTCTTATGTGAATTTACCTTTTTCATTTGGGATGCTAGAGATTTAGTTTTCTTTTTAAAAAATCAAATTAGTTAATTGTGGTTTATTTCTTTTTCAAAAGAAATAACTAGTTTTATTTATTAATTTAATTTTTTTGCTTTCAAATTTATTAAGCTCTTCTTTGGTTTTCAAGATACTTATTTCGGTGTTTATTTTGGGTTTTGATTTGTTGGTGTTTTTATTAATTGTTTTTTTATATGTTTTTTTCTCCCTTTTATGGAGGAACGAGTTTAGAGATGTAAATTTTCCCCTAATGATCGCACTGGATACATCACGAAATTATGGTATACCATTGCTGTTATTGTTTTTCTTCCTGACTGCTTGCAGTATTTTCTCCTTTACCTGGGAACTCTGGAATTTGGCTATAATATTTCTAGGGGTTTTCTTTTTGGAATCTTTATCAAAAGAAGATTGGTGAATTCTTTCAATTTCTATTTTGCCCTCTGGTTCTAGAATATCAGGGCAATTTTGTTTGAGAATTTCTTGAAGGATGCTTTCTAGGCTCTTTTTTTGATCATGGCTTTCAGGTAGTCCAATAATTTTTAAATTGTCTCTCCTGGATCTATTTTCCAGGTCAGTGGTTTTTTCAAGGAGATATTTCACATTGCCTTCTATTTTTTTCATTTGTTTGGATCTGTTTAATAGTATCTTGATTTCTCATAAAGTCATTAGCTTCCATTTGCTCCACTCTAATTCTGAAGGAATTATTCTCTTCAGACAGCTTTTGAGATTCTTTTTCCATCTGGCAAATTTGACTTTTTAAGGCATTCTTCTTCTCATTGGCTTTTTGGGCCTCTTTTGCCATTTGAGTTAATCTATTTTTTAAGGTGTTATTTTCTTCAGTCAGGTTGTTGACTCTCTTTCCATGATTTTCTTGCATCATTCTCATTTCTCTTCCTAATTTTTCCTCCACTTCTCTTATTTGGTTTTCAAAATCTTCCTTAAGCTGCTCTATGGCTTGTAACCAGTCTAAATTTTTCTTGAAAGCTTTTGGTGTGGGATTTCTGACTGTGTTGTCTTCTTCCCATTACATGCTTTGATCCTTTTTGTCCTCAGAAAAGGAATCTAAAGTTTGATTGCTATTCTTACTTTGCTTCCTTTGCCTGCTCGTGTTGCCAGTCAATTACTTGACTTTTTAGCTCTGTGGAACTCTGCTTCCAGAGGGGAAAGCTCTGTCCCAAATTGCTGGGGTTTTTGCAGCTGCTGGAGCTATTGTGAGGCTGCCGCAGCCCCCACCAGCTTTGGCTCACTGAAAACACACCCCAGGACCACCACCCAAGACCATGATCTCAATCCAGGCAACTTAAAGCAAGAGCACTTAGCCTCTGAATGATTGCTTGGCCCCCCTGCAATCCAAAGGCCAGACCTTCTGAAGGAGCCATGTGGAAGCAGCTGCAGGGCCACTGCTTCTGCTGCTTCCTTGCCCTGGTGGAAGTTTGGCTGGATCTTCTACCCCCAAAATAGCCAAGTTCCACTAACCTTTCACTTAGTCCTTATTTCTTATGGCTTGATAATTCTGGAAATTGCCACAGCGGCAGCTGATCCACTCTCCTGAAGGCTCCAGCTATGGCTTTTCCTGGCTGCCCCGGGGCCAAGCTGTGGTTTCAGGCCGGGCTGGTTTTGGCTCCCAGCACTCTGCAATGAGCCCTTCCTGTCCCACCTGCTGAGCTGCCTTCAGCAGGAGATGTTTTTCTGTAATTTTGTGAGTTCTGGAGCCCTAAAATTTGTTTAGAGTCATATTTTATGGGAATTTGAGGTGGTTATGTGGGAGCTGCGGAGTTTTCCTGCTTCTACTGAGTTAGTCTATTTTTTAAGGTGTTATTTTCTTCAGTATTTTTTTTGGGTCTCCTTTAGCAGGCTGTTGAGTCATTTTTCATTATTTTCTTGCATCATTCTAATTTCTCTTCCCAATTTTTCCTCCACTTCTCTTACTTGATTTTTAAAATCCTTCTTGAGCTCTTCTGTGGCCTGTAACCAGTTCATATTTTTCTTGGAAACTTTTGATGCAAGAGTTCTGACTTTGTTATCTTCCTCCCATTCCATGTTTTGATCCTTTTTGTCCCCCAAAAAGGATTCAGTGGTCTTACTGTGCTTCCTCTGCTTGCTCATCTTGCCAATCAATTACTTGACTTTTGAGCTCTTTGCCACAGTAGAACTCTGCTTCCAGAATGGAGAGAGCTTAGTTCCAGTTTTCTGGGGTTTTCGCAGATGCTGGAGCTATTAGGAGGGTACCCTATCTACAGACACCGCAAGCTGTGGCACATTGGCCACATAGCCTAGGACCACCACCCAAGACTACCATCTAGATCCAAGCAGATTAAAGCAAGAGCAATTACCTCTGAATGGTTGCTTGATCCCCGTACAATCTGCAGCCCAGGAGCTCTGGAGGCAGCCACGTGGCAGCATTTGCAGGTGCCACACCTCTGCCACTTCTCGCCCCTTGGCAGGGGCTGGACCATGCTCTTCCATCCCCATGTTCCAACAGGGTTCCCACTGAACTTTTATTTTGTCTTTGGTGTTTATGGGTTGAGAAGTCTGGAAGCCACCACAGCTGCTGGTGATTCACTTTCTTGGTCTGCTCTGGCCCACCTGCTGGTCGGGGCCACCCTGGGGCCAGAACTGCACAGCTTATGCAGGACTGTGCTTGGCTCCCAGCTTGGTGTGATAAATACTTATTGTTGGCCGGCTGGGCTGCCTTCAGCAGGAGATTTGTTTCTCTCTGTCACGTTATGGGTTCTGTACCTCTAAAATTTGTTTAGAGTCATTTTTTTACATGTATTAGAGGTGATTGGATCTGGAGCCTTGCAGAGGTCCTGTTTTTACTCCGCCATCTTGGCTCCACCCTGATGTCATTATTTTTAATGAAATTACTGATTGTTACTGTGATTTGTTCTTTGACATACCCATTCTTTAGAATTAAATTTTTTAATCTCCAATTAATTTCTTGAAAGTTTTTATTGATATTTTCTGTTTTTATATCACCATAGTATTCCATGTGTTTCTCCCTTTTGCCCTCCTCAAGAGACATCCATCCCATGTGACAGATAAAATTTTAAGAAGAAAAAAAAGTCATCACAACGAATCAGTACATTGAAAAAGTCCAAAAATACATGCTATGTATAACACCTGTGAACCTTCACAAAGGAGTAGGTTTGGGGTGTCTTCTCATATCTGTGTTCTGATCTTGATCTTTATAATTTTATTACAATTGCTTTTGATTTTTTTGTGTGTCATCATTTTTTCCAGTTACATTATTGTAGCTAATGTGTTTATTGTTTTCTTGGCTTTGCTGACTTCCCTATGCATCAGTTCATATAGATCTTTCCATGCTTCTCTGTATTCATCATACACATTATTTCTTACAACACAGTAATATACCATTATGTTGATGTACCATAATTAGCTTAGTCATTCTCCATTCAATGTTTCCAGTTCTTAACTATGACAGAAAGTGTTGGTATAAATATTTTAGAGTACATAGGGACTATTTTTCATATCATCAGCAAACAAAGCTAGTTTCATCTCCTCTTTACCTATCTCTATTTCTTTAATTCCTTTCTTTTGTTTTATTGGGCATCCTTACTTTGCTCCTGTATTTATTTCTAAAAAGTTTAAATTAATTTCAGTTCGGTAACCATTCATTAAGTGCTTACCATGTGTCAGATACTGTGCTAAGCATTAGGGATACAAACAAGAAAAAGGATAGTTCCTGCCCTCAAGTAACTTACAATCTAATTGGGTGGTGGGGGAGAGAAGACAACCTACAAAAGGAAACTGGAAGGGGATGGGGGCCTTGGAGCTATCTGGCATGGGGGAGGCAGTCTTGTTCTGTGGAATCGAAGTCAAGCAGAGCTGCAGATGGAAAGTGGGTTTTGATGTATGTCTGTGTAGTATCCTTGGGTCTTGTAGTGTGACCATCTTGCTGCTTGTATGGCAGGTACTGAATAAGCTTAGAGTTAGTGAGTTTCAGTTCCTATATTTGTTTTTTGCCTTTTTTTTAACCTTTTGGATTCTTGGTGTCCTAGATCATGGAAGTAGCTAAGGTTGCTTTATCTTTGGTGCATAACTTTTGTTTTGGAGAGATTTGAGAGGTTGTGAGAATCAGAGAACATGTATAATCTACCATCTTGTTAGTCACATGACCTGAAAGTCCTGATTAACAGAAGTAGAAAAAAAAAGTTCTTAAATAATTCTGTCATTGAAAAAGAAATTGGACAAACTATACTTGGACTTCCAAAGGAAAAAAAAAACCTTAGGCCAGATGGATTTACAAGCAAATTCTACCAAACTTTTAAAGAACAATTTATTCCAATACTACATAAAGTGTTTGAAAAAATATAAAAAGAAGTCTTACTGAATTCCTTCTATGACACAAATAAAGTCTTCATACCTATATGAGGGAGAGTTAAAACAGAGAAAGAAACTAAAACTAATATCTCTAATGAATATTAATACACATTTTAAAAATAAAACATTAATAAGGATACTACAGCAATATATCACAGATTATGTACACTACCAAAAAGGCAGGGATGGTTCAATATTAGAAAACTATAAACATAATTGACCATATTAATAATCAAAACAACAAAAATCCTGTGATCATATCAATAGATGCAGAAAAGGCTTTGGACAAGACAGGACACCTATTCCTGTTAAAAACACTAGAAAACAGGGATTAGTGGGGCTTTCCCTAAAAAGATAAGTATCTATCGAAAATGAAGAGTCAGTATCTTTTGTAACTGAGATAAACTGGAGGCCTCTGTAGTAAGATCATGCATAGGTAAAGGAAGTATGTCCAGTGTCACCACTGCTATTCATTATCATACTAGAAATGCTAGTTACAACAATAAGGGAAGAAAAAGAAACTGAAGGATTAAATGTAGCTAAAGAAGAAATGAAATTATTATTGTTCCATATGTTATGATGTTTTACTTTAGGGAGCCCTAGAAAGTCAAGTAAAAAAGCTAAATGAAACAATTTCTTCAGCAAAGTTGCAGGATATAAAATAAATACAAAATCGTCTGCATTTCTGTATAGTACTAAGAAAATCCAGCAGGGAGACGTAGAAAGAGAAATTCCCTTCAAAATAACTATAGAATGTGTAAAGTAATTGGGAGGCTACCTCCTGAGACACATAGGAACTACATGAACACAATTTCAAAACATTTTTATGCAAATAAAGGCAGATAGGAACAATTGGAGAAATATTTATTGCTTATGGGGAGGCCAAGCCAATATAATAAAAATGATGATACTTTCTAAATAAATTCATTTATTCAGTACCATACCAGTCAAACTACCAATCTAGTTTGTAGAACTAAAAAAGTAATAGTAAAATTTGTTGAGAGGAACAAAACATCAAGTATATCAAGTGAATTAATGGTACACAGCAGGTGCTTAATGAATGCTTATTGACTGACTGACTGACAGCATAGTTTCAGGAATTCCTCCACTTCCATTCAGTATGCAATCAGAATGAAGTATGTGGATGGTGAGAGTAATCCAAGTTTGGATTTGGGCAAGATATGATTGTGATAAGAACAGTTGTATAAGGAATTAAAAAATAGATCTGAACTGGTACACTGAGGGATTAGAATAGGGAAGGGAGGAGACTACAGTGTTTTTGCTAGGAATCAGTGCTGTATTTTGTCAAAAGCCTTTTCTGTATCCATTGAGATAATCATATGATTTCTGTTGGTTTTGTTGTCGATATGGTCAATTAAGCTGATAGTTTTCTTAATCAGCCCTGAATTCTTGCTATAAATTTCACCTAGTCATAGTACATTATTATCCTGGTGATAAGTTGCTGTAATCTCTTTGTTAATATTTTATTTAAAATTTTTGCATCAATATTCATTAGGGAAACTGGTTCATAATTTTCTTTCTCTGTTTTACTCTTCCTGGTTTAGATATCTGATGCACCATATTTGTGTCATAAAAAGAATTTGGTAGGATTCCTTCTTTGTCTGTTTTTTTCCAAAGTTTATATAGTATTGTAATTAATTGTTCTTTATTATATTTTTAATTGATTTATTTATTTACTTTTAGTTTACAACATTCAGTTGTACAGTCACTTGAGTTTCAAATTTTCTCCCCCCCCCCCCCATCATGGTAGCATGCACTCAAATATAGGAGCTACAAATATCTTCACATTAATCATTAGTCAGGTTGTAAAGAAGGATTATAACTGATGGAATGATTAGTGGAAAAGAGGAAAAGAAACAGAACAAGTAGTTTGTTCCAGTCTGTGTTCAGACTCTGAATCCCTTTCTCTGGATGTGGATATCTCTTTCCATCATAAGTCTTTTGGAGTTGTCTTATAACCTTACATTGCTGAGAGGAGTCCAGTCTATTGAATTTAGTCGTCACACATACATTGTGTCTGTGATTGTGTACAGATTTCTCCTGGATCTGCTCTTCTCACTCAGCATCAGTTTATATAAGTCTCTCCAGGTTATTATGAAGTCTGTCTGTTGCCCATTTCTTATAGCACAGCAGTATTCCATTACATTCATGTACCACAACTTGTTCAGCCATTCCCCAATTGATGGGCATCACCTTGATTTCCAATTCTTTGCCACCACAAAAAGAGCCACTATAAATATTTTAGTACATATGGGTCCTCCTCCCACTTCTCTGATCTTTTTGGAATATAACCCTAGAAGTGGTATCGCTGGGTCAAAGGGTATACACTTATTTATAGCCCTTTGGGCATAGTTCCAGATTGCTCTCCAGAATGGTTGGGTCAGTTCACAACTCCACCAGCAATGCATTAGTGTTCCAATTTTTCTACATCCTCTCCAGCATTTATCATTTCCCACTTTTGTCATCTTAGCTAATCTGACAGGTGAGATGTGATACCTCAGAGTTGTTTTGATTTGTATTTCTCTAATCAATAGTGATTTAGAACATTTTTTCATATGCTTATAGATGTCTCTAATTTCATTTTCTGAGAACTGCCTGTTCATATCCTTTGCCCATTTATCAATTAGGTAATGACTTGTATTCTTATAGATTCGACTCAGTTCTTTGTATATTTTAGAAATGAGGCCTTTATCAGAGACACTGGTTGTAAAAATTCTTTCCCAATTTTCCACTTTCCTTTTAATCTTGGTAACATTGTTTGTACGGAAGCTTTTCAATTTAATGTAATCAGAATTATTCATATTGTGTTTTATAATGCTCTCTAACTCTTGTTTCATCATGAAGTCTTCCCCTCTCCATAAATCTGACAGGTAAACTATTCCTTGCTCTCCCAGCTTGCTTACAGTATCAACCTTTATACCTAGATCATGTACCCATTTCGACTTTATTTTGGTGTGTGGTGTTAGATATTGGTCTATGCCCAATTTCTGCCATACTGTGTTCCAGTTTTCCCAGCAGTTTTTGTCAAATAGTTGGTTCTTATCCCCAAAATTGCGGTCTTTGGGTTTATCAAACAATAGATTACTATAGTCATTGGCTTCTGAGTCTTGTGTACCCAATCTTTTCCACTGATCCACTACTTTATTCCTCTGTCAGTACCAACTAGTTTTGATGACTGCTGCTTTATAATACTGATTAAAATCTGGTATGGCCAGGCCACCTTCCCTAGCATTTCTTTTCATTAATTCCCTTGATATTCTGGAGCAGTGATTCTCAACCTTCCTAATGCCACGACCCTTTAATACTCATATGTGGGCATATCTGCATGTGGGCAGACCCGCCTGGAGATGGATAGAGGAGCGGTGTCTCGGTTCCTAAGGCCATCGGAAACATGTGGTTTCTGATGGTCTTATGTGACCCCTGTGACCCCTGTGAAAGGGTCTTTTGACCCCCAAAGGGATTGCAGCCCACAGGTTGAGAACCACTGTTCTGGACCTTTTGTTCTTCCAAATGAATTTTGCTACTATTTTTTCTAGCTCTACTAAGTAATTTTTTGGTAGATTGATTTGTATGGCGCTAAATATGTAACTTAATTTAGGTAAAATTGTCATTTTTATTATATTAGCTTGACCCAGCCATGAGCAATTGATATTTTTCGAGTTAATTAGATCTGACTTTATTTGTGTGGAAAGTGTTTTGTAATTGTGTTCATATAAGTCCTGGGTTTGTTTTGGCAGGTAAATTCCCAAATATTTTATAATGTCTATGGTAACTTTAAATGGAATTTCTCTTTC
>CM053582.1:2439957-2456574 GCA_028627135.1 Pseudochirops cupreus
TGATTTCTTTTTCTTCTCTAATTGCTACTGCTAACATTTCTAGTACCAGATTGAATAAGGGGGGTGATAGCGGACAGCCTTGTTTCACCCCTGATCTTATTGGAAATGCTCTAGCTTATTGCCATTACATATAATACTTGCCGATGGTTTTACATAGATGATATTTATTATTTTAAGGAAGACTCCATTTATATTAATTGTTCTTTAAATGTTTAGTAGAATTTACTTGTAAATCCATCTGGCTCTGGAGATTTTTTTTCTTCTGGAGTTCATTGATGGCTTGTTCAATTTTTCTAAAATGGGTTTATTTAAGTATTTTATTTCTTCTCCTGTTAATCTGGGCAATTTGTATTTTTGTAAGGATTCATCCATTTCACTTAGATTGTCAGATTTATTGGCATACGGTTGGAGAAAATAGCTCCTAAATTGTTGCTTTAGTTTCCTTGTCATTGGTGATGAATTCAACCTTTTTTCATTTTTGATACTGGTCATTTGGTTTTCTTCTTTTTTAAAAAAAATCAAATTAACCAAAAGTTTATCTATTTTATTGGTTTTTTTCCCCATAAAACCAGTTCTTAGTTTTATTTCTTTTGTCTCTCCTTTTTCATTTGGCCAATTCTGCTTTTTCAGGAGGCATTTTCTTCAGTGGATTTTTTTTTTCCATTTAGCAATTGTATTTTTTTAAGGAGTTGTTTTCTTCAGTCAGTTTTTGTCCTTTCTTTTTCAAGCTGTTCACTCTCTCATTTCTTTCCCCAATTTTTCTTCTACCTCTTTTATTTGATTTTTAAAATCCTTTCTGAGCTCTCCCAAGGTCCATATTCCCCTTTGGAGTTTCGTATGTAGGCATTTTGGTATAGTTGTCCTTTTCTGAATTTGTGTTTTCATCTTCCCTGTCACTATAGTGGCTTTTTATGGTCAGAGCTCTTTTCTGTAAAGAGACAGAAATGAGCAAGGAGCTCATTTTTCAGCCTATTTTGTGGCTTTTAAAGTTGAGCTCTGCTCCTGGGGTACAGGGGGCAGTGTCCCAAGCTTCTTTTGCTTGGGGCCAGAGGCCTTGTCACTGGCTTTCTCTCCAGGGCCTCAGGTGCTCGCACCTTATCCACTGAGCCAGGGTGGCCCACCCTAGTTGCTCCCGTTATACCCTGGGCTCTGGGGCTGGAGGCCTCGCAACTGGCCTGCTATGCCACTGGCCTGCTGGTCCAGAGCTATAGGGTTTTGGTTGCAGATTGGTGCTGTGGCTAAGAGCCTAGACACCAGCTGTGCCAGCCTGTGCTTCCCTTCTCCCCAAGTGAGATAGACCTTTCTTGAATTTCTCCAAGTTATCTTTAGCTGGAAAATTGTTTTACTCCATCTTTTTGCAGGTTCTGTTGCCCCAGAATCTGCTTAAAGGCTTGATTGAACATTATTTCTGAGGGAAACTGGGGAGAACTCAGGCAATTTCCTGACTTTCATCTGCTATCTTGGCTCTGCTCTTTGGGGGCATTTTCTTACTACCCCCTTCCTCACATGGAGTTTCTGATTTCTGTTAAGCACTTTTCTTTAATCCTTTACAGGCTAAAGAGAATTTATTTTTCAACATCCATTCACTCACCATGTGACCTTGAGCTTCTTCTTTCTGGGCCTAAATTTCCCCATCCCCCTAACAGATGAGGGAGTTTGACCTCAGTGACCTCTGAGGTCCTTTCTAGCTGAAATCAATTATTGTAGGCAACCCAGAGGACATTAGACACTAATAATGTTACTGTGTAACAAAGGAAATTATCACATTTTCTGGACTTACTGTCATTCACAATGTTGAACAAACAGATTGTTAGTCATAAGAATGGGTGGGAGGGTGGGAGGAAGGATGGGGGAAACCAACTCAACCATAGCATCCTCTATTCTGATATTTCTTCTAGTAAAACAGTAAACTCAAGCTCATAATATATTAGAAAGATTTTTTTCTAACATATTGACCAACCAACTGTAAAAAAAGGATGGGGGGGGCACATATGTCCCTGGGCTAAACATTAAAATGACCCAGAGCACATGATCTTCTTTTCCCAGAAGTTCATGATTCATTCTTCACTAGTGATCTCCTATATATCGTGGTTCATAAACTGGAATCCCTAAACTAGAGAAAGGAGTTAATTAGCTAGCTTTTTCACAGGAGTTTCGGTGTTTCATGCATGACACACGTGCAAATCAGATTCTTCTCCTCAGTGATCAGAAGCAGATCAGAAGCCATTGGCCCTCACTGACACAGGTTCATGTAGGCCCTCGTTTGGCCCAGATTGGGGATCACATTTGAGTGCTGGCCCTGTCCTGGTCATGGCCAACCATGCGGCTCTATCCAGTTCCAAAATGTCCTTTCCTTGTGAACAGTACTGGCATCTCACCTGAGTGTGAAACTGACAGTTGAACTCCTGTCTGAAAGTTCTGTCACCTTCTTTATGAAAGCTAGGTCCTTGTTGTGCTTGATGATACAAAGAACCCCTTCTTCACATCTCAGTGTGCTGAGTTTGGGATGCTAGTAAAAGCAAAATCCCATGACCATGTGTTACTGAAATGGAATGAAGGTGTTCATCATGGGCATTTAAGAGACTGATGAACTGAGAGGGCAGATTTCCTGAGGGTACATCAACAACGGTAATGCATAAGATAAATTGTAAGACCATAAGGCAAGTCCTAAACTTCTAGAGAAGGAAGAGGGGCGTTTTTTTAGCTCGAATCATCCATTTGTTTAAACATTTATTGAGTACCTACTGTGTGCCCTGTGCTGGGCCATGGTCTCTTCAAGTCTCTCCCAGTCTACACTGAGAAATGATTCAGGACTATGAGAATCTGTATAAAAAAGGGTAATAAAACTGGAGAGGGTAAAGCTCTAAGGAAAAGAGCTTGCTGGGTAATGGTGACAGTGGGAGGCTCAAGATGTAGCAACAGAGAGCCAGGAGCATACCTACTCCCCTGGGCCCAGTGTGTCTGTCAGAGGATGAGTGGGAGCATTAAAGAAACTTCCATCTTACATTATTAAGGGGAGCTGGGGATGGCAGTATCTCCTGAAGGGAGTCATATTTCTGTGATTACAAGAAGGCAGGCAGGAGCGTGACAGGAATGAAGGTTTGCATAATGCCTTCTGTTATATGACTGAAGGAAATTGCTCAGCCACACAGTGACACAGATAGGACATGAATGAGGCATCCATTTCCCAGGATCCTAGCTCCCTCTTCTGTTGCCCTTAAAAAGGGTTTTGGCTTCCCTTTGCTTTCACAGCCCGGCAGCAGAGGCCCAGGTCAGGCAAACAGCCTCCAACTGTTGGCTCTTTGTGGCTCTGGCTAGCAGGGGTGGGGATAGGAGGGCCACTGCATTTGCAAAAGCAGATTTGGTACCAGTTGGAAGCTAGAGTTTGGAGCAGAGACAGGACTGAGTTATCGGGGACAGGGACAGGAGACAGACCGGCAGTCAGAGCCAAAGATAAAGTGGAATCCAACCAGATTGGCAGCTGTCATGAAAACTGGGCTAGGGAGACCCAAATTTAGAAACTGATCTCAACCCTTAAGGCTTCCTCTCATTGTTTCATAGTTTATGTCAGTAAGTTCCAAATAGCAATCTCTTCCTTTATTTTTTTCCCACCTACCAGCTGGGAATAACTGGGGAGGGGGCAGAGGCATCCTAGTAAAGATTTAACAGCCAGCTTTCCAGAAGGAACCTGAAGTTTCATCTGCATTATTAACATTTTCTTCGTCACTTTCCCAAATTTGGACATCTACAAAACAATCAAGCCCTGATCTATTGCTTTTGCCAGTTTCTACAAGGTATAAATGCTCATACTGAAAACTGACCAACCACTTCCCTGAGCTTATTAGATCAATATCTTATTGCTGTATTATTATTGTTGCAAGATAAGAACAAGCATTTGTTCAGCACTTCCTTCATGCCAGGCCCTGTGCTAAGTATTTTACAAATATTGTCTCATTTGGTCCTCACAACAATCCTGGGAGAGAGATGCTATTGTTTTTCCCATTTTGCAGATGAGGAAACTGAGGCAGACAGAGGTGAAGTGATTTGCCCAGGGTCACACAGCTAGTATGTGTATAAGGTGGGATTTGAACTCAGGTCTTCCTGCCTCCAGACCCAAGGCTATATGCACCCTGGCACCTGCTAGTGGTCTCAGATAGGAAGCCCTATTTTTTCCAGGGAAGCATCAGAAATCATTGCCCTTCCAACAGGATTTAAGAACCTCATAGACAAGATTCTCACTCAGCAAGTGTGTCGGAGAGCAGATCAGCCCCAGTAATAATGTTTTGAGCGTATACAGTAGGGAGAAGGAAGGAAGGAAGGAGCCATACTCCAGGCAGCAAAAGGGGACAAAGGGTCAGGGGGCTTATCCAATTCTGGCCACTTCTTTTTTCCTTGGCTACCACAGCTCTAAGCAATAGGCTGCTTTCTGAACCCTGCCTGTAACAGTGCAGCTCCACTGCCTGTAGCAGTGTTACTCCACCGCCTGTAGCAGTGTGACTCCACCGCCTGTAGCAGGGCAACACCGCCACCAGGAACCATTTTCTGTCTTGGGTGTGGCCAACGGAATCTGTAAAGTCTATAGTGGGCTCCTGCCTACCCAAGGGCTTATATGAAGTTTGAGGCCAGGTTGGGTCCATTCCAAAAAGCCAAACACTCAGTGTTCACAGGCCCTTTTCAAGGCAGACCACCAAAAGTTGGAAGGAACTTCAAGAGACCATCTGGTCCTAAGAGGAGCAAGTGGGCTACCATCTCATAGCACCTTCTATAGAGCAGACATACTGAGGCAAGAGCCAGAATAGCTTTGCTGAGGCCAGGTGACTACAATAGCAGGTCAAGGACAAGAGCAAAAGTGAGACCAACTGACTTCAGCTCTGGTCTCACCTCCCCTACCACCACTTCCATGAGAGTCTGGTTGGCCATGTCATTCCATCCTTCTTAAGCAAAGGTAGAGTGATTCTCAGTCCTCAAGAATGATGCATAGCTTCTAGCTGCCTTCAATGAGTTCCTCAAGAGATCTAGTTGAAGTCCATACCAGGGCCCTAAAAGAGCCACCTGGCACCAAGTTATCAGCAGTGTACTTTGAAAAATTGAGCCGGAAAAAAGGGACATTACAGTATTGTAGAAGGGTAAATGACCCAATTTTCAAAAAAGGAGGAGCAGAGTCTGTAAGACTACAGGCCTGTGAACTTGCCTTAAATACTTGACAAAACTCTAGAATGTCATCAGAACGATGACTTGTGAGCATTTCAGAGGGGAAATAATGAGCACAAAGAGAGAGTGAATGGAGCATTATAAGAATAGGTCCTTCCAGGTACACTTAATGGCCTTCTTTAGTTGGCTTCCTGGACTGGTAGATAGGTAGATAAGGGGAAAACCTTATGTCAACATGGTCTACCTAGATTTCAGTAAGGTGTGGGACATCTCTCCTGCGATCTGTGTGAACAGGATGGAGGGCTGTGGGCTAGGTGGGGGCACAGTTAAATGGATTAAGAATTGATCAAATGATATAATCCCAAGAGTAGTGTCATCCTGGAGGGAGATTTCAAGTGGAGAGCCTCAGGGGTCTGGCATTGTCCTTATCCTCATTAGCATCTAACATTCCTAAGGACTTGGATGAAAGCATAGATGGAATATTTCTCAGATTTGTAATGACACAAGTTTGCAGGCAGGAAGATGGTTAATCTGTTTAATTTGGAGAAGATTTGGAGTGGGAAAGGAGATCTAATGGCTATTTTCAAATATTTGGAGGACTGTTGTGTAGAAGCAAGGTTAGCCAAGGCAGAACTGGGAACTGTAGGTAGAAACTGCAGATAGGCCAACTGAGATATAAGGGAAAACATCCCTAATAATGAGTGTGAGTAGTGAGTTCCTTTTCACTCTGGGCCTATGCTGGGGGGGTGACAACTTGTTCAGGTATCTGTGTGCACATGTGTAAAGGTGTAGATGTGTGTGCGCGTGTGTAGGTGTAGATGTGTGTGCGCGTGTGTAGGTGTAGATGTGTGTGCGCGTGTGTAGGTGTGGATGTGTGTGCGCGTGTGTAGGTGTGGATGTGTGTGCGCGTGTGTAGGTGTGGATGTGTGTGCGCGTGTGTAGGTGTGGATGTGTGTGCGCGTGTGTAGGTGTAGATGTGTGTGTGTGTGTGTAGGTGTGGATGTGCATGTGTGTTGTGTGCTCAGTGACCTTTGATGCCACTTTCCACTTAGATAACGGATTCTCTGCCATGGTAACCATGGAGTCATTCTTAGCTTCTTGCTGTCCCTCACCCCTACTCCTCTCTATCCAGTCAGTTGCCACATTTTGTCCTTTCTACCTTCCTCCCATTCCTTCCCTTCTCACACAATTTCTTTTTTTTTCCGCTCCTTTCTTTTTTTATTTTAATTGATTTGTTTATTTACTTTTAGTTTACAAGATTCAGTTCCACAGTCCTTTGAGTTTCACATTTTCTCCCTTCCCTACCCCCACCCCTGCATTGCAGCATGCAATCAAGTATAGGGTCTGCAAATACATTAGACATTAGTCTGGTTGTATACAAGGGTTGTAACTGATGGAATGAACAATGGGAAAGAGGAAACAAAACCAAACAAGAAAAAGAAAGAGAGCATGTAGATTGCTTCAGTCTGCATTTAAACTTCATTCTTTCTAGATCTTACTTTGAATGTAGGTATCTCCTTCCATCCTGAGACTTGTAGAGTTGTCTTATAGTTGTGCGTTGCTGAGAACAGTCCAGTTTATCAAGGTTGGTCATCACACATACGATGTGTCTGTGACTGTGTACAAATTTCTCCTGGTTCTGCTCTTCTCACTCAGCATCAGTCCGTATAAGCCTCTCCAGGTAAATATGAAGTCCATCTCCTTCCCATTTCTTATAGCACAATAGTATTCCATTACATTCATATACCACAACTTGTTCAGCCATTCCCTGATTGATGGGCATACCCTTAATTTCCAGTTTTTGCCACCACAAAAAGCTACAATAAATATTTTTGTACATACGGGTCTTCCTCTCACTTCTCTGATCTCTTTGGGATACAACCCTAGAAGTGGTATTACTGGGTCAGAGGGTACACAGTTATTTATAGCCCTTTGGGCATAGTTCCAGATTGCTCTCCAGAATAGTTGAATCAATTCACAACTCCACCAACAATGCCTTAGTTTTCCAATTTTCCCACATCCTCTCCAGCATTTGTCATTTTCCTGTTTTGTCATCTTAGCCAATCTGGCTGGTAAGATGGGGTTGCTCAAAGTTGTTTTGATTGGCATTTCTCGAATCAATAGTGATTTAGAGCATTATTTTATATGCTTATAGATAACTTTAATTTCTACCTCTGAAAATTGCGTGTTCATATTCTTTGACCATTTATCAATTGGAGAATGACTTGTGTTCTTATAGATTTGACTCAATTCCCTGCATATTTTAGAAATGAGGCCTTTATCAGAGACACTGGTTGTAAAAATTCTTTCCCAGTTTCCCACTTCCCTCTTAATCTTGGTTACATTGGCTTTGTTTGTACAGAAACTTTTCAATTTGATGTAATCAAGGTTATCCATTTTGCATTTTATAATGCTCTCCAACTCTTCTTTGGTCATAAAGTCTTCCCTACTCCATAAATCTGACAGGTAAACTATTCCTTGCTTCCCCAGATTACTTACAGTATCTGCCTTTATACTGAGATTGTGCACCCATTTAGACTTGACTTTGGTGTACGGTGTTAGATGATGGTCTATGCCTAGTTTCTGCCATACTATGTTCCAGTTTTCCCAGCAGGTTTTGTCAAAAATCTCACACAATTTCATCACATATTGGTCGTATTATTACAATATTCTTTCAGTTGGTCTCCCCGATTCTCTCCAATCCCTCCTCCACACAGTGGCAAAAAGGATATTCTGAAATCCTCTAGAAGCATCAAGGCCTTCCTCTTGTCTTCATGACAAGTTCTTAACCTCATTCAGGAGGCCCAGACACTTGGATGGGAAGAAAACCAAACCAAAACATTTTTATTTTCACTCACTTCTAAATGAAATCTAGCATTTCCTTCAGTTATGAATGGAGTAATAAACTTTTATTCTGAGAAAGGATCCATCGGTTTCACCCAAACTGCCAAAAGGTAAAACCCCCAACTCTAGACTAAAAGGGAACCTTTCATAATCTGTTTCCAGCTGACTATTCCAGGCTTATTGTACTTTCACACCATTTCTGATCCAGTCACCTGGTATACCTTGCCATTCCTTGCACATCCTGACCTACATCTGCTTTTACATCTTCCACCAACGTGCCTTTGCATTAGCTATGGCTCTTGCCAGGAATGCCTTCCCTTCCTCACCCTTGCCTCTTATAATACGTAGTTCCCTCAAAGCTCTTCTCACAGGCCACTTACTCATGAGGGTTTTACCTGTCCACCCCCCCACCCAACTCCACTCCCCCCCCCCACCGCCTCCCCCGCCCTTAGCTACTGTATTTTTTTTCTTGTATGTACCTATGTGTTGTTTCCCCCTATAATATGCAAGCTCTTTGGGGGTGGAGACCATTTCACATTCTTCTTTGTATTCATAGCTTGGTGCACAGTAGGCTTTAATTAACACACTATTTTTTTGCTTTCCTTGATTAATTCAGCAGTCTCTGAGTCCCTCTGCTGGGGAATGGTAGTACAGCAGACAACCCTGTCATTGCAGCTAAAAACAGATTGAGACAATGATGTCATATGCTGTCTGAGACACAAGAACCCCCAAACATTAGTAATTAGTGACATCAGGGCAAGGGGAAAGAGGAATCTTGGACCAGGGTACACCTAGGATATGTAGAGGCTATGTCAGAGATGAGCAAGTAAAGGTGTAATCCAGAAGCTAGGAGAGCCCATCCCCAGTATAGTCAGGGCTATCCCCCCATGTAACAGAGGGCTGACTTTTGTGGCTCGGAAGGAGACAGAAGAGACATATTTCGCCTCTTCTCCCCCACCTCATTCCATTTTCTCCAAGGGAGACTTTAATTCGTGCCAGGAGGGGAAGCAGGAGGTTGGGGCTCCAGGCCGCTGCTCTGTTCTCCTTAGAGAGGAGGGGTATTGAACTCTTGTTATCTGCTCCCTTCAATGTTAAAGGTTAAACTGTATCTAGGATATGTGATCTTCAAGTTCAGACTAAACTTCTGATTGCTAACCATTAATGGGGAAAGGAAGACCCCAAACTTTATATCCAAGGCTTGATTTGAATTCACACAATGAACTCACATAGTAAATAGAAAAGAAACCCATTTATCTGGGTTGATAGCAAAACAGAAATCAGAGGAAGTATACATAAGAGAACATATACCAGAAAATACAGAGTGAATGAGCTCTCCCATTGGGAGTAAGACAATTCAGCCCAACTAATAGAGAAAATCCTAGATCTCACCCTAGCAGGAGATGGGGACATGATGGAGACTGCCAGCTCTTCTCACGGCAGCTTCTTCCCAGAGCCTTATTTTCCCTTCAGCAACCTAAAGTGGGGTTGGCATCTTCCATCTTTTCCCTCAAAGCTGGAAGGTAGAAGTACCCAAAGCTACTACAGAGGACAGAGAGACTCAAGCATTTGAAGAGACCAAACCTCTCCTCTTTCCCACTTTTGCCAACTTTGCCCTACCCCTCATGTAGGTGTGGGGCATGGTTTCTACCAATGAAGAGAGTCTCACACCAGTGAACTTTGGGACTCAGATTTACACCAGAATCCCAGAGTAATTGTGAAACATTCATAGCCAAAGGCTCGGAAATTATTTGGATAGGGTACTAGTTAGTTTAAAGCCAAGGGGAGTTAAATGTTGTTGTTGTTGGTCCATCACATCTGTCTCTTCATGATCCCATTTGGGGTTTTCTTGACAGAGATACTAGAATGATTTTCCATTTCCTTCTCCAGCTCATTTTACAAGAGAGGAAACCAAGACAAATAGAGTGAAGTAACTTGCCCAGGGTCACACAGCTAGTGAGTGTCTGAGGCCAGATTTGAACTCAGAAAGATGAGTCTTCCTCACCGTAGACCTGGCATTTTATCTAGGGAGCCAGTGTTGCTGAAAAGTTAGGATTTTGTCTGATCATTCCCACTCTCTCACCTTCAATGTCTCCCTATTTACTGACTCCTTCCTATCTATGTGTCAAGTTCCTCTGAGTCTTCCCACTCCTGGCTGGCTCTACCTACTCCTCTAGATTCTAGGGGCAGTCTGTGGAGTTCGGGAGTATCTCATTTCTAGTAGCATTGACTCAAGCTCTCACTGGTTCTGTTGCCTTCACTGTTAGATGCCAGTTCCAATTAACCGCTTAACATCAATTAGCTTTTACAAAAGGCATATTTCCTTTGAAGATAAAACCAAAAGTACAAACATTTCCCCCCAGCAATGTGGGGGTATACTTCCTTGATCCCACCTCAATCTGGAAAGAATGGGCTCACTCGACACAATTTCTACATTGCCTTGGTCCTACCAAGTTCATGTTGTTGTTGTTATCATATTTAAATTAATATCACTGCCAAATGAAAGTCCTTGCTGCAACCACTGATGGCCTGAAGGTTGCTCCTGAAAGGCATCCTTAGCTCCTATGGGCCTTGATGCCGAGCTGGCTACAGAACCCAAACAGGCTATGCAGGCCATGCAGACCCTTCAAAACTCCTGAGTTTATGATTTCCAATCCCTTCACCTAAAATAGAAAAGAACGAATACAGAAATAGAAAGCTAGAGGGCCATTTCCATGGGACCATGTATAGGCCTCAAAAGGGAGAAGGCTTCCCCCCTTTCAGCATTATCTTTTACCAGCCACCATTAACAAAGGATTCAAACCAAGAGAGAGAGCCGCTGAAAAAGAGAATGTCCAAGGCCTCTTTGGAAATGCCTCCAGTTTCAGTTCCACAAGTGCAGCTAGTCAAGGAAGCTTCTCTAACTCTAGTTAGCAGTCTAGAACCCGTTCCAGAATGTCTGGGCATATTTCACTGTCTCTCCAAAGCACTTCCATTACACATCGTCTTGATTATCCTAGAAACAGGTTCTCTATCCTCTCCCACATGGAAAATTCGTGTCAACTAAGCATGCTGAAGGGGCTGCTAGGTGGTGCTGCAGTGGATAGAGTACCAGCCCCCAGGATCAGGAAGAGTTGTCTTTCTGAGTTCAAATCTGGCTTCAGACACTAGGTGTGTGACCCTGGGAAAGTCACTTAACCCTGTTTGCTTCAGTTTCATCATCTGTAAAATGAACTGGAGAAGGGAATGGCAAATCATTCCAGTATCTTTGCCAAGAAGACCCCAAAATGGGGTCCCAAAAGCCCAGATACAACTGAAATGACTCAACAACAACAAGCATGCTGATATACTCCGTACATGTATTGGTCCTCAGTTACACTTCCAAAGATGCCAGAATTTCCCTCTTCCTTAATAATTCATTTAACTCTTCAATTCTCTCAAGGTCTATTTCTCTCCCCTTTTTACTGCCAAGTTCCCAGCTACTATCACACCCACTAGCCACTACCTGCTCTCGCCCAGATTACCGATGCTCTTTTTACTGCTAACTCCAGTGGTCTTCTCCCTCTTCTCTTTCTCCGCGATCTCTCTGCATATTTTGAGCTGGTTACCCTCTCTTCCTTTGCTTTCCATGACGTTGCATTCACCTGGTTCTCCTCCTACCTTATGGGCTTATAAACTGAGCTCTGCAGGCCAACTAATCCATCCTCTTCAGGTTACAGATGAAGAAACTGAAGTCTAGAAAGGTTAAGTGACTTACCCAGAATCAAATGCAAACAGTAAGTGACAGAACTAGGTTTTGAATTCAGGCCCTTTAAGTCCCAAACCAGTGCTTTTTCTACTGCATCACACTTGACACCTGTTGGAAGACTTCTTAAATCTCTTTCAGTGATGCAGTGTCTTCCTCCCATAACTTGGGTTTCTCTCAAGGCTCTGTCATTACTGTGATTTCAGTTGTCACCTCTACAGGGATGACTTCCAAATTAATGTGTCTCCCTGAAACTCTAGTGTCTGATCTCTAATTTCTTGGTTGACATATTCACCCGGATGTCATGCTAACACTTCAGTCTCAATGTTGCCAAAACTGACTTCAATACCTTCATCCCTAAACTTGCGCCTCCTCTCAGATTCCCTTTTTGTTGATAACACCATCATCTTCACAGTCACTTTTGCTCAAAACCTTGGAATTATCTTTGAATTTTTCCTCTTCTCTCTTCCCCACTCAGATCTGGTTAGTTTGCAAGTATTGTAGAATCCATACGCATACTGTGTCCCTCAGATCAAACTTTCATAGGCTCATAAAATTGGGAATCTGAAGGGACCTTGGGAATCATCTGTCCCAACCTTTTTATTTTATTTGATATATGACTTCAGACAAATCCCGTAACCTTTTTCATCTGAACTACTATAAGTACTCTAGCTAATCTCCTCTTCAGCCACTCTCTTCTCTAACACATCCTTCACACGCCTTTGTAGAGGCTATCCTTCCTGCCTGGAATATATGTCCTCTTCATTTCTCCTTGTCAGAAGCCTCTCTCTTCCTTCAAGATTCTTCTCAGGTGCCATATTCTCCATGAAGTTATAACGAACCTCCCCAGCTGCAAATTTTCTTTCTTCAGATTTCTCTGGAGCCATTTGTCTGGCTCTCTTCTTTGTCCCCATAACAACCTAACTTGTATCATTCTTATTTGTGTACATTTTGCATCTCTTCTTCAGCAGGAAAATGAAAGCTTCTTGAGGGCAAAGTATGTCTTATTGTTTAGTCATTGTATCTATCCCCAGTGCTCTTAATGCACGCACTTAATGCATGGAACTCAAGCTGCCTCCCAGAAGCCCAGGTCTTTGTATTCTAGAGGTGTATCCCATCCTTGGCTGATGCTCTCATTGTATGGTATAGGCAATCCCTACTGCTCCCTGATGAATCATTTGCCCTTGTTGAGTTTCAGGTCCATTAAATACCTATTTCCCTTTGATCTACATAACTACCTTTTTGGGGAATGTCTAGCTAACTCTCTGCTTAAGTCTCATATATGTCGATCTGTTACCTTATTCTCAGTGCTGCCTTCTTAAGAGCAGATTTTATTTCTTAAACGGGGTAGTATTTCTCCAAATCACCACCAATAGGCCAGCCTCTGGCTCATCAGTGGCCCATGTTGCCTCTCCCTCCAGTTTAGTTTCTAGAGAGAACCTTTTTATAATCAAGGCAAGTGACTCCTAATAATTTAACCTCTAACCAAGCCTTATCCACCATATTCACCTGATTCAATTTCCATCACTCCCTCCTCACAACCCTGCCCCACTTGCATAAGTATTCCAAATTTCCATTTCAAGGCTGGACTTTTTAAAAAAAATTATTTTTATTTTCAGTTTCAAATTTTCTTTCTCCCTCCAGCCCATTTCCCACCCATTGAGAAGGCAAACAGAATGATACCCATTATAGATATGAAGTCATACAAAACCTCTTTCCATATTAGCCAGGTCGTGGAGAAAAGTAGCAAGAAAAATCAAGAAATAAAGGGGGGAAATCTGAGTTCATCAATTCTCTCTCTAGGGGTAGATAACATTTTTCATCTTGAGTCCTTTGGAATTGTCATGGATCATTGTCTTGATCAGAGTTGCTAAGTCTTTAACAGTTGATCTTTACAGTATTATCAGTATTGTGTACAGTGTTCTCCTGGATCTGCTTACTTCACTTTGCATCAGTTCACATAAGCCTTCCCAGGTTTTTCTGAAACCATCCATCATCACTTCTTAGACTACAGTAGTATTTTATTGCAATCATATCCCATGACTTGTTAAGTCATTCCCCAGTGGATGAGTATCCCCTGAATTTCCAGTTCTTTTTGACCACAAAAAGAGCTGCTATAAATATTTTGTACATATGGGTCCTTTACCTTTTTCTTTAATCTATTTAGGAAACAGACCAAATAGCAGTAATGTTGGGTCAGAAGATATAGTTTGGTACCCCTTTGGGAACAGTTCCAAATTGTTCTCCAAAATGGTTGGACTAGTATGCTCCAGTGTCGCTATTTTTCCATATCCCCTCCAGTATTTGTCGTTTTCCTTTTCTGTCACATTAGCCAATCTGATGAGTGTGAAGTGGTACCTCAAAGTTGTCTTAATTTGCATTTCTCTAATTATTAGTGATTTAGAGCATTTTTATATGACTATTGATAGCTTTGATTTCTTCTTCTGAAAACTACCTGTTCATATCATTTGGTCATTTATCAATTGGGGAATGGCCCTTATTTTTATAAATTAGGAAATAATGTGAGAAATTAGATCTTTATCAGAGAAACTCACTGTAAAGATTTTTTCCCCAGTTTTCTGCTTCCCTTTTAATTTTGGTTGCATTGGGTTTTTCTGCAAACCCTTTTTAGTTTAATGTAATACAAATTATCCATTTTACCTCCTATGATCTTCTCTATCTCTTGTCTGGTCATGAACTCTTCCATTATCCATAGTTCTGACAGGTAAAATTTTCTACACTCCCCTAATTTGCAGGTGATATTACCCTTTATGTCTAAATCATGTACCCATTTTGGCCCTCTTGGTATACGGTGTGAAATGCCATTCTATGCCTAGTTTCTGCCATACTGTTTTCCAGTTTTACCATCAATTTTTACTATTTGCTCTTGGTTTTAGATAGATAATATTTATAATTTTAAGAAAAGTTCCATTTATTCCTAGATCCATATGTACAAAAATATTTATAGCAGCTCTCTTTGTGGTAGCAAAAAACTGGAAATCAAGGGGATGCCCATCAATTGGGGAATGGCTGAACAAGTTATGGTATATGAATGCAATGGAATACTTTTTCCAAGATAGGGTTATTTAAGTATTCTCTTTCCTCTTCTGTTTGTCTAGGCAATTTATATTTTTGCAAATATTAATTTCACTGAGATTTTTTTTAGTTTTATTAGCCTATAGTTGGGCAAATAGATCCTAACAATGGTTTTAATGTCATCTTCATTATTTGTGCATTCACTTTTTTAATTCTGATACTGTTAATTTGATTTTCTTTTTTTTTTTTTATCCGTGTCTGGAATGTCTTAGGATTCTTAGTTTCCTTTAAAGCTCAGCTCATATATGGATTCTTGGACTTAGCTTTGTTTTTATATGCCTAATCCTTTGACTGTTTAACCCATTTCTTCCTCCAAGGTCCCTTTGACCTGTAGCCTTTCTTCCCTAAAAGGGGTATTCTCACCTGTTAACCTCCTTTGTCTCCTAGTCAGGAGCAATGAGATTTCACTTCCCAGGAGTTCTTCTGGTGGGCCATTCAACCTTTGTCATCAGGTATTGGTCCAAAGCATTCTCCCTGCAGGCTTCCCTGGGAACCTCATCCTTTCTTCCCTGCCAAGCCATTCTTGCAAGAACATGGTTCTCCTGCTGTTCTAGCTTCAGTTCTACCATGTAATAAAATGAGCTTATTTCTCTATGATGTTCTGATATGACAAATGTTTATTTCATGAGAGCTAGTATTCCTGTTCCCTCAACTTTAAATGGAAAGCTATCTCTTCCTGGAGTCATCTGGAGTTCTCCCTAACCCTTCACTGCCTTACTATGACATATGATGTGTTTTGCTTAGGGATATTTGCTTGCTATAGCCAATTTCCTTTGATGGGCTATAGAAGGCAGTGAGATCTGAGATAGAGAAGAAACAAGAGAAATAACAGACTATGTTTCACCGTGTTGAAGAGTTGGATGTACTTGGCACACTTATTGGTTGTTTTTTGTTCTGCAACATTTAAGTATTTCCCAACATCAGCTTCTAAGGATGTTTTATAATCTCAATAGCAGGGTTCTTATCCCCTGTAATTCTGCCTTTGATTCTTGGATCAAAGATATTGGCAGCATCATGAGCGGATTGATATCAAAATTTTTCCTGTTCCCAATAATGTCTTTCATTTTTCTTTATTCTGCACTTACAAGTAGAAAGACCTGTAGATATTATGTGTGTGGATATATAATAACTTGGTTTTCTCAAGGCCAGTGGGTGAGGAAGGTCTGACAGAAATGGATTGATTCAAATGCAGTGGTTGCTGTAATTATTTTACATGAAAATGTTTCTATTTTGGTGGTTGAGAAAAACAAAGCCCAGATGGCCATATATCAGCGGTTCTCAGCCTGTGGGTTATTTTCAATTTGTAACAATGAAAATACCTCCTGCATATCAGATATTTACATTATGATTCATAACAGTAACAAAATTGCAGTTATGAAGTAGCAATGAAAATAATTGTATGATTGGGAGTCACCACAACGTGAGGAACGTATTAAAGGATCGCAAGCATTAGGAAGGGTGAGAACCACTGCCATATATGAACCCCTTAGATGAGCATTTTCATTCTAAAAATAAATCATAAGCCCAGTTTTAAAAACGTATTTTTCAGGGTTTCAGGTCCTTAGCAGGGAACCAGAAAAACTGAAAGTATGGCTCAGCTCTTCCACCGCCTTTATTTGGGTCCTTAGGTAAATAATTTTCAAACTTCTCAGTTACCTCCTGTATCAGCAAGCACCCCAGCACCCCCAGGGTGGCTGCTAGCACAGGTTCTTAGATCTGCTTTTCTAAAGGAAAGCAACTCAAAATGGGTTAACAATCTTACTTTAATCAAACATATCATTTACCTAGTTCAGGGGGAAAAGTCA